>BMAO01011433.1:0-473771 GCA_019973975.1 Trichonephila clavata | reverse complement strand
TCTGTTATGGACCGTAACGTGTTTAACCGATATTCAGATGAGAGGTGATATTTTTCTCACAGATTTCGCTGGGTTTCACGATTTGAAGAAATAGTGAAGATAAGTTTGAAGCACGCGAATATGTATCAAACTAAAAATCTCTCCTATCGAAGTTAGAGAAATCAGTGTTTTCTGTGAACAAATTTTTCTATTAATAATGTGAAGTTTCACAAGAATAAACTGCTACAGATCTTTTAGTTGTAGTTGAATAGCACATTATATGCATACTTTAAAAACATAATAATAAAAATTTTGGTTTTTTGATCAGAGAATTTTATATTTTTTTTAGCTTTCAGCAACATGGTCATTTTTCCCACAAAAATTTCAGTAAAAATAAATAATTTTCTTGAATTAGAATTCATTTTTCTTTTAAAAAAAAAGAAATTTTTACAAGATAATAAACAAGAGTTTTTAATTTAATAGCATTTAAATGCAATAGAGATAATGGAAAAAACGAGAAAAAAATGGCTTATTGAACTACCTCACAACTACTGTAATACGACTCTAAAAAGTACTAATAAAAAAAAACGATAAAATGAGGGAGACAAATATGAAACAGGAACTATTCCACCTGCTCTTTCGAAACATAATGAGAAAGGCAGACTTAAAAGCTTTCAAAACGAAGATGAAAAAGAATAAATGCAAATAAAATTTTTACTGTCTGAAAGGTATATAATCGCATTTGCCTCAGCCAAATGTTCTTCAGAAATAAAACATACATGAATAATTTTTACCCGTTTTTAAAGAAAGGCTGTAAAATCTTATAGGTATTGTATTTTGTGCAATATTTAAAAAAAACTTATTTTCTATAATTGTTGAGCTAATTTTATCAATTTTACTGAAGATTCTTAGAAAAATAATCCTTCTTTTTTCCAGAACAAAGATAAAGCTTCTTACACGATTAATACCAATGGATTGTATTTAAAAATGACAAGATTAAAGTCAAATTTAAGACCGGGTGTTTAAAAATTAATTTCTAATTGCTATTATATGGAAATATAATTATTACTAAAATTAAATCCAAGGATTATTTGATAACAAAAATCGTACAAATTATGCTTAACTTATGCATAATAATATATTTTTGAAAATTAAAGTTAAGGGGAAAATTAAGGAAAGCTAATAAAGATAATAATTGCTTAAGGGAAAAAAGAATTAAGATAATTTAAAAGAAAGAACGAAAGAAAATAGACAATCTACATGAGTAAAATAATTAGAATTGTTTTATATAGATAAAAAGAAAATTCAGATGTATTAATTAATTGAATGATTGATTATTCTAAGAAAATTTAAAATGTGAGATAAAAAATAATATTAAAAGAGTTAACAAAAATAATAAATAAAAATGAGAAAGAGGCTTAAAATAATTCAAGCCATAAGATAATTATCAGTGTATCCGAATATCTAAATATGAGAATTTATGTGAAAGTTTAGAAGATATTTTTACTATTTTTTATAAAAACAACTTAGATAACATTAAAAACCCAATTACTTTCAACGTTTAAAGAAAACTTTAGAAGCAAAAAATAATAATAAATATTAATAAACAGGAAGAGCATCCATTCAGTATAACTTTAGAAAGAATAAACAACTTGTTCGAAGATTCAACCGTATACTAAATATTTTTTCACTTACATTACGATCCTCAATTCATTTCTATCACAGAAGCTATCACATATTTAATACTGTTTAAATTAGATGAATTCGATATTGAAAAACATTAATTATTTATTTTTATTCAACTATAGGTTACTTTTGATAACCTAAATATTCTAAAAAATTAACTCGTAACAGTTAAAAGTAATGGAATCATCTGAAAAGTTTGAAATCACAAAACTAATGTTTATTTTAGAAACATCAAATGCTTTTAATTCGATTTTCATATAAAACGGTAAAGGAGTGTATGAGAGAGGGGCAGAATTTAGCTGTCACTGATTTTCACACAGTCAAAAAAGAACATTTATTGTTTTAGTTCTGAACAATTAACAGCCTAAAGACATCTGTATTTTTAACATGTATAAAACAATTGTGTAAAATCAATATAAGTAAATTTTTTAAAAATTTTTGATTACAAAACAAAGAGGTATGCTTTCCAAAAAAAAATAATCAGCACACTTAACGAATGTTTGTGGACAAAAACGAAAAAGGGCGTCGATAAAAACAGGCAAAGTTTGTTCTAACCGGAACATTTTCGAATCTAAACCATTCTGACAGAAATTTCTTTGCGAATCCATTACTTCAAATCGACAAAACGAAAACAAAAAATACAGTTGGAACAATTAGAACGTTGACTTACCCTGCTAGTTGCAAACCGGCAGAACGTCTGACCGATTTCCCAAGCAGATGATAGTGTTCTACTACTAAAAAACACGCGCGTTCTTACTCCTACTCTTCTCCGAAGTTACGCTCAAGCCAACTCACGGAATGGCAACCAGCGATTTTTATTTTTTACTTCCCTCTGTCCAACCAGCGTGACGCATTCAGTGGAACCGAACCTTTCACAAACTGGGCTTCGCAGTCAACAGGTCACGCTTGGCGACTTGGCGACGAATTTTAGACAACATCCTGATTTTATCGCCCAGGAGCGACGAATAAATTCAAAGCGCGTGAAATGAACGTGATCGATTTTACAACCGAATGAAAAGAAAAAAATGTAGAAGCGTAAAAAACAGTTTTTTTTTCAAAGTTGGTCGAACTCTTTTTAAATGCAAATTAGGACTTTGTATTTTTGAAGGAATTTCGGTAATCCGAGTTGTTTGGGGGAGGATTAGACGCGAAGAGAATAGACTTTTGTCACCCGGTCATGGTTGTTTTCGAATGGTTTTTTCCTGTTCTCTGAAATTTATAGTCATAAATTCGTGTAGGAATGTGTAGTGCAGAATAAAATCCCAATCCAAGTTGATCCTATTACTTGAGAAAATGCCAGTTAACAATAGTAATTCTTATAGTTCTTTCGTGATTATATAATAAAGGAAAAAAAGAATTTTAAAAATTATTGAGGTGGGAGGTGGGGAGAAATATGTTTTGAAAAAATCGTAGAATAGTTGTGTAAAAATGCTTTACATTCTAAGCAGGTGTTAAAAGCCAAGTAAAAAAAAAATTAAAAAATAAACAATCTAAAAACGTTTGCTACTTTTCTAGTTACAAAAGTAATTACTTACGAAGATTCGATTAGATAGATGATTTTTTTCCTTTACATACTAATACTTCAGATGCAAAAACAGTAGTAGCTATCTGTTATTTTTAGAATAGATTTAATAGTGTATATTCTGATGTAAATGGATGAAATGTAATGATTTATTTGTTTAAAATGCTTCCAATCTGTAAAGTGACATTCTTTTTCTGAGAAAAAATATTTTTTTTATAATTAGCGTTAAATATTCAGATATACTTAAAGAACATTTCATGAATCTTACATATAAAACGCGTTTTTTCTTACGAAAAAATAATTAGAAGCATTTAAAATACGATCAAAAGTTATTCTTATTATTAAATGAAGGAAAGTAGCTTTTCTAAAGAAATATTTTCTTAAAATTCAAATAATACACTCCTTTATATGAAATAAGCATCCTCTCTCAATTTAATATTTAATTTTTGTCACCGTACCTGAAAATACGCTCATTGCCAAATTATTTATAAACTTTGCTCATGTATGATTATTAGCTTTAACCGCAAATTCTACTTTTTATGGATAATTTCAAAATGTGAACTAAACCTCAGTGGCGCAACAGTTTATGGGAGCGAAAGCCTACTGTGCCATCTCATTATACATCACCTTGGCGATGCATGAGCAGATGTTCCAGTCAGGCGATCAGTCTTACGAGAAACCCCCAGTGTTAAGTTCCCAAGCAAGCTAGGTACTCGCTGAAGAATGAAAGGTTGAGTTGACCCTGTCCAGCTCGGGATTTGATTCTTGCCTGTGTCGTGGAAGCACAATACGCTACCACTTAGCTACTGGGCTTCAAATGTGAACTAACATTTTCTAAATTTAAGATTTTGTTTCGTGTGCAGAAACGAGGACATGTCTATGAATTCTTAACAGTAATAATTTCCAAAGAGATAAATTTTCCTTTAAACACAATTGTAAACCCCACTCTAAATTTCAGAGACCTAAGAGTTGAATTTCTGAATCGTATGGTATATTTGAGATTTTTTTAAGAGTATTTTGTTCAAAGTTTAGAGCCTTTGAACTCTGTAACCATTACGTTGTAATGTAATATTAAGAAAACCATTCAAGAAATTTAATCAAACTTTTGTAGTAATTAAGAATAATTCGTTAATTACTACTGCCAAATGTATTTTGATTTTAATGACCTTGCTCAAATATTAAGGTTCTCCAAAAAGTTTGTCACTGCTAAAAAAAAAAAAAAATTCGTATATTATACGTGTATTTTTAAATCATGTGTATTTTGCTTACTTATGTGCGTTATTATTGTTGACAAATATGTACTTTTTAAAAGGAATTTTCTGCAAAACAGGAAAGGTGGCATCAGTAAAGCGCGTGAACTGTTTAAAAGTATATATTTGTCCCTTTATTTAAAAGTACAAGCATAAAATAAGAACTTTTTTTTAAATATTAAAATCTTAATGAAATATTTTTATAACACTTGAACATCTTTACCCAATTATGATATTTAAAACTTTTATCTGAGTTTTACGAATAGAATAACAAATACAAGTTAGTTTAATGATAGTTTTGAATTCCATGGAGTTCATGTGTTTGTTTTTATCATGTGACTGCCATGAATTTAGTCCATTGCGTATCATGTGATTGTGACGTCACTAGAATTTAGTCCATTGCAGTTATCGTGTGATTGGGACGTCACATGAATTTAGTCCACCGCTTATCAGTATTCTCGTGAATTTAAATTTAAAACATAACAGAAAATGACTAAATAACTTTTTTCGCATTTCCCGTCAAACTATTTAAAAATAAAAATAGGGGATGAGTTTCTTCTAAAGTGAAATATGTGTTTCTTTTTTTTTTCTTCCTATATTTTACATCACACTTTTTCATCTTTATCTAAATTTTGCCGGAAATTGTCAAAACTAACGATTTAATAACAGATAAAGATTTATAGGCTTAACAGATATTTCTCTCAAGAAACGAAGTAGTACTCATACTACCCGCGCGTGACTAATTCTTTGTTTACATACGGTATTAACAAGAGATTTAATAGTAAATAATACGCTCCAATTTTACGGATGTCGACCAACACTAAATGCCCACATTCTTTCTTTCACTGGCGAAATAAAAAAAAATTATCTTTTTAGCTAATTTTGTGTTCTCTTCCATTATGGCATTATGTGTTTTGCTTTTTTTTTCCCCTGCATTTCAACAGTATTGTTCTTCACTATGAAAAAAAAATTGAGGAAAATTGTATAATCACATAATTCTTACAATATTAAAAATAGATACATTTAAACTGGTTTGCCCGTATACCCTATGGAAAGCTGGCCACAACCGATTTGCCCGTACGCTATACGGGCACAACTATTTTCTTCTTTCTGTCTTTGATTTCCACATATTTTTAATTCTTTTGGTGAGATTATTAGTGTTTTTGAGGGTAGTTTGTCAATTGTACTGAAATACTTCTCATTTGGGATTTTCTTTGTTGTGAAGGCAGAAATTTAGATTCTCGAAAATATTTGATAAAAAACAGGGATTGGCAAGGCAATATGCAACTTGTCGCTCGAGAAGAAATGGAAAATGGAAAAATGTTCCAAAAAAGCCAATATTATCTCTGTCCTCTTTGTCCCCGTTGCAATATAAGACTGAGTATTACACCCTGCTTCGAATTGTGTGTGCATATATATATGCATTCACACACAAAATCCTCAATTAATGATATATGATTTTCCTGTGTTTTATTGAAATATGATAGTTTTTGAGCATTTCCTAAAGTTATTCAAGAAAATAAAGTGTACCAGTATTGCAGAACTAGCTTCCTAAGCTCTTTTTGATGACCGCAGGTTGTTCTAAACTTTATTACTACATTTTTAAAAGTTTTAGAAAGCACTTATTATGAACTTCTTCAAAGGAATTTTATTTGAAGAATGAAGTCTCGGAGAAGAGTGGGCTTAAACATATAATGCATTTCAACCCTTTTAAGACTAAGGGAAACTTTTTCGACACTGTAAAATTGTTATTGTTGTATTTAACTATAACTTTATCACAGCATTTTTTCTACAGAATGTCAAAATAGAGAGAGAACGTATGCCGAACGTAAACGGGGACGTTTTGGGAGGGGGATGTCAAAATAATTGACGCCCAAAAAAATGTTCGTAAACTGTATCCCCTTATTCTTATTACTTATTTCAGTTTATTACGTCGTGAAGCAATATATTATTGTGTTTTCTCACACATTTCATTTTATTAGTTAAGTATAATTTTGTACAATAACAAAGTATATTTGAACTAATGTAGGTAAATGCCTGATAATTGATCAAAATCTCTTTTCCATCAAATGGGCTGTACTTGATAGTCTAGCCCAGCAATATTCAGTCTGCGGCCCTCCGAGCCTTCTTAAGGGCCCCAGTCATGACCCATTGCTCTGAGAAATTCATATATTTATGAAAATTTGGTGGGAAATTCTTTGTTAAAAAATCGAATACATCAATTTTGCTTTTGGCTGTCGATGTCGTATGGGCGCGAATTGATATTTTTTTAAATATTTTTTGATATTTTGACAATTTGATCATTTGAATTTTGATATATTTTTTTCTGATTAGTGATCATAAACAAAAGTGGAGTAACGACCATTTTATGAAGGGAACTAATTTTTAACTATCTTTCATATCTTGCAAGCGAAAAATATTCCAAGAAAATAGATTGTTTCAAGACGATTAAGAAGTTGACTATTTTGTAGTGAAAAACAAGCATGGTTCAGTAATTGTTTGATTTGTCACGAAATGTATTTAAAAAAAAATACCAATAAACAGGAATCGTTCAATGACACTTTTCCTCGAAGATCTCTTTCAAGCAACAAAAAAGCAGCAACAAAAAAGTATTTTGTCAGTGGTAATGTCACACCGATAGCAAAGGCACCCTTTGAAATTTGTTATATCAAACCGTTTGCAAATGCAGAAATTGTGAAAGAGTGATTCTTAAATGCTTCCAATTCAGAAAAAATTCAGTGACAAAAATAAAAATATATCAAAAATAATAATTAAAACAGCAAAATAGGAGTTTTAATATTTTGATCAATTTTCGATATTTGAAATTTTCTATGTTATCTTGGTCTTAAAGCCTTCCCCCCCCCCTCCATTAATCCTCATGTTGCTGCCAGCGTGAAAAAGCCATCATATGTATGCGGCTGCTTGAAATAGCCTCATACGTATGCGGCCCGCGTAAAATAGCCATCATATGTATGCGGCCCGCGTGGAATAGCTAACATATGTATGCGTCCCGGCAAAAAAAAAAAGTTGAGTACCCCCGGTCTAGTTTTTGCAGACACTGCAATTCCTTAAATGTGAGAGCCATTTTATTGGCGATACCATCTAGCGGCAGCTCTCGTTACCAAATTTTTGACGCTTGAAATTATTCAATTCAAGCTCTCGTCGGAGGCTAAATATTGTCGTGATTTAATTTTGCCTAGATACCAGAGCCAAATATTGATCAAATTTATTTCAATGTGTTGCCTCAAATTAAATTCACACATTGATAAAAATAAATAAATAAAACTACACAGGTTTATACCTTTTCTTAGGATTTTTTATTTTAGGTCTAAACAAACTTAAATAGAAACAGTTACATATACTAACAGTTACTTTTAGTAACCTTACGATCCTGCACGGGTAAATAAAAAATTTAGTACATTATTATTATGCTAAATTTTACAAATCCTTTCTAAAATGAAATTCATTTTTCTGATAGTTTCTAAGAGAAACCGAAATTGAAAAGTTAGAAAATATGCATCATACTAAACAGCTTAATAACAAAATTTCTTTTACAAGATACAAAACTTCCTTTCTGTAGAAGATTCCAGTAATAAACAAGCGTTTTTTAAGTTGATTTCTTCACAAAATTTGATATCCTAAATGAATATATTCCTTTTGGTATTCAACTACGTTAAAAACTTGAATTTGGGGGAAAATATGGAATTTCAATTTACATAAAGTTTGGTAGAAATGTTTTTTCGTAATGTTCTTGAGGCCCTGAACCAGAATTTTTTAAATACATAATTTAGAAGTGTATTTACACATATTTTAATGTATCAGAGTAAAGAAATTTAAACAGAAAACCTTGACTATTTGTTCGATTGATTATAACTCTAAAAATAATGGGAATTCTTCAAACATTCTAGTTCTAGATTTGAAGAGGAGTCTTAGCTATATATAGGTACAGGGCCTATAGGGCTAGCAGTTTTGCCGCCCCGGACAAAAATAGAAAATGCCTCCATCTCTCCAAAACAAAAAATTATATTTAAAAAAGATAAATCGTTCACACCGATACCCACCGAAAAAAACTTGAGTAATTCTTGCAAACAAAAAGATAGCATAACAATATTATGTATAATTTTAAGTTTGTGAGCGCGATCTATTTGGCGCCGCTTCTTCACCATCTTACCTACCTAAAGGTGTGTGTGGGAGGGGGGAAGCATCACCAACAACCTCCATAATAACTATTATTTTATTACTCTTCAAACACACTTAATCAATCACAAGTGAAACTACAAAAGGAAACCCTAGGAGTGATATATAAAGCGAGCAATCTATTCTCAATGAATAACTCGAAGTAAACACGACTAAGTGAACGAGACAAAGGGAACAAGCGCCAGTGATCCGATTACTAAATATAATTCAGTCTATCTTAGATCCTTAAGCTAATAATTTAATATCTTAGCAACTCCTTCCTTAACTCGCGCTATGTTTGTGAAATACTCAATGAAATATCCTAATATTCTCACTTACGTATCACCGCAACAGCTCTCCTTCTCTATTATATCTACAAAACATATAGACTTTATATAGTCAAACTAATTTAAATATCAGGGTTTCTACTTGAAAGGCTGTGAATTAATGCGAATGCTGGCCCCAAAGTTTCCCCAAGAGGATTAGTGAAATAATGACGCGTATAGATCCGTCACATGTCAAGTACAAAACAATTCGAAATTAAGGACATAATTACCTGTTGTTATTTAAAACGAGTAAAATGAAAGAGAAGATATCGTCCATTTCAGCATGCCAATTTCTTCTAAAAAGTCTACTGATGGTGGGGATCACAAACGTTTATTTTAGCTAATAGTAACTACTCAAGACTAAAATAAAAAATCTCTTGTGCCTTTCTCCAAAAACCTCTTATTGCCTCGGTCCCCTTTTGGATAGTTGACACCGGGTGTCGTATGGGTGAAAGGAATGTCCGTTGTGACCATAACCCGGGATGGGGAGAAAATTACTTATGAAAAATGTGTAAACTTATCAAATTTCATGATGGTACATGTTCTCCCGCCTCGAACATTTAAGTTTCAACGTAAAAGAAAACTGACATTAAACATAAGAGTACAAAATAAGGAAGTAAGATACGTTAAATGAAATACCGAATTTACACCCAATAAAATTAGAGAAAATACATCAAACTTTTTGCGACAAAAAAATATATTTTTTTCAAATTCGAACCAAATGCCGCTCTTAGAGTTTGTCGCCCCGGGCAGGGGTCCGGCCCTAGAGCTGCCCCTGTGATAGGTAAAATATTATTACTATAAAACGTTTTTTTACAAAAGAAGAATATTTTAAAACATGTATTTTTTAATTTTTTTACAAAAAATGTATTTAAAAGAATATTTATAAGAACTAAGGGAGGGGTACTCCCTGTTCCCCTGACAGTGGACCCACCCCCATTGTACAAATTATACAACTGTCCATACTCATTTCTTACTATTTTCCGGCAGTTCGATTCCTTTCCATGTAAAACCTTTAGATTCCAATAAATTACTAATAATTCATAATGCAGTCATTTCATTACAATATTCGTATAAATTTTCTTTGATGTGTTCCCACATAAGAAAAGCATCATTGTCTACAATTATTAACAGATTTTCAAAAAAAAACTTTATTACAGCATCACGAAAAACTTTTCGAATATATATGTAGAGATTATTTTTAAAACAATTGTATACGTACATTTTAATTCAGATGACCTTAGACGTAAAAAGAAAATTATTGATTTATACATTTTTTCCAAAATCACAGTTCTGAACGTAGTCTGATAATAAATTAAAAATAAATTATATTTAAATAATCTTTAAGAAAAAAGAATCATTTCAGATCGCATCATAAAAATAGTTTAATATTTTATGAAATAGATTTCCCAATGCGCACTGAGTTTTGTGAAGAATTATTTTAATTATAAAAATCTTACAGAAAGAGTACGAGATAAATATTTTTATTTATTTTAGTTATTTATGTTTATGTGTCCAAGAAGGGCTGTGGTAGCTAAAAATGTCTTATGTCGTTATTTCTACACCTCCCTTTTTCTTATGAATTATATATTAGCAAATGTCATGCGCAATGAATGGCTATTTTGCATCTGATGGATACCCCTTTTAACTGAATTACTTTAATAGTTTTATTGTATTAATTTGTGATGGCTATTTCATTAAAATAATAATCTATGTAAAGACAGTTTAACGCAAAGTAATTGTTTTGGGAAAAAGCAAACTAAAATTTAGAACAGAGGCTCCCAAAATTTCTGTCTCATATACCTCTTGCCATGTTTTTTGAATATTTTACCTAATATTAAATTCTTGCAAATTTATTAACTTAAATATCTTTTTGATAGCTGGTACTACTACTTACTTTAAAAGAATTAAATTTCTAACTATAGAGAAGTATAGTATTTAAAACTTAAGAGAGAGAGAAGCACACATATTAATAAATTAAATTAAAATAATTAAAATTTATTAATTTAATACATAAAACCACCGTTAAATAAAATAACTGAACAGCAAACAAATATTTTCAATGAGAGGGATAAAACTAGTGCTTCAATAACAAATTTTCAATAATTAATACATCAATCTAGTCAGGTTTGACCTTAAATTCCTTTGTGAGTTAGTGTCCAGTTCCCCCCCCCCCTCCTTTTTATGTTTTGGTGATTGGCAAACTCACTGTAACTCCCTCTCACAAGAAAAAGTAAATAAAAACCTTCTCATGCTATTCCATAATTAGCGACAAATAGCAAGTATGTCTTTTTAAAGCCAAAATTGCTGACATCTGTTTGTAAACTTTATTTTAAGATCGTTAGGACCTATTCTGACCAGTTCCTATTGTAATATGATTTTTTTTCAATGTGACTATATGAATTCATTGTCCACACTCTGCGTTATTATTATAAAAAAGCAATCTCAAACCTAGTTTCAAAATTCTAATAAAGGGCATTTAAATGTAGATTAAGTGTCCTGACAGAGATTGTCTGTGATAAATTAAGAAAATTCGCGCGTCCAATATTATACTTCTTCATTTTAATTCTGGAAAGAAATGCTGAAATAGTCCTTGTCTTAATAAAAGTCATGCTTTCACCTAGAACCCCAAATTAACCTCACTAAATTTAGTAAATAGATCTGCTAAATTGGTAAAATCTGGTTTCCACTAGATCAATTTTTTTTTAAAGATTAAAGTGACCTGGTTTATTGAAAGCCACTATTATAGACCCCCATTTACACCTCATGGACCCCCAAATTATTTTTTCGCAGGAATGGACCCCTTGCAGGTTGTCATAGACCTCTGGGGATATTTATAGACCACTTTGGGAATCACTGATTTAGAATATAAAAATTCGATGACTATTATACTCTCTATCATTTAATAATATTGTAATTATTCGAATTTTAAGAACGGTAATAATTCTTATCAGTTCTTAATATTGAAACTTGGGCATTTAATTGACAATATTTGTAATGAATCTAGCAATTCAAGCAACAATTCATCTTTGTGAGAATAATTTTTTTTATAGTTGGTATCCATTGATTAGAATAAACAAATAAAATTGTTTTAAAGACATTATCACAAGAGAAAATTGCTTAAATGTAATTTATGGAAAAAAATGAAGAAAGAATTACATACAGTTGGACCCCGATTTTGCGAACCCCTATTTAACGAATTTCGCGAATCAAAATTTTTTTTCTTATCCCGATTAAAATAAAGGCAAAAGAACCGTATTTACGAATTTCGCGATTTCGCGAATTTTTCTCTTTTCCCGATTAAAATAAAGGCAAAAAACGCTATTTAACGAATGATAAACCCCGAATTAAAGAATTATTTCAGCATTTGGAAACTTTTTTCAATAAGTTTTGTGACGGATCTATACGCGTCCTTCAACTAATTTTCATGGGAAAGTTTTGGGCTATCAATCCCAACCAACCCTTTTGGAAGAAGAAACCGTGATATGCAGATTAGGTCAGTTATATATAGTATAGGTTTGCTAGCTAGTGGGGATGAATAGATGAAAAGACGGAGTTACCTGGATATTGAAATATAGAGAAGCTGACGACAAAGAAATATAAATACCAATCATATATTAGTATATATCGATAGCGCGTTTCGGGCATTAAATATTTGAAGATGTTTAAGTGACGATTGGTCACCATAGCTAAATAGTAACTTAAATATTAGAGTAGTGGATTGATCCCATAAAAGGAGAATCAATTTAATAGAAGTCTTCTCATAATTCGCGTCTCTCATAGTTAAATACCCTATTGCTCTTAATTGGAACATCTCCTCTTGTTTGAATACTATAATTGTGTCTGTTGATCATTAGTGTGCTGAATAAATAGTTGAAAAGTATTATGGCGAGTGATCCTTCAATTCCTCCCACACCTGTAGCCGGGACTGAGAATAGATCTGGTACGTTACAGTTTGTATTAGAAAAAATTGGATCTTTTTTTCAAATGACAAATCTTATTTGTCCGGAACAGAAAAAGACTTTTCTTGTAAGCAGCAAGCTTGATGAGTGCGAAGGCCAGCGACAAACCAATCACGCCACCTGAGAACCAGAAATGTGAAAAGAAAACAAAGATACAATGAAACCTCCGCTAGAAGTTTATCGAGATGCAAGAAAAATCCTAATGTAGAAAAAACTTTAGAAAATATTTTTAACAATACCGATATCGAACGCATCAGGTGAATGATTTTTTTTTAGTTTTATAACGTGTTAAAATAATTTAAGAAGTACTATGGGAGAAAATATAAATCGAATAATATCGCCGTATTATATACAGAATAAAATGTTTTGGAATTGATGAATTTGCCAAAGAGAAATCAAACTGTTTTGCAGAACGTAAGCTCTTAAATAAGGTTTTTAATTTTTTTTATGTACAGTTAAGATTTTTTTTTAGCCGAAGAGTTTTATTATAGCAATACATTTTATTTTGAGAATTTAAAGTAAGCGACTCCTTTCACTATTTTAGTGGTTCGACTCTTAAGCCCATGGGCCTCAAACCTTTTACCGCCAGGGGCTCCAACTACCTTAATCCGCCTCTGCTTGTAAGTAGCAAATTCAATCGGGAAATGGTGAAAACCATTATTAGGCCTTACAGGTGCAGATGAGTAGTGAGTGTAACCTATTGTGTGTCTTGATTAGGACAGGAAATTATTTTCTTATGCCATCCTAATCCAAGATTTTTACGGTTATGATATTTTTGATAACTGACTGCTTATCTGTGGAACTGAAATTGAGGAAATTGTTGATTAGTCAGAGCCAATGAATAGCGAATCTAATGCAGAAATCGATAATGAATCTCTTATCAAAACTGTTACATTTTCTAATGTCTTACATTGTCTAGGAACTGCGAAAGCATGCATCTCTCTTATGCATCAGGATTTATAAATGATACAGTATTTTCTTTTCTGCATCGAACTGAAAAAAGAATTCTTTCGAGTCAGGAATCAAAAAGATTTTCAGACATCTGAAGGAGATTCGATCTCGGTACCTTCCGTTCCGTAAGCCATAACAAAACCACTATACTAAAATGATCATCTTAGCACGGAGGTTGTTACTGGTTTATATAGATACCGTCACAGTACTCCCCCACCAGTGAGTCTGTAGACAGGCAAACGAACGAGATATTTGTTGTTATGGCAAGCGTGTGAGTTGTTACAGTTGCATCAAGTGAGTCTGACGATTTTGCTGCTCTTCTTGCGGGTAGGTGGCGCCACGACACATCAGAAGTTTTGCATTTTTCTTTTCAGCCAAGGTCATTAATGTCGGGTGAGTGTGTGAATATTAACGTTGCATTGTTCAGCTACACGAGGGCTATGAACCATGGTCAAGTGACGCGGACGACACCTGAGCTGGCACCCATCTCTCCTAACTACCACACCACACCAACGGGGGGACGTTTGAGCTCTCGACAGAGTTAACGTGCATCGCTCCCCTACACGGTGGGTCTTCAGTAGTACTGGGCTTGAACTCATGACGCGCTAGCCATGATCCGATACCTTGACCACTTGGCTGCTGCGGCCACGTCAACAATGTCGGATATTAGAACTCACACACCGCCACACATCTAACACTCAGTATTTTAAAATTTCCAATGAACTGGTGCGTAATTATTTACTAATAGTATTTTTATCAGTTGATTAAAAAGTGTGTAATTAACAACTCTGGATATTTTTTGTGCAGTTGCTTATGGAATTTCCAAAATGTAAATGCTAATAATTTGTATTTTGTTTGGACCCCGATGTAACGAATAACCCGGCATTAACGAACAAAAGGTTCGGTCCCGATGAATTTTTTAAATAGGGGGATCAAACCGTATTTTCAAAACATTCACTTTAAAAAAATGTTTTTCCAAACAGTAATATTTTGCCTATATATAGCAAGAACTTCTACAAGCTGAACAAGGATTTTTGAACAATTGACATTATTTAGAGAGTTACGATAAACCAAAATAATATATGGGGTTTCAATTTCTCTACTCTGATGTATAAAAATAGGAATAAATTCACTTCTAAATTATACATTTCAAAAATCATAATTCAGCCCCTGTATAGATGTTATTTTACTATTTTTTTCAGTGCCGCAACAGCCCATGAGGGCCAAGGCCTAAGTGAGTTAAAGTAAACTTAGGCGCTGGGGTGCGTGTACAGATGTTTCGGTCAAGTGGTCAGTCTCAAGCGAAACCCCCAGTGTGTTTAGTTCCCAAACAAACTTGGTACTTATTTTATCGCCCCACTGAGTCGACTTTGCTTAGCTCGGAATTCGACCTACCACTCAGCCATTGGGCTTTCTTTTACTATTTATAGACAAAATATTATTATTATAGAAGCATTTTTTATTAAAATATAATAAAAATGTTTTTAAAATATGTTGTTCTTAATTATTTGCCAAATACTGCATTTAAATAATTTTCTCTTGTAATATTAGTCTTGAAACTATTTAATATGTATATTCTAATTCAAACGACACTTAATATAAAAAATAATAATTAATTTATACACATTTGCATAATCACGGCTCCGCGCGCGAAGGTAGTAAGTCACCTTAATATTGTTCTTAATACAGTAGTTTTTTTTCTAGATAAAATCGTAGAAATGAGATAGAAAAAAAAAATGAAAAATAAGAATATTTGTGAATGCATTAGTATTAAGCCTATTTTTCTGCATTTAATCATTATGTGTTATAGTTTTTTTTTTTTTTTCATAGTTGTGTAGTAAAAAAAAATAATTCCATCAAAACAAGTTAAAATTTTAAGGTACAGTTGAGAAAAAAAACGTATTATGTAGCTGTTTCAATCTGTTACTAAAGCTTGAGAAAATTGCATTTTCACGATAACAATAGATATCTCATTTGTAAGTTATTAATATTTAAGCAAATCGATAATTCAATTTTTGCAGTAAGAATGATTCCTTTCTACTATATAAGTCAGAAAGTAAAGTAGGTCAAATCACAGAGACTTATTTTTAACAATATCTTCACGTGCTCTTTTATTTTTTAAAGCTATTTTGAAACCATAAAGTGTAAATTATCAATTTGATTTCTTAAAGATAGAATAATGGATACTTTTTAAATTTTATGTTAGATGAGAACATTGTGTAAAATCTGTTATGTCATTAATACACACACACACACACACACACACACATTTTTTTATTTATATATTTCTCATATCGCATTTAAAAATAATTACTCCATGTTCTCAAAAATCTCAAAGTTTTAAAAATTTAATATCGTTTGGTTATTTATCAACCAATTCAAAATAAAAAAAAAATGCTTATAATCCTAAGAGAATCCTTAGAGCCGTGATTTTAAAAAGGAGTATAAATGAACATTTTTTTAGTAGACTATAGAACAAAAAAGGCGACTCACCAAGAAGAGTTGTCCTATAAAGACAAAAATTGGTAGGTAGAAATATCATGTACAGAATAAAAAAAAAATGATTAAAATTTCAGTAAAATTGAATGATTTATTTTAGAGTTACATAGTTACAAAGTAATAAGGTGTTGACCCACCTCTAGCCTGGATGCAAGCTGCCACCGACGTGGCACAGAGTGATAAAGCACCCTGATGGTCACCTGCGGTATTTCTTGCCAAATTTGCTCCAATGGTCAGGCCAGGTCATCAACATTCCCTGGTAGATGCAGCCGCCTTCCCATCATATCCCAGACATGTTCGATTAGAGAGATATCTAGCATTCTGGCTGCCCAAGGAAGTGTTTGACAAGCTGTAAGACAGATCACAGCTGCACTTGCCGTATGCGGTCTGGCATTATCTTACTGAAAAATATGGGTACTGCAAAAGGAACGGTAGCCAAACAGTTCTCAGAATGTCGTCGACGAACCGCTTTGCTGTAAATGTGACTCTAATGGTGACCAAAGGGCTCCGGCTGTCAAAAAAATGGCACCCTAGACCGTAACTCCTGTTTGAGGGCCTGTGTGGTGTGCAATAGTGAAAAGCAGGAATGGCACCTGCCCTGGGTGTCTCTTCGAGGATCGTCAGGGCACAGTTGGAAGTGAGATTCGTCGCTAAACACTATACGTCTCCAGTGAGCATAATTCAAACCTGATAGAGCTAAGCACTACTGTAATCTGACTCGACAGTGTGTAGGCGTGAGTGGCAGGTGGTGTAGCGGTCAGTGCGAGCGTAAATTTCGCTCTATTAGCCGTGTGTGAATGGTCATGATGGACACTGGTGAGCGGGTCGTGCGTCTGATGGTTGATAACGATGAATCAGGCACTGTGACAGCTGATCTGACAGTCAATCTGACCTCCCGATCTGCTGTGACTCTAGGTCAACCGCTACCATCATGACGTTGAAATCTGCCAATGCCCACCCATTCTTGCCAGTTTTTACTAATAGCGCCATCACTTCGGCCTATATGACGATCGATTTTCTCAACCTGCCTCTTTCAATCCAATGATACGACCTCTTTCAAACTCTGACAGTTGCTCGTAATGAGCTCGAATCCTACGGCGAGGCACTTTTTCAGTCGTTGCAAGGTATCCTAAATCGCAATACAAAACAAATTTTGACCATCAGATTGAGAATCGCTTCTAGTAGACACCTGCTGAGTGCGCAGTTCCGATGCACTGTAGCTCCCGTTATTCATTCATTGAACACCATAATCTAATTATTTGCATGTTCGGTACAAATGTTTTTGCATACGAAATTTCATTACAATTGGACAACTGGTGCGTCGTTTATTTTTTTTTTTTTGTTAGTGTGTGTATTTAGGGTCACTTGTATTAAAATATACATATAAAATTGTTTCATAATAGTAAAAAGTTAACTCCGAAAATAATGTGAATTTTTCGAATATCCCAGATCGAGCTTTGCACAGAAGTTGTAGCAACATACAAGCAAAATATTATTCTTATAGACGCCTTTTCTATAAAAGGAGAATGTTTTGAATATACGTCATTTTTTTCTTCATTTTTAGCCTAAAAATTGCATAAAATAATTTTTTTATTGCAATAATATTCTTAAAACAATTTTAAATGTATATTCTAATTAAAGTGTCACTAAATATCCAAAATATTATTCATTTATACTCTTTCTCAAAAATCCCATTTCTTTGCTTAAAGATCTTTCACGGTTCAAAACCTTAAAGATTGGAAAATTTCTTCAAGAATTTCTACGACACAAAAATAAGGGAAGGCAAATGTTTTGTTTTTAGTTAAGTGTTTTGTTTTAGTGTTTTTTGGATAAGAATACAGTTTTACACTATAATTAACTTGTCAGGAGGAGAAAGTGCAATTTGAACGAGTTCCAACAGTCTGCTGATTATATTCTCATTTATAATCGTAATTACGTCTAGTCGAAGATTTTTTTTCAGAAAAAAAATGCTTTTTATTAATATAATAAAATGCTAATTAAAAATGGCGGAACTCTTTTAATAAATAATTGAATAAAATAAAGGATATAACATGTTAATTTTGTCTTGAGAACAGAAAATATAAACCCTTTTCAAATACATATGATTCTTTGAAATTAAAATTAAATAACTCAATTCTTGTACACATTACTTATAAAGAAATGAGGTTACAAAAAAGTGTAATATGTTTAAAATGCAGTCTTAATTTTAGAAATTATAAGAATATGAAAGTAAGAAGTATTTCTGTAATAAATATTAAGTAAATTTTACGTTGCTATTTTCTAAAACAGTAGCTTTTGATGTATAAAACTTTATAGAATTATAAAATGTATCATACTCTTTAAAAACCCTACCTTACTATTATATATATTTTTTCCTTTCAATTTGAAAGGTATTAAAATTTTTTTTAAAAATTTATGTAATTTTTTAATTTGTTAAAAAATATTATTTATTATCCAACTTACATAAAAATGCTATAGTATAATAAGGATATTATTAACTTTATAAATCAATTTATTGCTTGTAATTAGAGCTACTATTTTACAAAAATACTACTATGCCCAACGTAAAACTTAATTAGTATTTCTTATAAAAATGTTTCTTTTTTTATTTTCAAATTTTTTGAAAGGAAAAGTATATATAATAATAAGGTAGGATTTTTAAACAGGATGATACAATTTATAATTCTATAAAGTTTTATACACCAAAAGCTACTACTTTAGAAAATATCATGCACAACGTAAAATTTACTTAATATTTATTACAGAAAATCTTCTTGTTTCATATTCTTATAATTTTTTAAATTATGATTATATTTTAAATGTTTTATAGTTTTTTGAAACTTTTCCTTTATAAATAATGTGTAAAAGAATTGAATTATTTAATTATTGTATCTAATCGAAAATTGTTTATATTTCCAGCTCTCGAGGCAAAATTAACAGTTGAATGACAATTATTTGAAAAAAAACATAAAACAATGCAGTGTTAATATGTTATCAATGTTCTGTTCAGCTTTTATTTACGGAAGGTACATCAAAAGTTTCGTGTTTTAACGTGTTTACAAACCTGATATTAATCACAACCTTTCCCAAGCCCCTTTTGAGTTCAGGAAAGCACATGTTGTAACTAACTATTTTCGCCTAGAGTTAAATTTGTAGTTTACTCATTCAGGATCTATATTTAAATTTCGTGACAGTCTTTTTGCTTTGCTTAAGGAAAGAGACACAAGTCAGCAATTTCTTGGAACACTTGCTCTAACTAATAACAGCACAAAAGTTTCCTAAAGCATATGAAACTTTCTTTCCTTTAGTGAAAAGTTAAATCTAGACTTGCGGATCTAATTTAAAAAAAATGGCCATTTACGGTTCCATTGGTACGTTCAAATTAAAAATTAGACTTTTAGAACTAATAACAGATGCTTTGAAAAAAAAATTGTTTTAAAAGCATTTTATTTTTCTGTTGAATTGTAAAATGTTTTCAAGCAATAGAACATTTGTTTTTAGTAAAGTATTTATACGTTGTGTTTAATTCAAAGCATTTATGTTCGAAAATAAATTTTTTATCAAGTGTTCCAAAAATAAAATACTAAACAAGATTTTTTTTTATTGAAAAATTTGCTCAAGCGAAAATTTAACAATATATATATAAGGTCTAAATATTTATATTTTAGCAGCAATTAATATGTATTCATAATAATTCTAAAAAAAAAATGGCTTTTTAATCATTTTCAACTATGATTTACAAATATTTAGGAATTTTTTCAGGACAAATAATCGAAATGTAAACTTTTAAGAATTCAAAATACAACAAAATACAAAGTAGAACAACAAAATGTAAAACAAACATACATACACAAAAAATATTTCGTAAAGATATCATCTTTAGGATACAACAAGAAGTTTTTTAAAAAATACATTGACATTTATTTTTTTTCTCTTATAATTTATTGCTGCATGAATTTTTACTATTGATAACCGGTTTTGATTCAACCGATCTTCGATTCAACAGACAAATCTTTGTCTTTAGAATTCCTAGCGGGGTGTAATGCAGAAATTAAAAATATTGGGTACCAGCCGATGCCCTTTTAGAAAATTAACTTTGCCATAAAATTGCGAAGCCCACCGCCAGTAACTATCGTACGGCATCAGGTTAAATAATATCCAGTTGAATGTCTTTTTCTGTTGCGGTAGGCATATCTTGTGGTGCAAATATTCTTATTGCAAAGATTTTAATTATTCTATAAGGCTACAATAATTTCTTCAGGTTGCTTATATATCATGCTATCAACCAATTTTGTAAAATTACAATACTTCCGCAAATCAAAAGATATCGCCAAATGCTGTTATCGCAGACGCGAATATGATTGCTGTGTTTGTACATGCGGGGAAAGATGGGTTTCCATTATTGGCTGCATAATGCGGCATTTGGCAACGTTTTTTTCAACGCCTAATTGGTCGATGGTACCTTATTCAGTATATGTCCCGTAAGTTCAGCTTAAATGATCATTTCAAGGACTTACGCGTGTTCATTTTTACAAACTTTGCACTTCCAATGCATTTGAAACTTTTTAATAAAATTATAATACGGTAATAGTAGACCCCACTTGCGATCTTCTTAAGCAAACCGTATATAGCATGAAGTGGCGCGCATATCCAGAGGACAGAACGCGGTACCTTTGTTTCCATAAGCACATAACATACCTCTAGACGAAAATTATCACTTCAGTCCGGTGGCTGTTACTGGCTTATATAGACGATATCGCTACACACTTCCCTACCAGTGATTCGGTGGATAGATGAACCTTCGATACAGTTGTTATGGCGAGCGTGTGAGTTGTTACTGTTGCGTCATTTGGGTCTGACGGCTTTCTTTGTTGCGTCATGTGTGTCTGACAGCTTTCTTTGCTGTGTCACGTGGGTCTGTCAGCCTTGTTTTGCTGTGTCATATGGGTCTGACGACTTTTAGTTGCTCTTGTGGCGGGTAGATGGCGCCACGACAGCTGCGCGAAGGATACGTTTTTCTTAGCTCAGTCTCAAGGTCAACAATGAGGAGGATAGAACATACGACCTTTTTGGTTCCGCAAGCACGTAACATACCACTAGACCAAAATGATAACTTCTGTCCGGAGGCTGTTACTGGCTTATATAGATGATACCGCTACAAGTATATGTTGTCAAATACTTATACAAACGGTAACACGTAACAAATAAATGCGCGCGACTTACAATCTCCCAAACCTAGACACAAACCGACGGCTTGCTTTCAACTAAATGGGTGATGATGTTGTATGGTTGTAGGCCTAGGCCTGGACATGGACGATGGACGTCATAATAAAACAATCTTGCCACTGTTGCATTTGGTTTTATAATTTTGAATGTAGAGTCAATTTCCAGAACTTTCAAAGAATATGTCCGAGAATAAATACGGACATTAACATTTGACGCTAAGCAAATAATATTTGACGATTAAAATTATTTGCATCATGATCTTCTTGAGGTCAAATCGAGAACGATATGAGGCCCTCCTGAGGCCGAAACTAGGCCCATGCTTTGACAAGTCTCTAATCTTCATAATAGCATTCTAGAAAAAATGGCGAGATAAATTTAATGCACTTTGGCAATGAATCTGTATCATACTCATATATATTTTCAAGCTTTTCTTTCTGCAGCATTGGAGATATTATAGAAAGAATAAATTTTAGTTTAGCGCGGACGCGAAGGTATTTACTCAGTACATTTCAAAGCTGTTATTCTTAATTATTCGGCATTCTGGGTATATTTTTACATGTGTTTTGATCAAAAGGAAATATAAACTACATCTGTGTGATGCTAAGTGACACGCAAACATGTGAATTGGCCAACACGATTTGTTTAATCAGATGCTTACTGAATGAAGCAGTCACGGATTGCAAAGTTTGAGAAAGAAATGACCTTTCGCTTCAAGATTCGTGCTTTTTCTGCAACCGTTGACAGAATTTATTGTCGAGAATAAAGTGTCAGTTTATAAATTCTGAATAATAGTAGAAATTTTAAAATATAAAGGAATAATTTTTTTTTTAAGTACGCAATGGATGTATCCATTAGCGTGCGAGAGTTAGAAGGAAAAACTAAACACAGTAAAAAAAAAAAAAATCACAATTTAGTTACTATTCTACAACAACACAAATTCACCAATCTAAGTTAAGAAATGCCCCAATTGATAAATACAGGAGCAATCGCGAAGTAGACGAGATAATTGAAGACTTAATAATAAATCGGATCACTTAGCACGTTCAGGCAATACACCTTATATTTGAAGATAATTTCTCAAGTCATGCAATCCAAACGGACTGAATACAATTTAACAACTAATTGACCAAATCGTCAATCTTAATATTAGTCAAATAATCTACGAAGTACTCTTGCCTAGCTTTACCTTATCTTAAGTTAATCTTCATGCTATATCCTTTAGCTTCTAACCTCTCTCTCTCTCTTTCCCGAACCGAAAGCTAATACTTAAATACATGACTATATGAGCCAGTAACAACCTCCGCACCATGGTGATCATTTTGGTGTAGTGGTTAAGTTACTCGGCTTCGGACCCAAAGGTCCCGCGTTCTGTTCTATCAGGATAAAAACGCGCCACTTCACATTTGGAGAGGCCAGTTTTTTTTTTACATCTATCACGTCTTCTTCTTCGGGAGGAAGTTTTCAATTAAACAATATTTAAAGAAAGATTCCCCAAGAGGATTGTTAGGAAAAACGTGGATAGGCCCGTTACAAGTATACAGGTGACTGTGCAAACCTTTTCCCATCTATCAAATAAATAGCTGAATGTGATATTTAATTATTTTCCAAGAATAGTTTGACGTCAAATACATGAGTGTTTATCGTCGCTCTGTAAAGTAATACGAGGGTCAACGGTGACAGGCCTCGTCATTTTGAACCATGGTCAAGTGACAAGGACGACACCTGAGCTGGCACTCCTTCTCCAAAGTACCACACCACGCTAATGAGAGAATTTTAAGCCTCGACATATTCAACAAGCATCATCCCCTCTACACTACTGATCTTCAGTGGCACTAGAACTCGAACTCATGATACACCGGCCAAGAATTCATGACCATAATTGTTGTAAATTAAATGCTAAATGAATAGATGGCGCTGCAAGTCATCTGAGAGATATACTTTTAGCTTGTAGAATCAGTTATATAATGTTCTTTGTCCTGTGTACATATCTTCATCTTCTGTGCCTGTCGTCTAATAAACCAAAATGTCTAACAAGATGGACAGAATTTATGGAATTATATAAATATATATATATATATATATATATATATATATATATATATAATCGTCTAAAATGACACACGGAATTAAGGATTTAGGAATTATAACAATAATCACTACGCTACCACGGCCACTGTTTTGTTAGAAACATCTTTCCACCTGCAATTATAATTTTCATATTAATCATTTCGTATTAGGAAAAGGTAATTCCTTTTTGAAATAAAGGGTATGAAAACTAAGTATTTCAAACTTACTATTATATATTTAAATATAAATATTAAAACAAATCTTACTCTTTTTTAAATTATAATTTAGTTCATAACATATAAAACAATGATAACAAATTGTTGCACGAAAATGCAGAAATTCGCTACTTAGAAATTTTACAGAATTTTTTCATTTCACCAAAAGCAAATTTTAATTGGATTTTCTTACCATTTTTATTATTGACATTTGTATTTATATTCCAATATAATAATCTTCATTTCTTGTTAACGCCTTTATTATCTTTTAATAAAATTATTTTCTTAGAATCAAATAAGAAGTTAATATTTACTTGGAGATTGCTTTTCGAATGGTGCGTGTTAAACGAAACGTAACAATTAAATTGACTGCAACTGCAACTAAATATTTAAAAGTTATGAGCTTCATTCTGTATTATATCAGTTTAACATTTTTTAAATTTGTATTACATTAATTTTATATTACATTGTTTCCTTATTATTAAGATATATCTAATATTGCTCCATTAAAACAATTCCAACTCTAAAAGACATGTAATGTACAACTTTGAATAACAATTAATTATTTATTTATTCCAAGTATAGAAGAGTTCAGTATGTTAACAGTCAAAAAGCCTTACTTAAGAGCAAGGCAATGACTTTCATAATCAAATAATTATAATAATATCCCACCAACTACTATTACTTGTTAAATCAGTCCATTTTTTATTATATTCCTGCTTTTTGAAAGGGATTCGCAAACTTGGAACCACCAAACGAAGATCCGGCAACAAAAATCGAGAAAAACTATTCCAATCTTACACAACCGTATCCATTCTTCCCATCTCCGCTTGCGTTGTTGCAAACCATTAGCAAATGAATAGCCGGCCGGCCTTGGAGCGAAGTTTGCGCCCATTATTTTTGACATTTCCTTTGCCCTTACACCTTCATGTCAGGAACCCTGGTCACTTATTTATGATGAGAGAGAGTGGGGGGTTGTGCAATGACTCTTTCCCATCGATGGTCGAAAACGAAAGGTTGTGTTTGTTTGTAGGTAACCCAGTAAAAACATTATCGTCACGTGATAGTGTGAAAATAGATTTTTCTCATATTCCATGGAAGTAGAGTTATGTGCATGTATTTTTGCGTTGTGATGAATTATGTTTTGAGAATTTGATATTTTGAAATGTATAAATTTTGAAGGGCTAAAAATGAAGGTAAGTCCAGGGCCGCTTTTAGGCTTAGGCACGCCAGGAGGACGTTAAAGATTGAAGGCGCAAAAATTTGGAGGACGGGAAAAAAGAAAATATTAAAATTATAATCAATGTACCACCGCTACGAAGATAGTAAAGTGAAAAGCGATGAAAATGATGATAAAATTATACTTACTTTTGAATTTCATAACTTTACTATACTAATTTACAAGAGGCTGGGTGGTTCGAGTTGCTGTAACGTAAGAAATGAACAAGAACGGCCAAGTGAGTGGAGTGAATATTAACGTCGTACTGTTCAGCTACTCGACGGCATGGACGTCTTTAGACTCGTTGGGGCCCTGGGCCCAGAAAATCTTGAGATTTTCGGCTCTGGGCCCCTATACAAAAGTATGTCCTACCTAAGATCTTTAAAAGTAGACGGTATATAGCAAGTATTGTCAAATATTAGTTCAAATCGTAATTTGAAACAAATAAATATGCACGACTCACAATTTCAAAAACCTAAGCACAAATCTGCTCGACTGAACGAACAGAATAATATTGTCTATGATATTAGGTGTAGGACAACGGTCACCACATAATAACACAGTCATGCCACTTTTGCCAGTTGACATGCAGTTTGAAATTCCTTGTTTTTCGGAGAATATGTACGGGAATAATATTCGACCACAATAAAATTATCCGGATCATGATCTTATGAAGACAGAGTCGGGAACAAAACGAGGCCCCCATCGAGGTCGAGGCCCTGGGCCCAGTTGGTCCATGCCTTAAGACGTCCCTGGGTGACGGACCTCGAAATTTTGAACCATGGTCAAGTGACAAAGACATTACCTGACCTGGCACACCCTCTCCTAACTACCACAACGCACACCAATGAGAGGACGTTTGAACTCTCGATAGATTTAACGTGCATCGCTTCCCTACACGGTGGGTATTCAGTGGTACTGGGCTCGAACTAATGACACGCCAGCCACGAGTCCGTTACCTTGACCACTAGGCTACCGTGGCCCCACAAGAGTGGTCAAACTATGCCACTATCATTTCCTTACGGCTGCCGGTTGCCAATATTTGACAAGGCGGGTCCATAGGTGGTGGATAATGGAATAACTCTCCAAAGAAGAACAAGAACAAAGAAAGGAAAAAGAGCAAGAACCAAAGAACCATTCCGAACCAAAACTGACAAGGTAAAACTGAAGGAGGGGGATGCCCTTTAAATAATGGGGGGTGTAACAATTTGAAGTGCTTAAGGCGCCCGGGAGGTTAAAAACAGCCCTAGGTAAGTCAGGTAAATGTATGGAAAGAAACCAAATAAGAACAACATGAACTTGACCCCCCGTTTCGTTGTCAATTTAAAATGGTATATATTTTTTAACAAGACAAAGAAAATATTATAAATATACTAGGATAGAGGTCGGGGTAATTAATCTGGCTCCATGGGCCACATTATGGAAGCGGGGGATACCGTGGGGTAGCACATTTTTTAAAATAATTGCTTTCGTTGGTTATCTTTGCACCTCAGAAAAGGTACAAATTGTGCTATAAAAACCAATAAATATAAACGAAACAAAATGGTGGTTGTTTTATTGAATTTATTTACTGTGCTTATTTCATATCATCTACAGCTGCAAGCACTTTTAATTGTAGAATCATTTTAATATGAGACAAATGTACCTATCACACTTTTCTACAATTTTATTTTTTGAAGTACGGAGTGTGGTTGATCTTCATACAACAAAAACTTTGGCCACAAAAATGCTGACCCAGATATAAAGAGCATTTTCTGTACGTTTGGCTTTCTGATTGTCTTGACGGGCTACAAAAACCCTCTACCGGCCGCTATTTGCCTACCTCTTTGCTCAGGGACGTCGTAAGGCATGAGCCAACTCGGCCCAGGGCCTCGTCTCGTTCTCGACTCAGCCTTAATAAAATCATGATTCGAATAATTTCAACGGACAAATGTTATTTCCGGTTGTATTCTCCGAAAAACTAAAAATTTCGGACGCTATGTCAACTGGCTACTTGTGATGACCGTCGTCCCTATACAGGCCTATCACCATACACCCTCATTACTCATTCAGTCTAAGAGCGGTAAACGATCGAGCCAATTTGTGCAGTTGTAAGTCATACACATTTATTGTTTCCCATTAGTACGTGTATTTGACAACGTATGCTATGCACTATCCATACGGGTCCGGGGCGTACTTTTGGGTAGGGGCTCAGAGTCTACATTTGCGTAAGGGCTCAGGGCTTAAAGAAGTCTTAAGACGTCTCTGGATGCGCTAGAATATAGTGTTAAAGTATCCGACTACTTGCGACAACTGTTTATTTTTTTAAAAATGAAACGGGGCACATTCTGTACCAAATGTTTATGAACACATTTGCAATGTTTCGATTCTGATGTGTTGCTATGTTATTCATTTTTGAAATGACCTTCAGGACATGAGATATTTTAATTTTTACAAAAGCTGCAGCACTTTATCTTAGTTATTATATGAAATTGCTTATAAAAACAGTGATTACATCAACATAAGGGACTGGTAGATTTTGTAATAAAACAGTGATTGATAAATCAGAAAATATAAACACCTCTACAGAACATACACAAAAAATTCAGTCGATCAGTTTCAAAAATTTTTTAGCAACCCCATTCCCCGTTTGAGCATTTTCAATAAAACATATTCCGAGTAAAACGCGTTTTAAATTATGACATCTTGCTTAAAGTAATAGCCTCTGTTTTTACTAAAACGCTTGTAGTTTTTGTTCTAGAGAACGGAAAATAACAAACTTGGTATTTTTATAAAGCTAATAAGATGGTCTATAAAATAAAATCATAAAACATGTCAGTTTTTGACAAAATTCACAATTTAAGGGTAGTCGAATACCTTAATGGCTAAAAATTTCTGAGTATTAAGCAATATTTCGTAAGTGGGATTAAAATTGTTATTTTCTTTTTTAAAAGAGAAGAAATCAAATGATTTAAATTTACTACAAGGTAAACGTTTATTTGTGATGTTGTTATCTGATCGAAGTTGACCCTTGTTGCAGTGTGTTCACACATACTTGGTTTGGAAGTTAAAGCAAAATAACAACTTAACTGGAAAAAGATGGTGGGGAGACCAGCTACATTTAGCAAAACACTAAACAATTGGAATTGGAATTAATATAATTGAAAAGACCGATCTCTCTCTTCTTGATAGCATTCAAAAACGTCGTTAAGTACTACACAAGAAAATACAGCAAACTTCAGCAGTTTGTAAATTTACATCACCAGCTTCGACAAATGAACATGAAATAATTAGGAATGAGAACAGGTAGAACAAAATAAAACCATACTTATGAAATAAAGCACCAAAAAGTAAGAAAGTCTTACAATATTAACAAAGCAGCTCTCATAAAAGGTCGCTATTAATGGTAGATAAATTAAAATTTTACATTCAGTTACAAATATGGAGAGAATATGTTTTTAAAAAAATCTTTTTGGAACAAAATGTTTTTTCGCGTGCTGTTCGTGTTTGAATATACGTGATATTTACAAGGCATAAATAAAGAAGTAACGAAGTATAGATATTTTAAATTATTGCATTATCCGTTCGCATCAAATGCACTAATCATTGTACATACACGAAATGTAGGTATTTATTTCTCCCTCGTGCGTGTGATAAAATACCTCTTTAGTAAAATTTTTGCAATGATCAAAGAATTTTTATCTTGAAACATCATAAAAAAGCCACTTAGATAGTCAAATTAACTCATTCTTAAGATAAGACTACTCATCCTGGAAGATAATACTACTTGTTTGCTCTTTTTTTTCATCCATTAAACAAAACAAGTATTGAATACTATTACCATCTGCTTTTATAGAACAAAAAAGAAAAATTTCAGGATTTATACACTTCTGCACTGCCATCTAGATTATCGAAAATGAACTAAATATTATTTATGGAAAACTGCTGTTGAAAAACTTGATTCTTAACTTTTAAAAAAAACTTTACCACAATTATTATGGGAATGAGAAATTTTTATATTTTCTTTTAATTGTATTTGCATATTGTTTTATTTTTGTGAATATGTTCATTTATTTATTACTCAGTTCAATAAAAAGCTTACAAAAAGTACAAGCTTTCTCTGTGTAATAAAATGCAATATTTTAAAAAACAATCAAGAAATGATTACATAATTGTGATTCAAAGAAAAAAAATACTTTACATAATGTATAATTTTAATAAATTAAATTTTTTTTTATTTAAAAATACTTATTACTTAAGAAAATATTTCATACTGATACAAATCACAAATCTTGAACCTGCGATTAAAACTAAAAACAACAATTTCAAATAATAATGGCTTTTTTTTATGATTATTGATTACTAAAATCTCTCGACACATATGTACACATTTGTGGGATTTATGAGATCCATTGCAATTTTCGCGCTACCTACCCACGTTTTGTAACTTTTACAATGTTACTTCTTCAATGTATCTTGCATTCGTTTCTGCAACAAAAATTAATAAAAGCATATTATATAATTTAATTAATTCACTGTTCATTAAAACTATCCACCGAAAAAATATATCAAGCGAAAATTGTAAGCAGTCTTGAAGAAATTTCAAAAATTCTTTTCATGTCAAAATGTTTTTCTTATATATTTTCATTAATTTTAGACTGGTGAGAATTCGAAACTACATTCATAAAAATAGAGCCTTAATTCGTGATTATCCAATTATTTTCTAAATTTATTACAATTTTTTTTTAATGTTCAATTTCCGATGATCACAAAATAAAAGAGGTAAATTAAAAATAAAAATTGCCTCCATAACATAACTTCCTTTTCTTGGAAACGTATGGAATTTATTAGAAATAACTATATTTGTTCTATATGAAATAAAACTGTACATCAGGAAATTGTACAGTTGATTACAGATTTATCAGACAACAATTTATAAAGATTCCAAAACATATTTGATTGTAAACAATCCGAATGCTAAATATGTAATCGTCCAGAGCTTATCAATAAAAAGACAAAACATGAATTGCATCATTTTCATATTAAGTTTTTCATTGAAACAATTCATGCAATAAAACACAACGATTTTCTGTAATATTTGCCCAAATTATATTCTTTTTTCGTCCCGTAAATCTCTCTCTCAGAAATACGAAACCGAAACTCTTGAAGAAATCGAAACTTAAAAGTTTTCGAAAGCAACCCTCATTTGTTCCTAACCAATTTGGCGAGAATAATATTTTTTGCTTAAAAAGAAAGAAAAAAGAAAGAAAAACAATAAGAAAAATGTGATCTAACATAGGCGAATCCTGTCATGGTCATTTCAAACCTTTCGTCGTCATCATCGAATATAGTCTAGTATCACTTGATCAAGTTGCTAGTGACGTATCAATTATGTCATTATGACGTCATAGCCGGATGGGTGTGATTTAATGGTAAAGTGATAGTATAATAACATTTCCCGCTCTCTCACACATAAACAAAAAAGTATTTACAATGACTCGGTTATGTATGAAACTATGTTCGAAAAGAGTCATTATCTCTCTGTTTTTGCTACTTGAAGTGGAAATGTTTAAATTCGATGCAAGCCAGATAACGATGAATCAATTCTGATGTAAACAATAAATTTAGCTTTTAAATTGTTTTTATTAGAATTACATGAGTATTTTGGAAAAAGTTGCAACATCAGAGAAAAAAATTATAAAATTATTCCGTCGAATTTTTTGTTACTAAAATTTTGAATAAGGATACTAAAATGTTATTCGCTCTTTTTTTTTTTTTATTTATTTATTTATTTATTTATTTATTTTTTGTACTTTTTAGAGTATGTTCGAAAAGTATTTAATTGGAAAGATTATCAGGGATTGTTATTTATAGTGCCTTTATTTATTGTTGTTTAATTATTTTTTTTCGTTCAAATATATTTCTTAGCTTTTTCTTTTTATTTATTTATAAATAACGCTAAACAGCAAAATGTATTGACAGCTATATTTGTGAAAATACTAAATTTATTGAAAATAATTCTATATCTTTTTATACATAATATTATGTTATTTGCAATATATATATACAAAAAAATATATACATTTTAAACAAAATAAAAGAGTAAATAAAGTGTGTTTTTCGATCTTGTGTTAAACTGATTGAATTAATTTAATTAAAAATTTATTTATAATTTCTCAATACTTTTTCATATATTTTATTAACAACATATGTCAGAACCGTTTTTTTTTTATCTTATTCCAACATAATTGCTCAGTTTCTCTTAGTACACTGCTCAAAAATATTTATTTCCTCAAAAAAGAAATCTTGCTTAATTTTTTCGCCCCGATGAACAACATATCATGTAAATATCTTTAAGATTTCTTCTCGCAAGAAAAAAATTTGATTTATTTTACTAGCAAATGGGATTATATATTTTCTTATAAAAGCAGCTTAAAATTGAATCTTGTTTAGCGTAGGAACATCATACTCCAGTATATTAACATTAAAAATTTAATTTCAATTTTAAAAAAAAAACTTAATTTTTTGGTCCTTTCATTATAAGCATTTCTTCTTTTATTTTCTCTATTACATTTTTTTAAAAAGATATTCCATTGCAAGCATAAATTATCGTCTGCTTTAGTTTAAAAATAATTTTTAACAATTTTTGACTACAAATTTTGTTTACTCTTAAAAAATCGTTTATTATTGTTAATTTTGTTCCTCCATTTAAAAAAACAACAACATTTAGATTTAAAATTATTATTAAAATATTTTAATGTAATTTGAATTTGTTCACTTCTTGTGTTTATTAAAGAAAATTGGAATTTCTTATAGTATCCTCAGTAAAAGTTTTTAAAGGAAATAAAATTCTTGGATAATGTAATGTAAATGATTTTTTAAAAATTCCAAGTTTAAGACATGGAAACTCTTTGCTTACCTTTCACAGGCATCATAAAAACAGTCGGAAATCATAAATTCAGATTTCAGTTCTACAGTAGAATCAAGTTGCACTGATGTGCTAGAATTTTGGATAAGACAAAAGAAGTCTTCTTCGCGATTAAGCATGGCTTTAAATTTTTCTGGTCCTATTTACAATACGTTACTGTTCAAATATATATCTACATTCTAATTACTACTGTTTGCAAATGAAGCCTGAATTTTGCTTATCAGCGATGTTATTAAAAATAGAATTACAATTTCCGTTATCACTTATCTGATAGGAATATTTTGGCGCAGTATAGAACTAAAACCCATTTAATTCAGATAAAAAATAAATCCCTCATTTTTAATTTATTTCGAAAAACTTCAGTTCGCGTCTTTTTTATTTTATTTTGCTATTACTGTAAAATAATGTAAAGAGAGAAAATAAGTTTAAGAAAAATCGTTTATTTCTCTCGATATCTGAAATGTATTCCATTATAGGTTGAAATTTTAATTGTTGTTCTTTTCCAAAAATTAAGTCTTAAAACTGTTTAAAAACAATTCTTCAGACATCCATAAATTAGCTTAATTTTGGTCTTCTATATATTAGACAATTTCTAATAGAGAAAAATCTACAGAGGTAAATACATATATTAAAATTTTATCTAGTAATACATATGCGTACATAAGTGGTTTGTATTACATCCACTCCCTAAATACTCATTAAAAGACTTTGCTTTTTTAAAGTAAACATTTTTTCTGGAATGTTTGAAATTGAAATAAATGCTGCTCGACAGGTTGCTGCCCGCGATACTCTACAGAGTGCAATAATTGTGGTTTTCCCGAGGAGGCTGGTTTTTGTAGCTCTGATTTGTTAAAATTCTTATAATGGAAGATTTTCTAATTTTTAATACAAACAATTTTTAAAATATTCCCGAAGGATAATAGTTCTGTTATATAATTAAAATAATTATCAATCCATCCCCCAAGAAAAAAACTCACCAAAAAAACAATTATTTTTTGAAATTTTCTTAAGAAATAATTTTAAGTAATTGCTTAGAATTGCTATATTAACTCTTCCCCCATTATATTACTTATACAGTGGGCACATACAATTTTTTATAAAATTTAATGTTTTTGACTAATAAAAATTAATATAACGGAAATGCAATTTTTAAAATAAGATCTCTCGGTAAATTGTTCTTATTCTTATAACATAATCAATTTTTAAAACATAGAATTATTATTTTAAAAAATTAATAATAAAAAAACTGCTAAAAAATTATGCCACCAAAGTCTTCGTGCACTTAAAAAAATCTCAACATAGTTTTAAATATTGTGTTTTTTTTTTCTTAAATCTAGTATTTAGTAGAATATCTCTTAGCGTCCACGGCAATTTTTAAACGTCTTGGTATAAATTTCATCAGTTTTTTTTTTTTCGTAATTTCTACATTGACATTCTTCTATGATTTTTGTTTTTACTTCACATTTGTCTTTATATGTCATGGTTTTCTATCTTTAAATTCAAATTCTCACCAAATATGTTCTACTGAAATTAAATCCGGTGATTTAGTAGAAGTTTTCAGGATTCGGGAACAGTTATAGAGACACTAGTGGCGTACATTGACAATAGTGAGCTTGGCGTTATTATCTCGTTAAAAAATGAAGTCACTTCCAATAACCAAATTTAGACGGTATATTTTTTTAAGGTATGTGACTACCTTCGATGCACTTTTTTTTTTAAATATATAAACTTTCAATTAAATAAACACCTTTTTTATTTGAAATGGGGCATAAAACTAGGAATTCAAGTACAATTTCCACACAATTAAAAATAATTTTGGATATATTGGGAATTTTGAGTGAAATTTTAGTGAAAAATTGCAGTCACGATAAGGCTTGTATTGAAAAGTCTAATTAATATATTCAAATAATATTTATACAGTACATAAATAACATCATTATCTGTGCTTAGAGCTATAAGATTTGTAATACTTTTAAAAGGTTTCGAAATATGTCATTTTTTTGCAAGAACTCAATTTTTTACGAAACATTAAAGTTATTTTCTCACAAAAAGTGCTATAAAATACATAAATAAATGCACAGAAATTAGATCATAGTTTATACTGGAGATAAAACTAAATAAAAAATCTTCTGAAAATTTCAATTAAATATCTTAAAAAGAAATCCTGTAGTGAACTTTACCGCGAAGCAAAATATTGAAAAACATAGTTTCTCGGAAAATGCATTTAAACATTTTAATAAAGTATAAAAAATTTCCTACTAATTGTACATTTTTTAAATTTACCATATTTATAGATGAAGATCTCTTTAGTTTTATGTTTAACTAATTTGGACCTTTTTTTAACCTTTCGCTGTTTTCCGGAGAGTTTTATAGACTATAACAATTGTCGTTTTTAGTGAAATGTTGATGAGAAATTGCAGTTGCACAAAATTATAATAAATGTATTCAAATAATATTTATACAGTAAGCGTGACTAACATCTTTATATTTGTTAGGAATTAAAGAATTTGTAATGGTTTTGAAAGCTTTTTAAATATGCCAAATTTTAAGCAAAAAAAACAATTTAAAAAAAATGAATGATTTTTTTGTCCTAAAAAAGCGATAAAGTACATAAATATATACACAAACATTAGATTTGGATTCATAACACAGATATAACTAAATAAAACATGTTCTGAACATTTCAGTTCGATATCTTAAAAATATTTTGTGTAGGGATCTACTTCCGGTTTTGTAAACTCCATTTTCGGTTTACTAATTATATTTTAACTTTGCTTCTAAAAATCGTAGAAATAAAAATAGAGTCTTTTTGGAATCTTAAATGTATGGGCTATAAACAAAACATAAGAGAATTTCGAAAATTTTCTCCAAAACAGCGAATTTTGGGTGATGTCACATACCTTAATTAGTTTACAATTAGTCTCTTCACGACTAATCACGTTGCGTCTTTACAACTATTCTCCTGAGCTTTTCCTAACGAGTGAACGCTTGAAATCCAGTAAATACCCTGCCGATCTTGGTTTCACTTTAGAACCGGAAGTGAACTGCGGCAAACATATTGAGAAAATAGCCGATAAAGCATGAAAGAGGCTTAGGATCTTAAAATATCTTTCTGGCAGAGACTGGGGTTCAAATGCCTTCACGCTTAGAATATCTTATATAACCTTGGTCCACCCAGTCCTTGAATATGGGTATCAAATCTTTCAAGTGGCATCTCCTACTAACTTGAAAAAACTGGAGAAAGGGCAGCCCACAATGCTGCGAGAATCATCACAGGCCTTAGATATAGTTCCCCTACTGACATAGTTCTGTACGAGGCAGACATCCAACCTCTGGCCATGAGATACGAAGTCAATTCATATAATAATTTTAATAAAATTAAAAGCTTTGGTTCCTTTCATGGAACCTCTTCTTTCCTTTAAACTGGACAAGTAACCAACGTTTAAAGCGAGACAGCCCACTTAATTACATGCGGAAACATGGTTTTATTGATTTAAATGGTGACACATCCACACCTAGATTCTTTTAATCATGTTGAATTCCGGGAGGAATTGTTGATCAGTGCTCCCAAGCATAATAGCCATCCGGAATTACTCAGACAACTGGCACTTGAAGTCATAAATGACATACCCGATCAAGCCTTGATTATTAACACAGACGGTAGTCGTTCGGATATACTGGTAGAGCAGGTAGTAGTATATTTAGTAACACTCCAGGGAGTGATGTTAAAATCAGTATCAGGAATTCTGACGACTGTTCCGTCTTTAGATAGGAACTCATTGCTATCAGTGGTGCTCTCGATCATGCTCTCAACTCTAATAAGGACACTATCTGGATCCTGACAGACAGCAGAAGCTCCGTCCAATATCTGAAGAATTGGCCAAAGATCATGAACAGCACTGGGGTCTAGATATTATATCCAAATTGGGAAATCAGAGGAAACAAGTGTATCTTCAGTGGATACCATCGGTGTGGGTGTGCCTGGGAACGAGGCAGCTGATGAGCTAGCTGGAAGGGGTTGTGATCTCCCTAACCCCAGTTCCTCTGTCTTGAGACACTCTGAAATTCCTTTCTTCCACGGAGCTAAAATGAATCTGACTTGGTGAGACCCTCCTGCTCACTGACTCTGCTAAGAGTCCTGGCCTATCTCTACAGTTTAGGAGATCCAGAGCTCTTCAGGTGACTTTAACGTGCTTTAGAATCATTAACCCGCGTGGTATGACCTTTGTGCAGGGGTAAAGTCTTTCTTTATCTGCCCCTGCTTCTCTTACTGATCATCTGGACTCTTGGGGCATTTCCTTGGGACAGTTGTTTGAAGATCAAGACCTGCTCTGTGACATTCTTATGCGGAAAGGTCATATGTACTTGGTGTAGGTTTTCATGCTACAAGGGGATTTGAAACAATAACAAATTTTAGACGGATAATTTCAAATTGTTCTTTGTTATTGTTGTCTTGTCCAAATAGAGCAGAGATTGTAGTAGAGCATGAGTAGCAGAGAAATCATATGATGCCAACGGCGTCCAAAACGGCCCTTTGCTATGTCGAAGACCTTTAGCGAGTAAAGCAGTTGATGGTCCGTGGGGCTTAGATATACGTTGTGGAGTTTAGCCAGTGTAGAAGGACAATTAAAAATATGAATAGAAGAAAGTTGAATGTCGGAGCCGTGAGGACAAATATTGTAACTTCTTTGACCATCAAGGAAATTGTTCATTAAAATATTTAAATAGAGCTCATGATTCACAATACCATAAAAAAATTCCAAATTACCTAAGCCTGATGTTGACACATACCCTCAAACAAGAACCCCTCTACCTCCATGCTTCGTTTTACCAACTAAATTCTTGGGATCAAGTTTCATAAAATTCAACATTGACAGCAAATTCGTTGGGATTACAGGAAATTCAAAATTCCACACAGGGACTTCGTATAGTTTGGAGAAATATTTTATTTCACTTAACAGTCATGATTCAAACAGAACTGTGTATGTGTGATACTTTTAAAACTTCATAGTACTCATGTATTATTGCAACCTGTTGAAGACAGTATATGAAATGACGCATAATGATTGCCAATTCAGCACATACGACACATGCGAAATTGCGGTTGACAACTTGGCGGGTTATCTTGAACGTTGGCGATTGTTGCGATAATGCGTATGTACCAGCTTCATAAATCGTCTGGAAGTTTGTGATCCTTATTTCTGGGCTACGTGGCCTTTCGTTTTTTTGAAAAAATGCTAGTAATATTCCTTTAATAGTTAGAGTTTAGTAAATAGTGCATTCCTTTTACTAACTGATTCACAATTTAAATAAAATGAATAAATAAGCGAACAATACTAATAAAAGCAGTCAACTGCATAAACCTACTAGCGTATATTTTCTCAAAAAATGAAAATATACATTAGAAAATAGGATAAGAAAGCTCACTTGCTTAGAAACTCGCGCTCATGTTATTATAATTTTTGATTATTTTTCACAATAAACGTTTCTGGATTCAATATAATATGTAATTCATTATTCATAGTTTAAATTAAACACAAAAGCATCCATTCTCAATAGTGATGACTGCTACAGAATGCACATTTGGTTCTTCCATACATTTGACTGCTGGTTTTGTCTTTATAAGTAAGTGCACCTATAATTTTCAAAAAATTATTTAAATTTTATTTTTAGTTTTGTTTGATTAATCCATATATATATATATATATATATATATATATATATATATATATAACAGATTCATATGTAACTTGCTTCCTGTTCTTATAGCTATAAAAATACACAGATAGTTTTTAAATTTTACTATCCATTTTTAAGTCATTTTGGTACTTACGTACTATCGTAACAATGCCAACGTTTAAGATAACTCGCCAAGATGGCAATCCTGATTTCCGTACGCATTGAATTGGATACCATGTGCTTCCTTTCACATAATGTCGCCAATACGGTTGCGATAATTCGTAAGTACCGAAGTATTTTTTTCAGTAAAAATCTGATATGTTTTATTTCGGTAAAGTAAAAGTTGAATCCATTGCTTTTTTGGCGCCAAAAATAGACGCCAAATCAGACTAGAAAGTTTGTTAAAAATGAAGATATTGCAAGACAAAAACGAATCTTTTTGAAATATGAAATTACAATTCAAAAATGAAAGATTCAGTACAAATAATGGTTAAAGTGTAGTATAGGGCCAAAATCGATCGCCAAGCTACTTCACTTAGCGATAGGTGTCCGGAAGCCAAAATGAATTCGTTATCTTACCATAATATCCATACACTTGAGCTCAAGTGTAGTATAGGGGGGGGGCTTTGAATTTGGTGATTTTTATATAGATATTATGGTGAGATAACAAATTCATTCTAGCTTCCGGACATCTATCGCTAAGTGAAGTAGCTTGGATATCGATTTTGGTCGCTAAAAGTAATTGACATCGCCAAGGTCCCCCCCCCCTACAACGCTTTAACCCTCTCTTCTAACCTAGAGTACATCATCATGAACTCTCTTATGGAATCATCATTCAAAGCCCTCTGTCACTATTTGTCACGTCCAAATACATTACAGAGCAAATTTTCGAATATTCACACACATACATAGATGCAATCAAACCTGCATTCAAACGTAAATAAATAATTCGCGCACTGCTTTCGGTATTTACGTATTATCTTAACCTATAGGCGACATTATATGAAACGAAGCACATGATTGTCAATTCAGCGCGTACGACACATAGGAAATACGGGTTGCCAACTTGGCGAGTTATTAATAGAATTGGCGGTTGTTTCGATAATACGTAACTACCCTGCTTTCTTACATTTTTCGGTTTTTTATGTATTATCGCAACCGTATTGGCGACATTATATGAAACGAAGCTCATGGTTGCCAATTCAGCTCTTACCACACATGCGAAATCGGGGTTGCCAACTTGGTGAGTTATCTTGAACGTTAGCATTGTTACGGTAATACGTAAATACCAATTCTAGCCTTGCTTTCTTACATTTTTCATTCAATTGAGCACAAAAAGAAGTATTAGTTGGTTCAGTTCTCCAGCTATATTTTAATAATACTTTTTATGTCCGCTGAATAATTATTAATAATTTGTTTACTCTTCTCAGGTTGCCTTTTATTTTACATCCGAAAATTTTTCTTTAAAGTAAGTAAAACAATTTGCCTAATCGCAATTTTTCGACTCGATATTTTTTTCTGTTCTTTGTGCATGGTATTTGCTTAACAAAATTTACTCGTTTGTAGTTTGAATTAAAGTATAATTGCGGTTAGGATTTAAATATATGCGTTCATTATCTTTGTGATTTTTAAATCTCCTTTATTGGGGATTTATCCGTGTGTGTTTCTGTTAAAAGATAGTATCCGAATAAATTACAATCATTTTTTACTCAGAAAGGATTAACCTTTTAATTGGGTTGGTCTTTTCACACACAAAAAAATTATCAACCCTAAATAATATCTATATAATATACAAAATTCACAGAATTCCATCGCAATTTACAAATTAAATTCAACTATACTGTGTGCTTTTATAAAAAAAAATACAGTGAAAATCGTTTGACATAAAACTGAATGGATTGAAATATTTTTTTTCATGTTAAAAGAATTTCGTGTTAAAAATATTACAAAAACACAGATATTTAAGAAAATTAAGTTTATTAGAGTACGTTTCATTTACATAGATATGTATATATGCAAGTATTTAATAAAAATCAATGAAACAAAAACATTCACAAGAACTTAAAGAAATTTTATAAAAAAATTTCAAGCTTTTTGAAAAAGCAAACATTTATTGAGTTTATGGAAAATAATCTGATATTTTTCTTTTGCTTTTCCATGAGTTCTTTGCCATTGTACACGTAAAAAATCTTTTAAAATTGAAGGGAAAAAAAGAAAACTTATTGTACTTATTGGTTTTTACTCACACGGCAATGTACTCGTCCTCAAGTTCCACAGACAACTAATGAAAGATGAGATGTTTTTGTGTGGCGTTTGAAGAAGTGGGGAGGGTGAAAGTAGCTTAGATAAACCACATTACTTAATTTCGAAAGCTATTCCAAAGGTATTTCAAAGCCAAGTTAGCCTCCTTGTTAAAAAACATGTGAAACCACCTCTCTTTCATTTCACACCCCGCAAAAAACTCCCCTGCATGGCTAGTGTTATCCATATTTTGCTCATTTCCTGAAAAAAAAATTCGTGTTAAGCGATTTTCGTTTTGGGTTAAGAGAAAAAATGCATGAAAATACACAGTAGTTTGTATGGACCATTGTATTATCTCATGTTAACCGATATTTCGCCTTAAGCGTTTTCGCGTTAAACTTATTTCACTGTTGATGAAATTTACTTAAATCTTGAGGCTTAACTTTGATAATAGTGTTCTGCACTCCTTTTATAAACGTATGATTTTCTTCCAAGCCTGGAACACGGATAACTTTTTCTGATGAAGATGCAGTTGCTTTTGAAAGAGATTTCAGTCCAAATGAAATAGCAGCCATACTGAGGTTCAAAGAATACTTGTCACAATTACAAGAACTGGCTGAAAAAGTAAGTTTTGTTGAGTACGTTTAGTTTTCAATCATTTCAATACAGTTCATAAAATTTTTAAATATTATTGATCAAAGAATACGGTACTTACATACTACCGCAACCATGATAAATTTCAAGATAATTCTCCAAATAGGCAATCCCGATTTCTCTCGTGCCGTATGCGCTAAATTGGCAACCATGTGTTTCGTTTCATATTTCTCCGCTTGCCGCCCTTCTAAGCCTAACCGTTTGTCTATATTTGGCGAGCTCGAATATTAAAATGCAAATCAGGGATTTACCGAATTCTTAAAGACATTGGTTATCATAAATTAAGGAAAAAATCATAAAAATGACGATAATTCAAAAATTTATGCGTAGATTTTAATGAAAGTTATACACATTATATAAAATAGCACAAAAAGAGTACAGAGTATGAAAAAACATAAAAAGAAATTACCAGACAATTATGGTGCAATAGAAATTAACATACACTCAAGAGACAAAACATTATGACCACCCCTACATTTTGCAATGAACTCGCCTGGATGACGTGGAAGGCCCGTGATCAGGTGGAAGTGGTATTTAACTGCTGCTGGAGAGTCTGAAGAATCTTTCTTTCCCTTACTTCTGTGTGTGATGGGAAAGGTTGCGGATCTAAGCGACTTTGATAAAGGTCAGATTGTAATGGCTCGAAATTTCGGCACAAGTATTTCCGAAACTGCACGACTCGTGGGTTGTTCGCTATCTACAGTTGTTAGTACTTATGCAAAGAGGATGAATGACGGTGAAACCAGCAGTAGATGACATGGTGTTGGACGTCCACACGCTATCAAAGAAAAAGGTCGTCGGAGACTGTCTCGCATGGTGAAGCATAGCCGGAGCCCGACAGTGGCTCAGCTGACAGCCCAATACAATACAGGACCATGTAGAATAGTATCGGAGCACACTGTTCAGCGGACACTGTTGGATATGGGGCTACGCAGCAAACGTCCCACTCGTGTGCCTTTGCTGACCAAGCGTCATCGCCAACTGCGCTTGCGCTGGGCCCGGGAACATAGAGACTGGTACATGGATCAGTGGGAAAGAGTTGCCTGGTCAGATGAATCACGGTTTGTCATTCATCACGCCGATGGCCGTGTCAGGATATGCCGTCTTCCAGGCGAACAGTTGCTCCCACAATGTACAGTAGGTCATACACAGGCCGGTGGTGGCGGTATTATGCTTTGGGGAACGTTCTCTTGGGCCTCTCTGGGACCCGTGGTTGTGGTAGAGCAGACCATGAATGCTACAGGGTATCTGAACATCATTGCGGACCAGTTGCACCCTTACATGACCTCTCTTTTTCCAGCTGGAAATTAAATGTATCAGCAGGACAACGCCCCGTGTCACAAGGCTAAAATTGTGTTGGAGTGGTTCCAGAAACATGATGCTGAATTCCAGTTAATGTCCTGGCCGCCTAATTCACCGGATCTCAATCCGATAGAACACATTTGGGATGTCATGGGACGGCAGCTCAGAGTTCAAAGACCACCAATTCGCAATATCTCGGATTTGCGTGATCTTTGATTAAACATCTGGTACAATTTGTCTCCGGCCATCTACCAAGGACTTGTGGCATCCATACCAAGGTGGGTTGAAGCTGTGTTGCGCGCCAAAGGTGGGCCAACTCGTTATTGACAGGTGGTCATAATGTTTTGGCTCTTGAGTGTATATGTTCAATAAACAAATCGAATGTCAGTTTGGTATAGAAAAAGTACCTTTAAAAGGGGATATGATACCCTAGAGAAGCAATGCAGCACACGCAGTGATGTGTGAGGCTCTCAATTATGCGGTCATTGCTCTTCCAAGGTAGTTGAAAGCATGGATTGGGTCCTAGGAGGGGAATTTGCGTCATTCTAAGCGCCATCCTAGAGCTTCCCAAGCATGGTTGATGCAGTCAAGGTCCGGTGATCGAGCTGGCCACTGCCTGCGCTGAATTGCTTACTACTCAAGATAAGCATCTACGATGCGAACCCTGTGTGTTTTCGCATTACCAAGTACCAAGAATATTAATTATAGTTTAAGTAAGAAGAATACTTGTTACAATTAAAAGAACTGGTTGAAAAGTAAGTTTTGTTGAGTGCTTTTAATTTTCAATCATTTGAATATTACGAGTATTGGTCAAACTTTCAAATTATTCAAAGCAAGTGTGGACATAATAAATGTCTATCGTAACTATGTGAGCAAAATCGACGTGGTCGTCGGGATTATTTAAAATCAAAGTAAACCTATAAATATTTTAAAATATTGTTTTTACATTACTAGCTCACATATAAGGTGCCCATAACTAAACTTGAAATCGGCGGCAAATCTGCTTTAAAAACGTGAATCTTATGCGCGCATCTCGTGGCCAGTCGTGGCCAAATTCATCTTCATGTAGTAGCTGCTCGCGCTGAATGTGATCCCGTTAGTATGCAGGATCCTCCAGACAGTCATACGGGAAATCCGTATGACTGAGAGAGTCTACATTGGTGTTGTAGGTATCTAGGTACAGAGATTGGTCTATACCAGATCCGGGACAGGCTCCTCATTGTTTGACAATCTTACTCTTCACTCACTTTCATATGTGTCCACGATGAAGGATCTTCTGTCGGACAATCTCTGGTGAAAACGTGCAACGAAAGCGTGGCTGGTAGCTCGCCTCCTAGGGTAACGTTGTCTGAGCGGCTCGTCCATTGCAATCAGCAGCTTCGTATGCCAGATGCATCTCAGGGAATTCAGCGTTCGTGCAACTTTCCATCTTATTACCAATCTGTTGGAAGGCAAAATAAAGCGTTATAGCGAGCACGACTGCAAAAATCACGTATGCGCATGAATAGCCATTTGATGCTTCGATTAATGTGGCGCCATCTATCACCCACACCAGCCAAAGACTTCCTAGCTTTTTTGCTGTCCCTATGGATAATAAACATGTTTTCTCCTTTCATTCGTGCACTATCTTTTTTGGTGTTTCTGTCTCCACTACCAAATCCCCATCGTCCCCAAGTCAGAGATGACCAACCTTTTTGGGAAGAGTGCAACTATCTGATAAAAAAAACCATGCGTGTTACTCCAACTCTCCGGGGGGGGGGGATGGAAAGGTCAAAAACTGTTACTTATAAGTATAGGCTTGTTATGGATTTTTTTTACTCGAACAGAACATTTTTTATGCAAGTCTTGTAGAGAAATTAGGAAATATGATGCATGAAAAGATTGGCATTTTTTTAAATCATCTTGTAGATCGTCAAATCTATCCCTGAATGAATCCTGCAAAATGGATATTAAATTCTTAAATCTATCATAGCTTCGAGAATTATTAATTGTGATAAATAGTCCCTGCATTAATGCGAAGTGTGTTAATCTTTTTTTCTCCAGATTCAAGACAAAAAAAGCAAAAAAATTTTCATAAAAGAACTTAAATATGATCAATTAAGATAGAAAAAGAACGTGGAAAGCCACGCGATAGAAGTGAAACTTCTTTGGCGATGTTGGCCGTAAATGCAGAAATAGATCTAATTATATTAAACTGCTGAGATAACTTTAATCAAATAAAATTTGAATTTCATTTATTGTATGAAAATATTTTTTTTCAATTTTCTTCATCATCATTTTCCACGAAAGACACAATAGGTGTGTGGTAACTAAAGTAGGATATATAAATCCACGATTGTAGTCAATCAAGAAAATGTGAGAAAACTACATCAATCGTGGTTCCGTATATTGTTTTCCCTTCTCTAGAATCAGTATTTATTGTCAAATTCAGTGTCCGTTTCAAGAATTCAATGAGTGGCTTTGCTTCTTCTGAAGCAAAATTAACATTAAAGTCTCCAGTTAAGATAATCGGCTTTTAATCATCATCGTATCCAATGATTGCAGCAGCCTCTGATGTGTACAACACTAAAACTTTATGAATAAAGATGACAAAAGCTGCGACAGAACTACCTGGTGATATATAGACTTATATTACCAGTTAGTTTGCTAGCAGGACTGCTGCTAGTTTTGCTTTTTTTTCTATCACGAAACTCTTTTCCTCTTTTTGCATTTGTTCTATGCTATCTGACCAGAATTTATTTTGATTCAATGGGGGGGGGGGAATTAATAATATAAACTTAATGCATCACTAATAGAAGTCACTGTGTTTGTTTACAAGACGCTATCCGTAGCGATTCTGGCACTAACGTTAATGACATATACACAATGCCCCAGACACTACCGCAACGGGAAGAGCTAAATAATGGTAATATTTTGGGTTCGTTTTATTCGTTGAAAACGGCACGTTTTTTTTATTACATAAAAACTACGAAAATACGCCACACGAGTTCGTTACGAGAGTAGTAAGCACGTAATGTCACCAATACCTAAGCGCCTTTCGTCCACAGCAGCAAGATATACTTTTGATGCCCAATTCCCCCTTAGCAATCGGCCAACTTTTTCACGGATATGACGCAAGTCACGTAGTGTACCTCTCCCCCTCCGCTCTCTTTTCCTCCCGCTTGCTATCTCCTCACCATGACGACGTTTCAGGGGGATGGGGGAATCACTACTTCCGTTCGCTTTTTCACTGTTACGCAAAAGTGGGTAAATTTCCCATTCACTCCCGTCCGCAAAGAAGTTTCACTTCAAAAATACAATCTATTCCTTATAATCTTAAATTTAAAGAATTAAAATGTCCCATAGTATCGGTAAGAAAAGCTAAATCGCTTAGCCAATCTTCAGTCTTGAGTAGCAGACACTCACTGGGCAGTTCACTATTTTCTTCCAAATACTTTAAAACACGTTCTCTCACATTCCAAAATCTCACGAGTGCACTTCCTATGGAAAGCCAGCGCATACAGAAATGTGCGAAGGGGTATTTTCTACATTATAATTTCCTACCATAATTCAGTTAAGTGTATTTTTAAAATAATTTTTATGATTTTTTGTCTAAAACAACCAGCGGTGTAACGTACACCCCCGCAACCCTCACTTTGGGGGGGGGGCAAAGATTCTAGGGGGCTCAAAACCTAACTTTACAGGGGACCCAGAGATTCTAAGGGGCCCAAAACCTAACTTTGCAGGGACCCCTAATATTCTTCATTACGCCACTGGAGACAACCACATTTCTACAAAACTGTAAAAAAGTTGGTATTCATTATTATTGTTTCAATTTTTAAAATTTTTCAGTCTTCCCGAGCCACTGTTACAACTCAGCCGTGCCACATTGTGGTACACATGCTGTGGGTTGATCACCACTGGTCTAGGTGTACTCAATCTGTGTGTCCTAAGAGTTTGAAACTACTGTAGTGTGATATATCCAGTACATAATATGTTTTAACATAAATCTTCAAGTCATTATCCCTATTACACAATTTATTAAGAGCAATAAAACCACACTTTTTTCATTTTGATAGAGTTTTCAAATTTCATTTCATTCGGAAATGATTATCGAAGCCAATTAATGCAGAACCCAATAAAACTGATATTTCGATCACTTCACACTTCCTTTCAGACATCCAAAGAAAAGAGCCGTTTCACCGAATGCAAAAAGGAAGATGGCTTCTTATTTAACGATCAAGCGCTGATACAACTGAATAAGAAATATTCTTCTATTCAAGTCAAAATTAATGAGGCTTTGGAAAACAAACGTCATCGATCCGACCAGCAGTTCGAACAAACTCAAAAAAGGATCAATAATCTTCAAAAAGAAGTATCCTCTTTGAAAAATAGCATCGAAACAGTTCCCGTCCTTCAATGCCAATGTGATTCATCTCTGAAAAGTAAGGTTCAAACTGAAAATACAACTCAAACGAATGAAGAAAACCATAGTGCAAAGAAGCAAACTTCAAACTCTGATTTTGAGGTAACGTATGACAGAGATCTTTTTATTTTGGAATTTTCCCTTATTTAAAGGTGTTTGATACTTATGTATTATACCATAGACTCCATCTGCCCATCCAGTATAGTGGTTAGCGACGCTGACTGCTGTGCCTAAGGGCCTGGGTTCGAATCCCGGAGAAGACATGGATAATTGTAAATATATAGTGCCTTTGCGCAGCATGGGGTACTCTAAATAGCCGTCGAGCAGCAAGTCCTCTCGTGAGGTTGGTGGAAGGGGAAAAAAGGTAGGAGGTCCCTGACCCTCCTCCAGGAGTTCTCCCTCTAAATCGCAGTGGAACCGAGCTAAATCGTACTGGCACGTATATGGTGCTCAAAGCTACGGCCAACAACAGGCGTACATCTAACCCCTTGCCATGATGAATTTCGTGGGCCTGGATCTGACGCAGTTGAGATCAGGTGGCATAAGAAACAACAACACAATAGACCAATTTCGCCAAATGAAAAGTCATCACCAGTTCAAAATTTGTCGATAAAAGCTATCTTCATTATTATTGCCATTATTGAACATGCAAGGGAACAGTTTCCATAATTGGCTGTATATCGTAGCATTCGGAGACATCTTTTTATTTGGAAAAATTGTTCGGCGGTATGATACTTAAGTACCAAGTACTTGAATCAAACTAAATTACTACACGCCAAATTAAGACAATGCATTGTAATGCTTTGCATAATTATTGTTTAGTTATATGCAATCTTACAATATAAAATCTATAAAGAGTTATAGAATCTTCGGTGAAACTTAAAATGGACTTTGCAAAATCGCTTCGATTTCACCCCTCAACTACCATATCTATTGGCGTACACAAGGGTGGGGTCCAATCTCTCCCATACACTAAGAGTTTTTTAACTTTTAGCAAAAAGATTATGCTTCGGTGATTTCGTCCAATTTTTTAATGTAGACCCCTGGCATACAAGCAGACTGTGTACGCCACTAACCATCGTCAAATACGTAGCATAGGGCAATTAACACAATGTATTACACATATGATACACAATATACAATAATATAGGTTGAGGGAAATAAAAGTGGCCAGGAGAACAGAGCTCCCGGTTACTAAGAAACACGGCAAAGGAGAGTAGATAGTTCGCTGACCTTCTTATAACATGTTAAAAATGTCTACTATACATCTCTTGGCACCTTTGGGCCCTGGTCAGCAAGTTTCGTAAAGCAGATTGAAACTGGATTGCTGGAATGGCTGCAATCTGATCAGAAATGTTCATCTGTTTTTGAAGACTATGAGGGTGTTGCGATACACCTTAGACTTAAGGATTCCTCCGAAAAGTAATCACACATTGACAGATCAGGTGACCTTAGGGCCCAGCTAGGGCCGAGACCAGACTGACCTCTGCTAACAACTTTTCCAGGAGTGAATATTGTGTTATTGTGATCCATGGTTCGGTGGGATGTATGGGGAGTTGCTCAACCCTGTTGGAAGTAACTGTAGGTCTTTTAACGTTAAAATAAATACCAAAATTATTATTATGAATGTCTGATGGCAAATAAATCTAAACGTCTTCGATCATTTAGTGTGCGCATCAAATTCAGGTCCAATCGTATCCATTCCTCCAAACCATTTTATTTACCCCCCCCCTCTATAATAAGAATAGTCTCTAAAACTTCTCAATAACAAATTACATTTTTTCAGAAAACAAAAAAAAACCTGTGTTTTGTTTATTTTTAATTATATTTTGCTAGTTGTTTCTCTCATAATTAAAAACGTAATTCCGATTTAGCCAGAGTCGTTTGGGTTATCAATGAGGTCGCTATAATATATAAATATAGGAGATATTTTGGTACATGAGCAAAATCCCGTTGACCATAAATGTTAGCGCTATTCCAAACAAATTTACATCGATTAAAATGCAGTGTAGCAATATATTATTGGTGGAATAAGGTATCACTTGTTGGGACATTTTTATGGCTTGGAAAAAAAGACTGATGCCCTTAAATATCAATATTTTTCTAAAACAGCAATTGCATATGATTTTTCGTACAAGTGTAAAATATATATCTGGAAGATATCTTTTACTCGCGTAAAATAACGACGACCCTAAAAGGCACTATTCTAAGCAAATTTACATCAATTAAAACACAGTATAGCTTTACATTATCGGGGAGTATCGCATCTCTTGGTGGCATTTGTATAATTTGGAAGAAATAACCGATGTTTTTAAATCTCAATATTCTTTTGTCTTGTTTTGAAATACCTACTAAATGTAAGGTTTTTCAATATTTATTGGTTATAGGAATCAGGAACTGGCATTATCTTTCCTGAATTGTCGCCATCAGGAAGCATTGTCGATATTATCCGTAAGATACATTCACTATATTTCTAAAGGAAATGAGCGAACAATATTTGGCATGTTTCCTTCGTGTTTGGCTTTATAGTCTCTATAACTAATAAATACCAATTTTCCCGCCTTCTTACTTGTTACACATTTTAAACCTTTTAACTCAACAATAATAATACGCTTTGTTTTCCTACAGGTATTTACCAACGACAGTCAAAAACTGGTTCTAACGGCCATCAAAGACTGCATGTATAAAATTGTATATGAGTCTGGGTCAAACTGGGGAGACGTAGTTTTGGAAATCTCGAAGTTCCTCAAGGAAAACCACCTTGAAACAAAACAGCAAGTGGAAGCTTCCATCTCTGAATGTCTCGAAAAGAACAATTCCTTGCAAATTCCAGCTTGCGATTCATTGATAATTCAAACGGAAAATATCGAAAAAGAATTACTTGATGTATTCCTCATACTGGACAGACAGGTAGTTGACGTGCAAGCAATAGCTGAGACACTTCGATTCTTCAATCGAAAGTTCGTATACTTTGCTCAAAAATGCGATGACAGGTGGAAAGATTCTTGTCAGGACTATATCATAACTTGTAACACAGTCCAAGAGGCCCAGGAGAACATGAATTTCAGCTCATGCAGAATGTCTAGAATCTCCTATTCCCTTAACCAGCGTTCTACAGAACTGGAAGGCTTGATGAGAGAGCTTGGAATCATCACTCAAATAGTAGCAGCTGTTACCGAATCAGAGGATCAAAAATCTAACGGGGCAGATCAGATAGAAGAGACTTGCGCCTCCATGGAAGAGTTGGAAAACAGAATATGTAAGATCGAAGATGTCTTTCGCTCTAACACTGGACGTATTTTGGAAATGATCGAAAAGCCTGGTAAGAAACTGGAGTCCATGCTTCAGTACATCGAAGAATTAGGAGTTCTAAGCGATTTGGTGAAGAATATTTCCAAGGTCCACGAAAGCATGATATCGTGCTATTCAACGAATCATAATGGAAATGGTACAGCGACCCGTTTTTCTTTATTTGAAGAACCTAAGGACAACGAATCTGTAAGTAATGTTTCACAGATGGAAGGAAGTTTATGTCAAGATATGGATAACACAGATCTCTCTTGTGAGGATATGAGTGTAACTACGCTGCAAAACAAAGTTTTGGAAGTAATTCCTCATAAACGTATCATAACGATGCTAAATAACGCGATCCGGAAGACAACTGCCAAGGCAATGAATGAGAATAATATTTCGAGCCAGAAAGGATTCAAGAAAAAATCCGCTACAGAACCTTTGCAACCCGAATCTGAAGTAAGCTGCAGATATTTCAATGAATTTTAACTAAATTTTGAAATTATTAAGTTAAATGTATACTGACGTATATGCCGTCGACCGATTTCGCCAAACGAAAAGACATAGCAATTAAAAAAAATCGCCAAATCATTGTTGTAACTGTGTTCGAACGTGAGCGGGAACTGTCTCCGTTATTAGCTGTATTTGTGGCATTTGGCGACGTCTTTTAATATGACGAAATTGGTGGATGGTATGATTCGTAAATACCGTTAAATATATGTATTAATTTTCATTCAGATATTTCTCGTTTGAATACTATTTCATTAATAAGTGAAGCAATTTAGAACTAAAAATAATAATTGTTTTTAAAGTATCAGTGAAGTTTAATCTGATCAGTTCCGAAGAAGAAAATGAATAAATCAGTATAAAGATATTAAACGTTCAATCTCAAAGATTTTTAGTTAAAGAATCAGTTTTTCTGGAAGATTTACGATTCCATTCGAAAATTTCGATCACCGCTATGTTAAAATTTTATAGCTGAGCCAATCGGAGACAACTTTAAATCCTAAGAAATTCTGAGCCCCAAATGGAATTTCTGTACTATCCACTTCGAATCCAGACTGCTGTACTTTTTAATGTGATAAAGTGCAGCTCCTACAGTAAAAAATAATAAAGGTTTTTATAAAATTACATTTTTTATTTAGATTTTTGAGCAGATTTTTTAATATTTTTAACTATATGGAAACCTATAAAAGAATCGCTGTAATTAACGTAAAATTATTTTCCAAATACAGTAAAAAAATCTAATCAAACCACAGAGTCTAATTATTTTTTGATCTTTTAGCTGAATACTTTTTAAAGATTTAAAAACCTTTCAATTGGACCATTGAAATGGATATAAAAATGATTTTAGAAATCGAGGGTCAGTGAGAAAATGGTGTTCTATACAAAGCTTTATTGTTCTTTTGTCCCGTCGAATCCACTTTGTAGCCTTCAAATTGATGTTCTACTCTAAATTTGAGAAGAAAAGTAGATTTATAACTGCTCTTGTCATTAATAACTGTTTGTTCCAAGCAGCAAGAGCGCCCTCTAGCAACCACATATCTTCAGTGGAGGTCAGGTGAGGAGAAACGTGGTCGCTATGAAAAACCGTTCATGTTCTTTATTCCATTATTTTTGGTAACAGTTTGTGTCTGTATGTAACCTAACTCAGTGGCGTAACGGAGAATATTAGGGGTCCCTTGCAAATTCAGGTTTTGGGCCCCAAACCAGGTCTCACAAAGGGTACGTATTTGGCATCATTCAGGACCCCTAGAATACTGCCCACATGATGCATGGGTTGAGGGGTGGGGGTGTACGTTACGCCTCTGATGTAATTGTTACACTAAAGGAGACTTCATTGAGCCCAACTCCGAATTTATCACTTTCAGTTTAATCTTTAACGTCCACCACTCTACAGATTAACAATAAGTTCAGTAATTCAAAATGGCCACTAGAAGGGAGCCGTATGTTTTAACCTTATTGCAGATGATACTGCAACCTTATTGCAGTATCATCTGCAATATTCCCATTATTCTTACAATTATTATAGCTCTAAATAATGAAATAATCACTTTATCAATACAACTGACTCATTTTAATTCTTTTTCAGGTGAAAGATGCTAACATTTGGGGGCTGACAGCTTCTGACATAACTCTGAGTGAAGTTAACAGTGATTGTCTACTTCCCAAATCGGGCTCATCTTCTTCCGGTGAAGATTAATAGAAAATGACATGCACCTTGCTACAATTATTTTTATTTAATAAATTCATTCTTATATCTGTTCTCAAAAACTGTTTCCCTCTGTTTCTCAATATAGAGAAAGCTATACACAAACATCACAGGGCAGCGATTTACTTAAGAACTACGCAATCAAAGAAGGTGAGTAAGTGTTTATCCACGTCACACTCTGAAGCAGCAAGAGGACTATTGGCAACAGACTTCGTAGCTTTGAGCCACGGTCAAATGATAAGGACCACACTTGAGCTGGTAACCGCTCTCCAAGCTATCACACCACACCAAAGGGAAGATTTTAGACACTACAGATTTAAAGTACATCAACCTCCTTGCACGGCGAGTCTTCACTGGTATGAGGACTCGACAATGCCAGTCACGAATTCGTAAACTTGACCACTAGGCTACTGTGGCCTTACCAAAAAAATTTATAAAAAATTTTGAAAGTACTTTTAGAAAAAAGAAATCCATGAGCACATGGCGTGAGTTTATTCCTTAAAGTGTAAGTTGAATTAAAAAGCATATTATATATACATATAAAACACAAGAAATGTGTTTTCAAATTTTGTAAATCTGTAAGAGTTGCTGATAAAAGAGAAAAACCCTATGATTTTTTTTCCGAAGAGAAGAAAGTTTAACCGGGATAACTTTTTGACCAAAGGGTTACGCTATGTGGATGAAAGTGGGCAAAAAGTATCACTGTAGGTATAATGGTTATCGGTATAATCTTGATCTTTGCATGATGGATTGATTCTCCGAATTTCAGATTCCTTTTACAAAAACCGTACTGTTGATTTATAGTTGGACCGACGAATTTCTTTTTCATGGTGTCAACGGTAGATAGATATTTGCCAACACCCAAGTGTAAATTGATAATATCACCAATGTTCCTTTTGGCGACAACTCGGAAAAGCAGTTGTCAACCCATGGTCCAATTTAACTGATAAGTATCAAAGAAATATCTATTTCTTGGAAATATCAGTTATAACGATTGTGGATTTTAGTGATGTAGACTTAAAAGCTCTGAAAACGTAACTTCTGTAAATCAATTTCCGATGGAAAATGAAAAAAGAATTTTGATTGTAAAATTTCGTTGGGTATCCTACTTTAATTTACACCTCTGAGGACAGAGAAATAGACGGCGCCAAAGTATCTTAACAGCTTTTTTTCCATGCATTGTACTTCTATCCAATATGACGACAGCAATTCGCCAAGTTGGTGATAAATAAAGGTATGCTCCAAAATAGGATCTGACCAAACCTATTTTTTTTTGTCATGACCAATTAAATATGCAATGCTAACGCTTCTCGAGTACTGATGTACTTCGTTTTGTTATATTGAAAGTACAACATAATTTTATATTTAAGTATTAATCCCGTGTTAGCGATTTATCGCCAAGAATTGACTATATACTAGAAATTAATCACCAAAGGCGTAATTTATTTCAGTTCGGAACTAATTTGTGGGCACACTTACGTATTATCACAACCTATTGGCGATGTTACCGGCAAAGTATGAAATGCCGGCATTCTATAGAATGCCTAGTCATTCTATACAATGCCGGACGTTTTTAGGCAAAGTATGAAATATGAGATTTATTACATACTTTGCCTAGGCATTGTGTAGAATGCCTAGGCATTGTATAGAATGCCTAAAGCTATTTAGGCAAAGTATGAAAAAAGGTCATGACAAGGAAATTATATCAATAACTTAGATTTCTAAAAGTACAAATGTTACTCTGACAAAATAATGAGATTGACATTAAAAAAATGATTGCTAAATCGTGATTTCGCATATATTTGTACTGGAATTCCTTCAGTAGTTCCAAGCTGATAGAAACCATCCTATTTCTCACTCATTACAAGTGCCAATATATATTGGCATTCGGGAAAAAAATCAAAGTTTTGTACTAAAAATACCTTTTTTCTAAAAATAATTTTCGGTTTTTTCTGGCAAGTTTCACGTAGGTGGATGTACAGTTCAATCTCATAACGAGTAACATTTTTGTATTTGGTTGAAAGTTCTTTCAGAATTCTATCACAACCCCAGAATCCGGAATTTAGTTTTGCTTTTGGCAAATTAAATTCCTAGAGCAAGTTCACATCATCAAACTAGGTGTTAAAATTACCGTTAGCAATCGGTATCACCTACATGGTGCCGCACTAAAAAGGGTTACCAGCACCTGGGGAATGTATTAGGTCTGAAAATGGTAAAAATATCAATCTGCAGCTCCATTGGGGGGGGGGAAGAATCTGTGACGCGTGTAGCAGTTCTTCCCAACTTTCTTCTCTTCTCGGATATTTCAACGTTTGATAATTTTACGGCAGCCCACTGAGGTTGGGACGTTGATTATTTATATTTTAAATTGCTTTGATTTTATTATTTAATTGTATTTAAACATGCCTTCAGAGTAAAATTCAGTTGCACCCAAAAATAGTTATAAAATGATTTTACATAAAATATGATTTTCCAAGGAAAGTCACACAAACACCCCAGTAAATATAATGGAAATAATTTAATGCTCTTTGAGTGGCCTGATACCCTTTGGGGTATCAGGCCACTAAGGGTTGGGGGCCACTGTTTTATGGTACTGACGCCTTCTTTAACAGTTTAAATGAGTTTACTTTTACTTTCCGCAGACATCACATCATAGCTATTCAGCAACCAATAGTCCATGGGTTCCTTCTTCGTTGTCAATTTAGTATTTTTTATATCAGTTATTAACTTCTAGTAAGTATTTTCAGTTAAAAAAAACAACCTTTTTTTGGAGCATCAACTCGAATTTTGGGCATTTAGCCGTTGAATAGTTGTTTTATGTCTATGAACCCTGGGTCGGCAAACTTTTAGCTGTTGCCTGTCAAACCAATCTACCAAAATGATTCATCGAACCACACAGTAGAGCATTTGTGAAACATTTCAAAAATTTACAAATTTGTTGAGTAGTGCAAAGTGCAACTGAGAATTGTACTACGTGCCAAATGTGGCACGTGTGACATAGGTTGCCAACCCCTGCTATAGACCATGGCACCTTCTCTAACATTATAGCTTGCTCCTCCATTTTCAGGTAGCACAGGAAAAAACCATTTTTTTTGTTGAACAAGGTTAAGTAAAATTGAGTATTTTGACATTTCCGAGCAAACAGCAATGTACAACTAACAGATTCTGAGCCTGAGACACGCGTTACAAGTTTTATGTCTTGCCAATTGACAATATTCGAAATGAATCTGAGATGTATTTCATACTTTGCCGGTTTCTCATTAGGCATTCTATAGAATGCCTAGGCAATGTGTGAAATAGGAATCATTTCATACATTGCCGGCTAGATTTAGGCATTGTATAGAATGCCCGATTTCATACTTTGCCGGTAACAGCGACATTATATGAAACGAAACACCTGGTTGCCAGTTCAGCGCATACGACACATAGGAAATCGGGGTTGCCAACTTAGCGAGTTATTAATAGAGATGGTGAGTTTGGCGATAATACGTAAGTACCCTTTGATATTGGTCTGCTGCGGATTTTTCAGTCAAATGGTTGTAAAATTTCGTCAGTTTCGCCAATTTGGTGTAATAACAGTACAATACAGTCACATTAGAATAGACGCTAAATATCTACTCATATTTGGTGAGAGAATGCTACTCGATTTGGTTTTTGAAATGCCAAAAAACGAATAGCTTCTCGATAGCAAATATTCCTTCGTTTTTAACCTATAATCAGTCTTGAAGCTATATGTTCCCCTCATTAAGCGCCAATTATTTACGGTTTTTAGGGTGCAAAGGTATTATTCCGGTAAACAACTTGCTGAACAAAAAGACGTCTCTAAATGCTGCGATGTATAGCCTACAGTCAGTGGTGTAACGGAGAATATTCGGGCCCTTACAAAGTTAGGTTTTAGCCCAAAGCTGGGTCTTATACAGGATTACAAAACCAATATCACAGGCTATGAACCCCATAGAATCCTACCCCCCCCCCCTCCGGCGATACGAGGGTGTATAAGTTAAGCCACTGCCAACAGTAGAAAACTGTTTCCACGGAAACACAAACACAATAATCTTATTCGCGCATACGATAACAGTAATTATTGATGCCATTTGAATTAGGGAAATTGATCTATGGTATATTACGTAAGTAACTACATAAGTATTTAAGAGTTGTTTGTGTTCTTTTTTAGTCCATAACTTAAATAATAGCCAACTTTAAGATTTATTATCGTTATATTTAATATAAGTCTAAGCAAAAAAGAAAAAAACGAGCTGTTAGCCCGATTTGGGCCCATTTTTGGAATTAATTTGATATTAGTACACTACTCGTTTTTGGCGTGATTTTTGAACCGCGCCAAATAAATCTTTGGCGGCCAGTCTAATGTTATCGTCCCAACTTGGCGAAATTTTACAACTATTTGGCGGAGAAATCCATAGTGTACCTATATCAAATTAGTACCTCCATATTAATTTTTTCCTCTCTATCCCAAACGTAAAATAAGATGAATTGAAAATTCAACGCACCAAACCATACAAGCAGAGCTATCATGGGTTAAAGTGTAGTATAGGGAGGCCCTTGGCGATGTCAATTTCTTTTGGCGACCAAAATAAATCGCCAAGCTACTTCACTTATCAATACGTGTCCGGAAGCCATTTTGTTATCCGGAATTTGTTGTTGTTGTTGTGGCTAATCCTCAGTCTGTCTGACGGAGTCAGACAAGACCCAAAAAAGACCATTGACCCTTAAGAAGTCCAATACCAGGAGGGGAGAGGAAAAAAGGTCCTCCCTCGAAAGTCCCAAGCAGTCCAAGATGTGATCTGGAGAGGCTTGCTGAGTCTTGCACTTGGTGCAAAGAGAAAAAGTCTTCCTGCCTCCACAAAAGGAAAGACTCTTTAAGTGGCCACTTTTCAATCTAGAGATTGCAGTCTGAGAGGCTCGGCCACATTTAAGTAGGAATGAGGATCCTGGATGTTTGCTTTCATACCAGTGATGGTTGGGCGGGGTCCTCCACTCCTTTAAAATTTCAGATTTAACCCTAGATTTTGATGTTCAGAGTAGGTGAGGGTTGAAGAGATAGGTGGAGAAGCATTACAACCCTCTTTAGCCAGGAGATCCGCTTGTTCGTTTCCAAAGATATTAACATGGGATGGAATCCACTGGAAATTAACATCATGGGACTTTGATATTTGTGAAAGTTTTTGAAGTATGGAGACGCCAGCCCTGTCTCCGACTGTGATCCAGTTATAAAGATGTTGGAGAGAACTGCGACTATTAGAGAGGATCCAGAGGTCTCCAAAGTCTTATTCATTAAGAACTACCTCAATGTCGTGCTCTATTGCAATAAGTTTACTTTTAAAGACGGAGGAAAAATCGGGGTTACGGTGGCAAAAAGAAAACCTCTCTCCACATTTCTCAATGTAAATGCCACTACCTGCTCGATCACCTAGTCTGCTGCCGTCTGTATAGAACTTAATGGCGTCACTAGGGATTCCATCAATGATCTCCAATGCTAACAGCCTAAGATTATCTGAAATGTGTGTGTGTGAAATCCTCCTTAACGACAGGAGTAGAAAGGTCAAAGTGAAAATGAACTTTTGGGATTTCTTTCACCGGGCTGAGACAATACTTTAGAGAGTGAGGCTCAACATCACTAAAAGGCAAATGTAGAAGATCTGCTTGACCGAAAGGGCTATTTTTCTTTAGTCTCTGATTATTGCACCAGTTGTTAAGATATAGTGAAGATTTATTATGTTGTCCATAGCTAGAGAGTTTATTGAAGTATTTGGTGAGGTTAGCCTTTCTTCTAGTTTTGAGAGGTTGCAAATCAGCCTCGAGTAGTACAATTTCTTTAGGGCAGCTTTGCCTCAAATCTGTGATAATTCTAGCAGCACTGAGTTGGATTTTTTCTAGTTTGTCCAAATTAGTATCTGATGCACAGCTAAAAACCGGAAAACCATACTCCAGGATTGGCCTTATGAGTGTCATGTATGTATTCCTTAAAGTGACTGCCTCCGCTTCCCAGTCTTTGCCTGCAATGTATTTGAGAATTTTTAATCGATGCCTGCTTTTTGAGACAATATGATCAATATGTTTATTACTAGTCCATTCCGGATCCAAGATGTATCCTAAATATTTAGGATGCTTCTCATACACAAGGTCTCGATAATCCATCTTTAATTTGGGCTGATGATTGTATAGCCTTTTATTGGTGGTAAAAAACGTGACAATGGATTTGGATGGATTGAAACAGAGCATAGCCTCTGATGCAAAGGCAGATAATGCTGACAGTGCCTTATTAAGAGTTGTCTCCATCTCAGTCAAGTCACTACCAGAGAACCAGACAATGATGTCATCTGCAAACGTGCCCAATTTCACTCAAGGGGGAGGCGTTTTCTCTATGCCTGCTAACAATAGTGAGAAAAGTGTAGGACTAAGGACAGAATTCTGTGGAACGCCCTGTCCAAGCACAACTGGATCCGAAAATGTCTTGTTAAATTTTACTCTTATAATTCCGAAATCCACACCAAGGTGTTGCCACGAATGTTGAAAGCGTCATGGAGTTTAATCAGCAACTTATGCTTCCAAACTCTATCGAATGCTTTTGTGAGATCTAAGAGAGCAGCAGTTGTGTGGTGAGTAGGTTTAAGATTTTGTGCATCTCTGACGCTCTGGCAGAAAAATAGAATTTGGTCAATAGTACTATGGCCCTTCTGTAGCCGAACTGTTCACAGGGCAATAAGTTCTTACTATCAAAAAAGTACTGAATTCTAATCAGAATAATTTTTTCCATGATTTTGCAAGCAGTACTAGTCAACGCAATAGGTCTGAAATCCTTAGGTGCCCTGGACTTTTTTCCTGCTTTCTTGATAGGAATTATAGTTGCTCTTTTCCAGTCAGCTGGGAGACGCCTTGTCTTCCAAGACAGATTGAACAAATCAACAAGGCGCTGTTTACCTAGTTGACCAAGGTTTTCAAGCATTTGGCCGAAAATGCCATCTGGTCCTGGAGATTTAGTCAGGTCTAACATTGCCACTGCAAGTAGAAGTTCCGTCGATGTAAATGCCCTGGACAGTTCCTGGTCGCCTACATCAGTGCTTCGGCAGCCGTGAATGATGTTTTTAGCTTTCTTCAATATAGGTATGTTGTCTCTTGTGAAATAAAAATTTGTTATCTCTCCATAATATATATATAAAAATCGCCAAATTCAAAGAAAACGAGCCAAATCCAAAGCCCCCCCCCTATACTACACTTGAACCGCTATCACGTTTTCAAAAACATTTTTATTTTCGTAACTGTCACGAGGTGGCCTATGTCTGCATTTTAATTGTTTTTCACGAGCATAGATCTGATTTCTGTTATAAATAATTTAAAACTTTTTTGAGTTTTAAATCCTAATAATGAATGATACTGTGAGATATTGAGCAGTGGTTAATTTTCTTCGTTGTTAGAAAGCGTGAACCTTTCATTTGCTTTTAATACTCCTGGCAATACAAGACGTAAATAGTATTTATGTTATCACGTTATTATGACAACAAAACAGTGCACTTTCCGGAAATTCAAATATGGTATAAATTTTTTTAATGTTAAAGGACTTCTTAGATGAAAATGGAGGAAGAAATACAAGCCTGTAATATGCAATTTCTATCGATTTCTACAATACTTTTTCTGAGTAAGTAAAAATGTTTTAATCTGTTTGAAAAATCGTGAGCCCTCTTTTATGGGTATAGCCTATTTTATCGATTTTATATTTTGGGATACATAAAAATTATGTAAACATTTTAAGATCTTATCAGCTTTTGTGGAAAGTTATAAGAAACACGCTTTACGTCTGAAAGAAACATCTTACCGAAATATAATTTTATACAATTTTAAAGCTAATTAACAATTTTTCTGAGAAATTCTGATTCATATATTAGGATCTAAGATTTCAAAGTAAGTACTAAGATATTTCAACTAGGTGAAATACGTTTTACCCCATCCTTGACAATGGGATTATTTTTGTCGATAAACCGCCATATCTTTACCTCGTAATAAATAGATATTTCTTTCCTTATCCGGTTATATCCTATTTTAGCTCACACCTTTAACAAAGTAGAAAAACGAATTGTGCTAAATTGCGCCAGTGGCTCATGATGATGATGATGATGACGATGTATCCATGACGGGATCAAATCAAATAGTACCATAGGCCCAGATGACTGTTCTGGCAATCTGACAATCTGTTCAATATTGTCTACATAGAGGTTTGTTGACGAAAACAGGACACCTACTTTTTTGTAGGGCAGCAAGAATAGCTGGACAGCCAAAATTATGAGCAGATGTTAGCTCTGTATCTATAAGTTCGTTTACCATCCCTATCAAACTTCATTCCTCTGTGATGACCTGTTCTTAGCCTAGCAATAGTTTTTGTTATAAGGCGGTCTCCAGCAGCTCATTTATCTATACTTTGGGCTTCTATCCAGTATGAAGATTGAAGATAAATTCGAAAATTTGGCGATAAACAAAGGTGTGGGCTAAACTAGAATTCAACTAAATAGCACCAATTTGGCGATTTTCTCAATCAAACCTAAAGTGGAAACAAACTGCAGTTTCATTGGCACATAAATGTAGATAATTTAAAAAAGGTGCTTGCGTATTATACCGTCGATTGATTCGTCAAATGAAAAGACGTTGCTAAATGCTGCAAATACTACAAATAGTGGAAAACTGTTCCCTCGTGTGTGTAAACACAATAATCTTATTAGCGCAGTGTCGGTTTATCAATTGGGTGCTTGGGGCGGGCGCCCAGGGGCCCGGAAGGAACTTAAGGGATCTGGATAATCTGGAATTACCCAGATTTTCTGGCTGTAAATTTCGATCCACCAGTACCAAGGGGGCCTGTAGATCTTCTGCACCCAGAGCCCGAAATGAGCCTAAACCGGCACTGTGCTAGAGCATATGATGACAGCATTTAGCGACATCTTTTTATTTGGTGAAATTATTCGACGGCGTAATATATAAGCACCTTTAAAATCCATCTTCTGTAAAAAAATGTGATTTTTAGGAAAAGGAACTTATTTCATATTGTTACTCATTTTCGGCGTGATTTTGAAATTACTCCAGATCTTTGTCAGCCAAAACATTTGACGACGGAATAATACGTAAAAACCGTTAAATATAAAGTCCCATTGATCAGGAAAGTTGGAGAGTCATTTCAAACTAACACCGATCAAAATACATTATTGGCAGAATATCGCATCATTTATTGAATTTTTTCTGGTTTGTGAAAATAAATGCATGGGATTCTATAAATGCATCTGTAAAATCCAATCCCAACTTTCCAGCTAGAATAATGTAACTATGTTACCTTTGTATATTCCAATCACCAAGAATCTGGGTACTTAGCAGAGTGTTGTTGTTGTTGTTTCAAATCCCCTAAGTCCATTTGACCTTTCCACATAAGAATGTCACAGACCAAATATTGATCTCCAAACAACTGTCTCAGAGAAATGCCCCAGCAGTCCAGAAGATGAGCGAGAGAAGCATGGAGAGAGCAGGGACAGGTAAAGAAAGACTTTACCCCCTGCACAAAAGTCATACTACGCAGGTGACCGCTTCTAAAGCGCGCCAAGGCCGCCTGAAGTGCCCTGGATCTCTTGCACCGTAGAAATAGGCCAGGACTCTTAGCTGCGCACCAGTGGTGAGCAGGAGGGTTTCATTAAGTCAGATCCCTTTTAGCTCAGTGGAGGGAATGAATTTCAGAATGGTTCAAGACAGAGGAACTGGGGTTAAAAAGATCACAGCCCCTGCCAGCCAGCTCATCAGCTGCCTCGTTCCAAGGCATACCTACATGCGACGGTATCCACTGCATGTTCGCATGGTATTTAGCAGAGTTATAGGGATAAGGGTTTTTCTGAGTTGTCATCAACACGAATACTTCGATATTATACGACACGATTTACGAGTATCCATTACAAATACAGTGACAAAACATGACATGTATTGTAGTGTTCATATAACCGATAAGTACCAGCCTCGGTCTCTCTTCCTCTCTTCTCGATCACCTCTTACAATGTATTCCTATGTTATGTTTATGGTATATACTCTTATACAGTACAGTTATAAAAAAGGTACTTTCGGGGCCATTGGCGAAGTTATTTATTTATTTATTTTGCCAAATTAAACATTAAACACCAAATAAGGAAATAATCTCAATTCTATATTCAATTCTTAAGTTATTATTAGCACTTACGTCTTAGCATCACTGAAGCAAAATTGGTACCACGCTCTAATCACGCCTTGATATCAAAACAACAAAGATTCTAACGTGTTTAACATGAAAAAAACCGATCAGTCAGATTTTGGTGGAAATTTTGGCTGCGGTGACGTTAATACGTAAGTATCTTTTTATTTTATTGACAAGGCATGGAATTTTTAATTGCTTTCAACATTGAAGAAAGAAGATGTTTTTTTATACAATTGAATGACGATTTTTGTTGCATTTTTACGGCCCTCAGAAACGAAAAAGTATCCAAAAAATGTAGGTTTTCAGGGGTACTTACATATTATACAGTCGACTAATTTCACCCAATCGAAAAAGACACCACCAAATACGTCATCATGTACTCGAACACAATTATTGTGTTTGTGCATGTATGAGAACCGTTTTAGGTACTTACGCATTATCGCAAAGATCACCAATGTTCAAGATAACTCGCCAAGTTGGCGATCCCAATTTCGCATGTGTCGTATGCGCTGAAGTGGCAATCATGTGCTTCATTTCATATAATGTCGCCAATAGGTTGCGATAATACGTAAGTACCCAGTTTTCCACTGTTGATTGCATGTCGCAGCATTTTTTAACGACTTTTCATTTTATGAATTGGACCATGATATGATTCGTAAGAATCGTATTCATGTACGAAATATCTCTTTTCAGCAGCTGTATTTTTCTTTTTTAGGTTTTCTAGGATTAATCATGGGAAGAAAAATTTTGCGCACAGTGAGTAATTTTTAAATATTTCAGTGATTCTTAAATAATGTAAAAATTTTGTACAGTTTATATAATTATGGAACATCAAAATAAGTTAAGCCCATCAAAAAGATCAATGAAAGAAATAACATAAAAGGTACTTACATATTATCTCAACAATCGCCAACTATATTAATAACTCGTCAAGTTGATAACCCCGATTTTCTATGTGCCGTACACTGAATTGGTAACCATGGGCTTCGTTTCATATACTGTCGCCAATAGGTTGCGATAATACCTAGGTCCCCCAAAAACCCCTTAATACATACTTTCCTTTGATATCCTTTGCACTAGCAAAAGATCCATCAAAAATCCCTTTTTCATTTTATTGGTACTTTTCCCTTTTTGCGGATATCTACGAGAAGCAAATGTGATTGTTTGGAAAGTTAAGTACCCCACATTAAAATGAATTAAGCTTTAAAATGTTCAATCGAAATGATACTATGCGAAAATTTGGAAGGAAAAAAAGAAACATTTCGACATTTCAGCACGATTCTGTATTATATTGTCGAATTCTCTATATGGTAGTACAGCTTCATTGTTATTCCAATTAAACCCAAAACACTGCAAACTGTTTTTTTTTCGAGGGGGGGATATAAAATATACTTTTTGACAGAAATTCTGCGTCTCTCAGTAACTGACGCATCAAATATGAAAAAGGAAATTGGTGAGAAGTAAATTTGTTCTAATCTTACAATATTTCATAATGTTGAAAATTAATAAATGATTGTATCATTTAAAAAACTATGTACCCAACCAATTATATCGTCGACCAATTTCGCCAATTCAAAAAACGTCGCCATATTTAGTCATCATTATTTTTGATTTTTATGGTTTTCACTCTTCGTTACACATCACGTCATTTGGAGACGTCTTCATATTAGATGAAATTGGTCACTAGTATAATACGGAAGCACCAAATTTTTTGAAAAAATATGTACTTTTGAAAAACATTAGCGAAAATTTCGCCAAGCAGACTTTACTGGGTACAGCAAACGGATTCTTCCTTTGTTCTGGCCAAGTTCCAAATTTTCACTGGTTTTTCATCCATTTTGACGTTTTAGGAAAAAAACGATATAGTAGTACGCGATAGATGGAACTGAGTTATAACAGCGTAAGTCGGGGTACAATTTAGCATACAAGTACATATATATTATTTTTAAATGGGGCCAGTGACGGAAGAAAATAATAATTTAGAAAAAAATATTTTGCAAAAAATTAGATAACATTCATACAAAATCGCACGCAGAAGTTATTTAATATAGAAGGTTTCTATTTCTAATTAACCTGCCAGCTCAAAGATATTTTTCTCCAGCAAAATTTCCTCTTAGTATGTTAATAATATTTTTTTTTTATTCCTTGCTTTATTGAAAAAAAAAAGTCCTCTCTTCCCTGGAGTCCGTATTTTTTAAAATTTGTAACCCTTTTCAACGTTGCTCATTTCAACTGGGGCCTTCTTTCAAATTCCCAACCATCACTCAATCTTCTGACTGAACTGAGTCTATAGACTCAAATTTTTCTATGTTTTGCTCTTGATCGTGCATTTCTATGAGCTCATCAAATGTCAGATCCTGATTGTGGAATCCAGCATTGAACCTCATCACATTCCGCTTCTAAATTTGTTTGCCTGGCAAAGATCGACAACTTCTTCAATCACATTACCAATCCCCCCCCCCCCACACACACACAAACAAAAGAAGAATCGACGAGATTTGAAAATCGCGTAAGTCGGGGTAGCGTAAGTCGAGGTATTACTGTACTGAGACAAGAAAAGGTTGTGACTTGTTTTGAATATATGACGGTAAAAGGTTAATATATTCCTTTTAGAATTGGAATTATTTCCGTATTTTAATATCTTAAATGAAATTTTATAAAATCGAACTCGATGCGTTTTACGAATTAATATGGGAAACTGCCGACACTGAATATCTAGCCAAACATACATAATAATGCCAAAAATGGGTACTTAAGTATTATAGCAACCTATTGGCGACATTTTATGAAACGAAGCACATGGTTGCCAATTCAACACGTACGACACATAGGAAATTAAGGCTGCCAACTTGGCAAGTTATTAATAGAGTTGGCGATTGTTGCGATAATACGTAAGTACCTAGATCAGTAATGGATGGATGGATTCATGTCTGGAAATGTTGCACTTTCTTTTCAATATAATAACAAAGTTGCTTAAACTACATAATTTCGTATTGGCTAGATTTCTACACTTAGTGTGGTCGCTGTAACTCTGTTAAAACGGGGAAATGAGTAATTTTATGAATGACAACTGGAATAAGAATTCGTCAGGAGCCTATTCCTAAACTATTCTAAAATGAGTTTATTCAGAAATAGAAAATATAATTAATTTTTAATAATCTTAAAAGCACAGAAAATATAATGACTTAGTGTATGGTATTTATGCATCATACTGTCGACCGATTTCACCAATTCAAAAAACGTTGCCAAATTTGTCATTACTATTATAACTGATGTCAAACATGCGCGGGGGAATTTTCCACTATTGGCTGCATATCGCGGAATTTGGTTAGTCTAGATTTGACAAAACTGGTCGACGGTATAATACGTAAGTACCTAATGTGTGTTATTCAAATTTAATTAAATGACAATTAATTTCCATCTTTTTCTTGTCATGTATAGGCTCCTGGTCTCTCAAGAGTTTTGAAAATGTGTACTCTTCGACAACATCCTGTGACCATAAACCTTCATCGGGAAGTTGCAGAGCTCAGGAGGATAACTCTTCAAGTAAGCATGTAAAGTAGTCATAAATATACGAATCTATGTTTGCTTTCTTTCAGTATTTTGCAGATATGAATTTTCGACAGTCATTCTCTATGGGGAAAAAAAGATATATCTGTCTAAAATTGTTTCACGATATCTCAAAATTTAATTTTAATTCAACTCAGTTTGCAAACAAATTAACAATAACTTTTTTCTTCACTTCACTACATTCTGTATGCAGTTCTTAAATTAAAAATATTGAGGTGTGCTTGCCACAGATACTTTATTAGATGCTAGGATGTTTAAGCCCTAAATTTATTTTTTAAAAAGTCAGATGCTATATTTTAAGTCATAATTTCAAGAAAGATGAGTATTTATATGTTATCGTATTCATGTTGGTGATTTTTGGTTTTTATAGACGAAGGTGGACGATTTACAAAGCATACATGCATGTATGCCAGGACAGTCACAGTTAAAGCTCCAATTATTTAATCATCTATGGAGTACTGTCTTAGCTACCAATAAATTGACCTGCTAATCACTTTTCAATTTTGTCAATTCACACCTGCTATCTCAGTAATGATTTAAATTTTACAACGGCAATACACGAAGTAACACGTCTCGGTATAGAATGTATGGATGGCATCTTAAGTATGGCTCTTTGTTCCCTATCAACCATTAGTCATCATTCTTCTTACGAATAGTGGTAGTATATATATATAGGCAGTGGCGTAACGTACACCCCCGCATTGCGGGTGGGCAGGTTTCTAGGGGGCTCAAAGCCTGACTACTGCCAAGTAGCAAACTGACTTCGCTTTGCAAAATCCAACTTGGGGGCCTAAAGCCTGACTTTGCAGGGGGCCCAAATGTTCTCCGTCACGCAAATGGTGGTAGAGCATGCAAGCATTGTTTAACCACATCCTAAATGTGCAAGGGATGAGTTCGATTAGGGAATGGTGGTGATGAAGCATCTGTACATCTTTCAGAATACGTTGGTTGATGCTTTAAGAGTGTGGTTGGGCATTATCCTGTTGGAAAAGAGCATGTTCCTCCAGAAAGAACGGTAGTGTTATCAGTTGTATAGCACCTCATTCATGCATTGTTGGGCAAATCACAAGTATTGAGCTGGAATTCGAACCACAATTAACCTTCGACGTAACCCGAAACCATGATGCCGTGTTGTCTCGATGTGGCACGTTCCACAAATGTTGCCAAGTTGCATGTATTACCATGACGATTTCCGACTCGTACACGGAGGCTATCATTTGACAAACAGACGCGTAACTCGTCAGAGAACCCGACCCTGTACCGTTCCACGTTACTCCAGCCCGTCACTAATGAAAACAAAGCAATATTTGTTGTTGAGGCAAGGCCAGTCCTTTTAACGAACTCCATGGCTGCAAGCTATTAATAACCATCTGAGGAATAATGGTTCTGATCAAGGATGTCTAGCGCTCATGCATCAGTGCTCCTTCGATTTACGTGTGCTGATGTCACTCTGGTCGCCCTGACACCCTCAAACTTACCCCACTTCCTCATTCTAACTCTCTTTACCTCAGTCTGTGGACAAGACTGTGTGATAGATGACGGGATTGTCATCTGAGATTCGATGTAAGAACTAATATGTCCTTCCAATCCTCATAAAATTCCATTTGTACTGGAACAATCTCCGTTGTTGGCTATCTAGCATTCTATGTTATTACATGTATCCTCTGAGGCAAGAAAAAAATAACAATAATTTCCCCGCAAAAAAAAGTCATGAATGTAGCCCATTTTTCAAGTTCCTTAGCTTTCTAATTGGCTCACAGGCCGGAACTATAGCTGCGGATAATAATTCAATTAGCGTATGTTTCTGTAACCAAAACGAATGCTATTATAAACTTTGAAATGTTGTCTGTGAAAACTTTTGTTTTGGGTGAAAATACCAATCATTACACGTCCTCACACACGTACAAAATTCACTGATCGCACAAATCTATTACATTTTATTTAATTCTTAGGATAAATGTAACCCTAACATTTCACAATTACATGTTTTAGATATCCCAAGACTGGGTTGAGATGACAAAACTCATGACTACTGTTAGAGACCAGCAGTACAGCTTCATGCGCCGGTTGGACAATGACTTCGAATCCATGAGCGATTTCCTTCAGAGCAACGTAAAGATGTCCTTGGAAGATGAATGCTTTCGCAATGATCAGCGATTCGGTAAGATTCACAAAATCATCGATGGTTTCAAGGATGATTTCTGCCAAGTGAAGGATATGATTGAGAAGCAAGGGGAGATGATGGAAAGGAGCAGGGAACGACCAGCGGTGTTGGTTGATGGTTGGGTCCAGACAGAGAAGGAAGTGGTCATGAAAAAGAAGCTTCGAGAAGGACTTGTGAAAGCCTTGGTAAGACTTCAAATCCACTTAATTCTTTTGATACTCTTTAAAAAATAATAATTTAACATTTTTATTCACAATAAGTCTGACTTCTAATGATTTTCTAATGAGATGTGTGGCTATTAAACTAAGAAAGAGAGACACGTTATTTTAATTTCATACATATATATTTATTATCACCTTCAGTATATACCCTTCCATTAACCCAACAATTCTCCATGTGATTTTTCTATTGTTCGAAACAATGCTGGAAATCTTCTGTCAGCTTCTTCAGGGTGCATGCCGCTTTGTTTTTCACAGCTTCAGCAGACTGAAATCTTGTTCCTTTCAATGCCTATTTCATCTTAAGAAGCAGATAGAAGTCGTATGGCGCAAGATCCGGCGAATAAGGCGGATGGTCTAACTCTAGGATGTTGTCGTTGGCTAGAAACTTTTTGACAGACAATGCAGAATGAGCTGGCGCTTTGGTGAAGAACCCATGACTCGTCCTTCTACAATTTTTTCCTTGTTTTTTTAGGGGGTTCAGCAAGAACGGGAAGGTAGTGATGTTGATTAATATTTTGACCTTCAGAAACCTTGTGTGATGGTACACAGTTCCATGAATAAAGAAAAAAATAATCCTCACTGTTGAATTTTAATTTGCTCATTAGAGCGTTTTTGGCTCTCGGTGAACATGAATGAGAATTTTGATGAGAACATGAGAGAATTTTGGTGAGAACAATATGAGAATTTTTTAGGCACCATTTTGCTTGTTGAAATGGTTGCAATATCGGAATAGGGTAAAGAAAAACTTTCTTATTCAACTTTTATGAGTGTTTCAGTTTATATTTTTCAATTTATACACTGAAAATTAAAAAAAAATGATTTCCAGCAACTTATTAAAAACAATCTTCGAATTCCTTTTTTTAAACATTTAGAACGTTTTTGAAAGCAGTTGAGAAAATTTAAGTTAGTTATACTTTTTAATTCACGAAAAAATGATAAGGTAGAATTTTTTTTTTTTTGATACAAGTGATGGGTGGCTTGGAGGCTGGAAGGCTTAGATGCTGATCGGGTTTTAAGATGGTCCCTAAGACACATGCAATTTGTGTGTATTCCCCTTGTTTCTTGTTGACAGGATGTTGTCGCATTCCTTAGTTGGGGGGGGTCACAACGGCTGGTCAGCAAAGTTGAATGAACTCATAATTTGGAAGAGTCGTCGCGAAATTTGTGACTCTGCGCTTGGTTCCTGACCAATGGCTAGGCGGGACCAAAAGGGCGTGCGGATGAAAAAGGGGGTAATTTGCCTCCACTTAAAAGGAGGAACCGGAACATTTCTCGGCAGATTTTACACAGATTTACAGAGATGTTAGAGAGAGATTTTACAGATTAGCAGAAGACAGATTACCATGATTTCAGATTAAGAGAGTTAAATTTAGGCCGTCCAAGTACCACCCAGCTCCATGCCTCCGTTTCAGATAAGTGGAATGTTGTAGTAATTTTATTCATAGAAATTAATAGTGTATTTATTTTATCCTAGTAATGTTTTAAAATTAATAAAAGAATTTGATCTAATTAAATTGAATTATTCATTTAATCTCATTGTTTTTTTATTGAGTTTTAAAGTACTAACCACTAAATATGATGCAGACATAAGTTAAATTAATCGAACCTGCGTAAGTCATAATATGTTAAATTAATGAAGTAATTGTAGCGCTGCATCACAAGTTAGCCTTTATTTTGTTAATTAATTTACGCAATAGAAAACTTAAGATCTATTTTTCCCGAGTTCTACAAATTTATAACTAATTTCTAATTATTCATATTGTAATAATGTTTTATCCTTTTTTTCCTTGAAGGATGAAGGTAACGGGGAAAATGAAACATCAAGATCTGTTGTAGTGGTAATTAAAAAAGCCCTCGTGGAATTTTTAAAAGAAGTCAAAAAGCACTTGTCTCTCCAGCGCGAGGAAGGAATAAAAGACATGAGGATTATATTTACGCAGTTATCAGAAGACAGGGAAGAAATCAAGAATACAATTGAAGCCGCTTTCTCTATGGCAAGTCACCAAATTCAAAAGAACTTCGACCAGTTCGGCATTGTAGGTCGTGAAGCTATCAAATGCATGGCGGCATTGAACGAGAAGTCTGAAACTAACCTTACGAGCAGATTCCACGACTTTGGCGATAAACTAAAGGGGATTTCTGACCTTCTGAAAGGTCTGAATTTCGACATTTCGTCCATTAAGCAAATTCTGGACAACATCGATGGTCAATTTGACGAAATCTACCAGAAACTTGAACTCAGCAGCCAGAAGAATTCAGATCACAGTGAAGAAATTGCCAACAGGCTCCAGAAAACTGCAGAAGAGTGGAACGAGAAGTCATCGAATTTGGATCAAATCAACAAACAACTCAACAGTGTCACAGACAAGATAAAGGATACGTTGCGCAGTTTGAACAACATGATATGTAGTAAAGCGATTGATTCGGAAGGATTGCAAATTCAACAGAGTTCCACAAGCACCATGAAAGTGTGCAGTGACTTCTCACTGAGTGAGGATGCATTCATGTTAAACAAGAACTTAACTGCACTAGAGCAATATTCTGGCTTAGGGGTTCTTCCCACAATGGTTCAAATTTGCTTCTCCAAGCTGAATTCCCTGAAGGATCAAATTGAAGAAGGATCAAGTGGGATTAAACAGTCAGTTGACTTCCTGGTGGAAAAATTGAATTTTCTCATTAAATTCGTAGAAGACAGTGTTGAAAATCTAAAAAGTTTGAATATGCCCGAACAGGAATCGGAGACTAATTCAGAGCAGAAAATCAGCCGCGAACTGAGAGAATTTGTTAGCAATACTATATATTTAGGTTCAAAAGCCCTGACAGATATTTCAGAGAAAGAAGAAACAGAAACGCATCCAAATGACTTTTCTAATCTCGCTGCATTAACTGAAGGTGATTTGGAACCTATACCGAATCCGAAGTATTTAGGCGATATATCAAGAAATTTAGAGTTCTGCGCGAGAGAATTTGACAGCGGTAAAACATCAATTTTAACCATAGGTGCCGAAAACTTCACAGAAATGTCTAAAATGGCAAGAGAGAGAGAGCACACACAATGCCACTAACCAAACACAATATTAGATTCAAAAATAACTATCCATCTCATATTTTATAAAGCAAACTATGCAGTTAAAACAAATGTGACAATGTACAATTTCAAATGTATTTTACAAAAGTGTTTTTTCCTCAATCCCAATAATAAAACATATTTAGAAACTTTAAATATAATTTGGAATTGCTTATTTTTAATCATTAATTAGAGATTCAGTTCTATGGGCTCAATTCATGACGATCACGTGATAAAAACAAACACGTGTTCTCCATTCAATTTAAAACAGACATCAAAATTGCACTTGTTCAGTTTGTAAAACTTGGGTGAAATTTCACATTTTATAATTGGGTAAAAATTTTCAAATGTTAAAAAAAAAAAAATTTCTTCAAAAGATTTTAAAATTGAAAAAAAAAATATTTTATGCATGTACTTGTAAATAAAATGCATTTTGTCCACCTTAGTGCATTATTGTTGTTGACAAATTTGTATTTTTTAAGAGAAAGCTTCTGAAAAGATCAAAAGTTGGCAACAACGATGCGTATGAACTGATTAGCTGGAAACACACGATTGCTTTTATCGTGTGACTATGACGTCACATAAGATTTTGAACTGATTGGCTAAAAAACACGTGGATATCATTATCATGTGACTATGACGTCCCATGAATTGAGCCCATTGTACAATGTAAGTCTCTTATTACGAGAGAGAGAGAGAGAAACAACATTTAAGCAGCGATTAATTGATGGTTTAATAACATCACACTTTGCCTGAGTGGGGGAGAAGCAAACATTGAATCTTTTTTTTTTAAATAGGAATTTCACAAAACAACAACAACAACAAAAATAGACAGAAAACATACCAAAATAAGTTACACATACTTTAATATTTCATTTAATTTCTGTATACAACAAGTCCAGTACAGAAAAGTTTAATCTCTAAAAAATATTTAATTCATGGTATATACATCAGAATATTCTATCTAGACCAGCGATACTCAACCTGCGGCCCTCTGGCCTTTTCTGAGTGGCCTGATCTTGGCCCTTGAAGTAACAAATTCAATTGTTTTAAAACAGTGCTCTAAAAATTTATAGGAAATTTCTACCAATCAAGCAAATTAATTCGCTTTTTTTATAGTAGAATGGAAACAAGAGGCTTAGTCATGGAAGAAAGGAAATCGAAACTCCCCATAAGTCAATAGAAAATGCATATTTTTTGTATGTGTTTAATAGAAAGGTTCGTATACCGGGACGTCTTAATGCATGGGCCAATTGGGCCCGGGCCTCGGCGGCCGCAAGAGGGCCTTGTCTCGTTCTCAACTTAGCCTTAAGAAGATCATAATTCGAATAACTTCGAAGGTCAAATGTGTTATTTCCGGTTGTATTCTCTGAAAATCTGGGAATTTTGGACGATATGTCAACTGACTACATATGATGATCGTCGTCCACGTACAGGCCTAGATCTACCACCATACACCATCATTATTCATTCAGTCCAAAGACTGCAGTCGGTAGAGCTGATATGTGCGATTTTAAATCGTGCACATTTATTTATTTCGGGTTATTGTTTAACGAGTGTTTGACAACGTATGCTATGTACTGTTTACTTCCAAGGGTCATACGTGGGGCCTACTTTTGAGTAGGGGCCCAGGGCCTCAAGAAGTTTTAAGATGTCCCTGTTCAAATAGTGTTAAAATAAAAGCCGAAAATAAGTTTTAACATTTTGATCAATTTTGCTTAATCCAATGTTGCTTTGGCCTTTAAGTGTCTTTTCCCATTATCCTCATGTTGCGGCTCGCGGGAAATACCTATCATATGGATGTGGCCCGAAGGAAAAAAGTTGAGTAAGTTATCTAGCCTAACATATTTCAAAAGATAAGTCTAGAATAAATAAGGATCGACAACCACTTACCAAACCAATAGGATTCAGCGTGCCACACAGTAGACACTTTTGAAACAATTCGATCCCCGCGATAATGCATGCAAAGTTAGAGAACGGAGGTCAATAATAGAGTTTTACAGTTTTATTATACATTAATTTTGCATCATTCGCAGATATTTAACATAAAACCGAGCAGCATAAAATGTAACTATTTCTTCAACAATAAAAAAAAATTAAAATTGTGTACATTTTTAAATATATTTATTCAAATGAGAGAAATAGACAACACAAAATATAAGTATTTCCTTTCATTATAGTTAAGTAAAAAGGTAAATAAAAGTTTTAATGCGCGAACCCAGTGCTTGCACCACTCTACTTTCATATACCAAAAACAAAGGAATAATTTGTGACTTTCAATTTGGCACGATTCTGAGCATCAAACAATTTCTTTGCGGACTCAAGATATTTTTCTTATGAGGAGAAATTTTTTACTTACATATGTAGAACCAAAAGCTCAAGGCAGAATACAAACAATTTTCTTTCTTCAAACAATTAAATCTCTTCAGCAATGTCATTCAATAATTTATAAAATAGACGTAAATTTATCTTTCAGATTTTTTCGTAATTCCGTAAATGTCTATAATTCTGAAGATGTTTGTCAAATAAGGTCCATTACAAATTTATCAACTTCCATCCACTCAAAAATTAACAAATTTGTAGACTAGAGCAGAGTGCCACTGAGAATTGTACCACGTACCAAATGTGGCACGCGTGCCATAGGTTGCCGACCCTTGGTATAGATCACGGAGTAGTATTAATGGCACACACGAAAACTTACTGAAAACTAAAAAATTTTGAAAAGATAATTAATAACCATTTTTTTTACAATTTAATTGAAGTGGGGTTGTGTCTCAAGCAACCTCTCAAAATTTAGATCAATATATTCTTGCGAATAAATTTTTTCTGCAATGAATATAATAAAATAAATATCACTCACAAAACAAGCTAATGTGCACCTATAAACTAATTTTGTTAGCATCCGTAAGAGCTAATCCTTATATAGACGACTTGATGAAAAAAAGTAGTAAGTCAAAAGCCACATTAAGTAGATACCGAGCGTTTAATAATTACTTTGAATTAAAGTTACTCATTTTTATTTAAAACTTAACCTCATAGATTGAACTGATAAAAAGTTCATCAACAATGAAACCTAGGTTTGTACTTTCGTCTTATTTTATTATTTTTAAATTTGGACAACATAGTCTTGCATTAAAAAATGTGCTATTTGCGTAAAAATTCCATAATAAGCTTACAAGCAACATTTTTTTTATAAATTTTCCATATTTGCTTGTTGGAAAAGTTGGAATTGGCACGCAAAATGATTTTTTTTAATCAAATAGTGGCACTCTTCCCAAAAAGGTTGGCCACCCCTGATCTATATACATATACAGTCGACTCTCGCTAATTCAAACCTTCGATAATACGAACCTCTGGCTAATTCGAAGTATATGCTCAGTCCCTAGAAAAACTCTCTTGATATTTCGAACTAAAACGTTTGGGTACACTCAGTATTTCGAAGTAAAATCTGTGGCTGGCCAAACTACACAACACGCAATAATTCGAAGTTATCTTATAAAACTCTCGACAATTCGAACACTTACTAGAGTCCTGTAGAAAACAAGTTGGAGCTTACATGTTTTCTGTTGTATTGTCTCTGCGCGTCTCCCCTGTAACGTTGCTCCTTTGATGACCATCGGTATCTTACCCCTTCTTTGTTTTTCCCGGTTCCTCATGCGAAAAGACAGTTTTGTTGCTTTCCTTCTTTAAGTGAACTGTTCTGGCCGTACCTGGTGTCAGGAGTCCATATCTTTTGTTTAAAACGTGGCCTTGTTACACATGTGTTCAGAAAGTATGGTCCTGCAGAGGCGGATTAAGATAGTTGGAGGCCCCTGGCGGTAAAAGGTTTGAGGCCCATGGAGTCGAAAAACTAATCTAGTGAAAAGAGTCGCTTACTTAAATTCTCAAAATAGAATGTATTGCTATAATAAAACTCATCGGCTATAGAAAAATCTTAACTGTATAAAAAAATTGAAAACCTTTCTTAAGAGATTACAGTGTTACTATACAGTTTGATTTCTCTTTGGCAATTCATCGATTATTTTTACCATATCTATTTTGTCCAAAACATTTTATTCTGTATATATTATAGCCATGTTGCTTACAATTTGTATTTTCTCCCATAGTACTACATCTTGAATTATTTTTAACACGTTTTAAAACTAAAAAAGATCATTCACCTGATGCATTTAATTTCGGTATTGTTAAGAATATTTTCAAAAGTTTTTCTACATTAGGATTTCTCTTGCATCCCGATAAATTTCTAGCGGAGGTGTTAAGAATAGTTGACTCCTTTCGCCGTCCAGAGATGGCGCCACGAACTGAACTTCGTTGCTGGAAGCCGGTGTGATTTCGGCGGGAAAATTACATTCGATTCGGATTATTCGGTTGTAATGGTCGCCATTCTTGTGATTATGTGTTGTGAAAGGTTTTTCTTTTATCGTACATGTAAAGGCATGAGTGTGTGTGTGAAGCAAATATATACATGAAAAGTCGACTTGTGAAATCATTGGTGTTATTCATTAATAATCTTTTATATATCTTTCATTCCGCTTTATAAGAAATACTTCCACAGTGTTCATACGCCCAGCATGGAAAATGGCGGTAAGTCAAAATCCGTTCGTTATACAATTCATAATTGCATTCTACATCAAACTCAAAATCTAAAGTCTCATTCATAACAGGGGGCTTTATTGTATCTTTGTTTTCTTTTCATTTCTTGTTCCGAGGTGGCGTGGTTGGTTTGTCACTGGCCTTTGCACTCATCAAGCTTGGGGCCCCTGGCGGCCGCCAGGTCCGACACCCACTTAATCCGCCACTGTAGTCCTGCTGTTGAGCAGAAGAGATGCGTAGGATAGTGTTTTTTGCGTCGGACTGACATGACGATTTATGGCTCATTTGTGAGACTTATAGCATGTGGCACTAAATAGGGCATGGTCTGGAATGGACCCTGCCTTGAAGAACCAATGGTGTTGGGGACAGCTTCTGTGGTGAAAGTGGGTGCGAACCGATTTTATTTCCCGTGAGGATTGGAAGTGATCTGGTGGGGAGTGAAAGAGTATTTTCGAGAATTGCTACATAAGTGTATGTTTTAAAATACTTTAAAGTAATTTTATACATATGTACATTTGTTGTTTATTACATAGTTTAACATTTAAACTATAATAAAAAATTTCACTTAGTGTATTTTGGAAGTTTTTTTCTTATCCCCTTGATAATTCAAATTTTTTCATTGGTCCCTTCAACTTCGAATCATCGAGAGTCGACTGTAGTACGTATTTTTCAATTGTGGATGATGAGAACGACTAAGTAGATACTTTTCTCAATTTTCAGCAACATCCAACATGCCTATTGTTCTACATCAGTAGTCTTCAAACTTTTTCAACCCACGAGACCCTAGAACTTGAAGGTGATTTTATGGAACTAGAAAAGTGTTTTCATGGAGTGCCATTCCACAAACATACTTAGAAGAATATATCTCAAAATAATATTTAAAGTAGATAATGTTATAAGTATTTTATGTAAAGGCAATTAAAAGAATTGCTTTTGATTCTAATATATATATATATATATAATTCACTCGATAATATTAATTTGTGATCCGAGTGTCACTGACCCATGCATTATATTTAGGGACCTAGTTTGATATCACGGTGCAAGGCGCCAAACGCTGTTTGGCGCGATAGAGAATCACGACAAGCAGCGCATGCCGTTGGAATGAAATTCAAGATGGCGGCCTAGCGGTAGGACTCATCAGGAAAATAATTTTTAAGAACTGTTTTGAAAAACATTAAAATCGATTTCAAATCAAGAATTTAGGAATAGATTGAGACTAACCAAGATCAATAAATAATTAATATCAATATTATAAAAAAAATCATATTTACTAATAGTAATATTATGCAGTATAACACAATAATCTTGTAATATATATATATAATGTTATAGAAATTATTATATATAATAATATTCATATAATACTAAATAGTAATAATTATTAGATATTCATATGGAATTACTTTTTGTTATTTTATATAATAATAATCACGTAATATAGTTTAATAGATTTTATAAAAAAGAATCATCCTATTGTAATATAATAAGAATCGTACAGATATAAGAGAATACTCATTTAATATAATTATAAAAAACAACAAAATAATAAATGTAAATAAATAACGTAATAATAATAAATAAATAACATAATACTTAGAAATATGTAAAATAATAATAATTATAAATAAATAACACATATGTAATAATATTTATAAAATAATTATTACCAATAACGTATATTCTATGATTATTACACATTCTAATTATTGGATTTTTATATATTAATAAAATAATTACATAATATATATTAAAATTGATAATGAATAGCAACTAAAAAGTACTGAAAGCTTGCTATGTTCCGAAAACTGCAAATTTCTTCTCAAATTTCATCGAATAAGAAACGAAAAAAAAAAAAAAATTTTTTTTAAAGGTAAAATAAATTGAAAATAAACAATTTATAGAAATAATTAAAAATATAACACTCATTCTTTTTTTTAAAAAAATATCCTAGTTCTCACCAATGATATTAGAAATATCCATATTCGAAAATAGCATTAAATTAAACAGAAGACTGAAATATATTTTGATTATATGGTTAAATTGTAAAAGAAATCGAAATAAAATCGTCTGAAATTAATAGGATTACCACGGGAACAGAACCAATAAAAATTATTTCTAATATACGTTATCTCCATGGCAACCACATCGCCAGACCATAAAAATATCAAGGTAACCATATTGTAATGTTATCGCCCATCTTAGCGAACATAAACATCAACTTGGCGTGATCCCCCGTGATATCAAACTTGCAGGATATTTAGCGACTGGGACATTTGCTTCCTTTTTTTCACACAAATTGTCGAAGTGCCGCCCATCCGGTATAGTGGTCAGTGAAGCTGACTGTGGTGCCGCAGGGACTGGGTTCGAATCCGGAGAAGGCATGGATGTTTGTGTTGTAATCCTTTCTTCTGTCTGTGTTGTTTACCCCGTGTTATACGTTCGGTGTGCACGGGGTTTATAAATGTTAAAAAAAAAAAAAATCGTCGAAGTCTATGTCTCATTTCATATTGTGTTTGAATTGCTTTTGTATTCACTCACATTGAGAATATATTTCACTTAAAACAATGTTCTGAACGGCATTAAAATGTTTATAGCTGTGTGAGTGTTTATTGCTCCACATAGATGAAATTTTTAGCCGTTCTTTTAAAATCAAATCTGCCTTTATTATAAGTGGTTTGTTTCACAATTGCAAAATGAATTTTCCAATAGGAAATTATTTAGTTATGCAATACACTGTTAATTTATGAGTATACAATTATCTTGTGGAATCCAAGATAATAAACAATAGTATATTCACAATCCACAGTAGGATGCAAATATATAAAATGTTTTTTTCTTTTATTATAACAAAAGTTTAAAAAGTGTTGAAGAATAATGTTTATTATATATATAAATAAAATCCAGTCTTAATTAATAGGATGATTTTTAGATACTTGTAATTATTACAAGCTTCATAAAAAATAATTTCACATACAGATTAATAAGTTTCTTTTAGATTTTTTTATTGTGATTCGTAGGAACCCCAGGGTTCCATGAAGCACAGAAGATTACTGTTCTACATGATTTGTAGCTCATACAAGTTTTGCAACTGTCTTAAATAATAATTTAGACATATATACATATTTTAATAACTTAGAGCAAGTTGAGATATGAAATTATTGTGAATATATTAATCTTTATGAGAATGTTAGGATTATATAAATTGCAGTCCGTAATAGTGTAAAGATTAAATATCAAATGTGACATCACAGCACACTAGAATGATCAGATTGTATGCCAAAAACCTACTTTACTACTGAATAAAAGTGTGAACCAGGAAACAACCTATATATGCAAAAAGAAGTGCTATTACAACTTGTGTACGAAAAGGGGCGCTTTGATCAGTATCTTTGCACCATATTACAAAATAAATAAGAAATCTAAAACTTTTTGGAAAAAAATTCCTCAGCATCATATTTTTATTCTGAAATATAGCACATTTTCATAAACTACTCTTTACTTTAAATCAACACTTGCCTTTTTCATGTTTAAAACATCATTTTGTCTCCCATAATGTATTAACCCTGTCTTAGTCACCATCAGATCCAATAGGTTAGGTGTTGCCAATGTCAAAGAGTAAAATTTCATCCTTGAAATTGAATTCATTCCCCCCTTACATGACAGTTTAAATTCTGCATTTCTACGAGATGATGCAACTAATTTTATTTTCTTTACCAACTATTGTAATGAGATTTCCTGCCTTTGAATTGAAATCAAAATCATGTGCTGCTCTACGTTTTGAAATTTTTCACTCACAGTGATTTGTTAGAACATAAAAACCAATCAAGATATTTTTAATATTCTTTGCCAAAATTTTGTTTGACAAAGTAGGCAAAAAAAACAAACAACTTGTGCTGTTTCTTTTAGGATAAATGGGGGTTTTACACTCCAATTCTAAGACAGATTGTAAAGTTATTTTATTGATATAAGGTACCATAATATTAAATATTTTTTTGTGTGTGGATATTTATCTTAATTGTCTCAAAGCAGAATTCATATAATCAGAATGTATTTTTAAAATTCGAAACATGGGTGCAAAGCAGGGAAAACTGGAGATTGGTGAACAGAACATCACATACATTACTACTAATAGGTCAAGCAAGAAACTTGCCTACTGATCAAAATGTTTTATATTTTTGAATTTAACATGTCCTATTCTAATTTTCTGCAATAAAAAAAATTCAACTAAGAGCAGGATTTTTCAACTTCAGGAGAAAATTGCACATACTTCTTGATTTTAAAAGCTGCATAGAAAAATGTATGCAAGTTACCATACCACAAATGTATATGAAAATTGAAACATTATCCACTATGAAAATGTATTCCAAGGAACAGATTAGGCTCCAGTAGGTAATATCACAAGCTAGGTGAAAAAGTATTAAATGTAGGTTCTTATATCACAACTCCGCTAAGCTTGATATGTTACTATTTCTATAATTAAATTCAATATTAAAACTATACAAGTTAAAAGATTTTGGATTCTTGCAATTTAATTTTAGATATACAAATTGTGTTCTATATCTGATCAAAAAAATTTCTGAAGAAAAAGGGAAAGAAATAAGATATGGGGGAAAAATTACTGTATTTACTTAATTTAAAATGAAAAAATATATTTTATACCCCATTTCTTAAATTGAAATTTATAATTTCCAGAATGCAAATGAATTTCATGCTAGGTTTATACTTTTGTTTTCAGTCATGATTTCAAGGTGCATGCTTTAAATTTTTCATAAAATTGAATCTCAAATCTTATTTTTAAAAGCTGAAATCATTACACCAAAAATATCTATAACTACCTTCAATTTAAAAAATTCAAGTCTTTCAGTAAATAAATCACATATATTACAAAATGTTAACTTTTTATTTAAAATGCATTATATGATACAGAAAAGATGTACGATATGAAGTCAAATGTACATTTATACTAGAAGCTTCTCTATCTCCTGGTGCAAAGCTTGAATCTGAGGTTTTAATTGAGAACCTTCAAAGGCTGTTATAGAACAAGCAATGACTGGTCTTGAAACACCACATGCTCTCCCAAGAGCTACAGAAAAGAATAAAATGCATCAATTCAGTTTCAAATAGATTATGCATAGTATTTTTAAACAAGAATTTGTCTATTATAGAAACAGAAACAATGTTAAAACTTGTAATTCCATATTTAAAGTATTTGTGCAGTATTGGGAATAATTCATGTTTTTAAAAACCAAACTATGTTTTGTAAAATAGGAAATATTTACAACATATTTGCTGTAGTAAATAACACTAAAATGGGACAAAAAAGTACAAGAAAATAACCCCATAAATTAAACTGAAGAGAAAATATAGAATAAATAGCAATGAAATAAATTTATAGTACTAGGACAGATTTCAAAAGATTATAACTATGTAATAAATGCATTACAATAAAATATTGATTCTGCCAATTATTTCAAAGAAATTATTTTAAATCTTTAAATCATACAAAACATTGGAAAAACAAATGTAATCAATTATTAAACCCATAGCTCAACAAAATTCTTTTAATTAAAATTTTCAAGAAAAAATAATCAACAAGATAATTGCATAATTTCTTTACTTTGCTTTTGAAAAAATGTATTAAAAATTTAATTACTATAAACTTGCATGATTTCTATAACATCTATCACAGGTTAAATTTTTAAAAAAAGCATGAAAATGACTTGTTTCATTAAAATTGATCGTAGTTGGAAAAGAAAAGGAATGAAAGGCAATTAATTCACTGTGCAAAGCTTTGAAACAATGACAAAAATAAAGCGCAATATCTTCAAATTTCAATGCTGAAAGATTTGCTTTTCCAATCATTAAAATATTTTTTCTCTCAACTTTTCCAACACAATATTTCACTTTAAAAAACAGAAGAAAAGATATAACAGATGACTTTCACTCTAGCTCTTTTGTATATAACAAACATCAGACAACAATACTTACCATGTTTTGATTTTACAAACACATAGGGCACATTCTGAAATTAAAAAAATATATATTCCTGTTAATAATGACAGTTTAAGATTATTACAAGTTGCAAGCATGAAAAATTTAGAATATATCAAATAAAGAAATTTTCTTATTTAAGTTTTTACCAAAAATGTCCCAAAATGCTAGGAATAGACATTTTCTTTGGGATGAGGGGAGGCGAGATTATGTTTTATTTTGAATTACATGGAGACAAATAGTTTACACAAAGCAAATACAGTTTAATCTTTTAGTTTTGAAAAATAAAATTTAAAACTAAAGTTTCTTGAATTTGCAGTATTTTAATAAAGTTATAAGGTATACCAAACTACAACAGAACACAGTTATAACAGAATTATGCCCATACTACTCATTGAAAGATTACAAGCATAAACTTACTACTTTTAATCACTTAATATAAAAAAGGCACTTCAGGGATATTTTACCAACTTTTATCACAAAAAAATTATTTAACATTATATAAATGTTCAACAGATACTTTTAATAATTCCTTTACATTCTTCTATAAAACATTCCTTTAAAAAAAGTCGCATAACAAATGCATTGGATGGCACGGAAGACGACACTGTGAGGGAAAATGGCAACGCCTGCAACAATTCTGAAGGCAGCAGTTACGAATCATTTTCGAAAAATTATACCTACGGTTAAGATTAATTAAAGGTTTATCTATGTATTTGAAATATTTTAATACCAGTAAAATAAGTTAATTATTAACTCCTCATAATTCATTAAAAATTATTCAAAATGTTACCCAAGTATCTGATATTAATAAGCATTTTACATGATTTTTAATTTTGTCCTTAACTGCAGAGAATTAATTGGGGGTACAGCTTAGATTCGAGTAAATATGGTATGTAGTAAAATATCAAAATTTCTCCCAAAACAGGAAAGATAGTAGCAGAGCAGAGATGTCAAGGGTCAGGACATACACATTAAGTTTTCCTCGTTTTTTTTTATATATGTTTATTATCATATAATTATTCAAAATAAACCTATTTTTCTATGAATTATAATTTTCATTGTGGCCCACATTAAGTTAAACCTTGTTTATTTGGCCTGTCAGCCTTTGACACACTTGATGCAAAAGATAAAAGGCAAAATTTACGATTAAAATCTTATAAGATTATCAAAATGAAAATAGGAAATTATTAGAAAATAAAGCAAATGCAGAACACAGAAGAAAGAGAAGCCCACTATTACTTTATATAAACTTGTACAATACCAAACCAAACTTGTACAACCAAATTCATTAGAGGGAACAAATTAACTTGAAACAAGTAATATAAAAAAAATTTTAAGTCAATTTTTAAGTCAACAAAGAAAAACTTTTAGTTACTTTAGATTAAAAAAATTAAATAATTATAACAAATATGTATACACATGACAGAAAAACATTAAATGACAATTATTTATTATTATCATTAAAGTATCGTATTGTCATCTAAAATAATTGTGCATATAGAATTTCAGTTCAACTGGATGCTTTAAAATGCGAGGAAAAACCTTTAAAATTTTTGACAAGCCACCAAAATGGTGCCAATGTGGCTGTATTTGTAATTCTTTGAATAAATTAATTTTTATTAGTAAAAAAATTAATGTAGTCATCCAAAATAACTCTGTATATAAAATTTCAGCTCAATTGAGCACTTTAAAATGTATTTTACTAATGATTGAAAATTTGAACAAGATATAGGGAGATATTAAAATAACAATAGGAATTGAAAAAGGCAGTTAAAGACATGATTAATGACTTGCAAACCTTGAAAAGTTATGCACTTTCCCTAAAATTCAAGGATACTGCATAGTTGTTAAGATTAAATACACGTTTAGTTAAGAAATATGTTCAGATTATATAAATGTGGTATCCTATTAACTTTTTAACTTCAGAATATTATTCTCTCAAGGAGTGCACCCATAGGCACAGCTATGCAGAGAGAAATTGAGTTCTGACACAGTGGAAAGGGGATTTATTTTCGTCACACTTATAGACTATGTAAAATAAATTCTTTTTTTATCTAATAAATCGTTATTAAAATATTGCACATATTAAGCAGGTGGTGGGGAGAAATAATGATTATTTAATATATAAAAATAATAAAATTTAACAAATCTTTATATATATAAATCTCGCGTCACAATGTTTGTCCTCAATGGACTCCTGAACCACTTAACCGATTATAATAAAATTTGCACACCATGTGCAGTTCGATCCAACTTGAGAGATAGGATGGTTTTCATTTCAATTTATCACGCCATAATTTTTTTATAGCCGGAAATGTGAAGAATCCTGAAAAAACGTTGCCAGATTCCCGTAAGGGATGCCCATTCGGTTCTCTCGATGTTATTTCTGAATTTCGTCAAGGTCATTCACGTTGCGTTAGCTTTGTGTTTGGAAGATGGGAAAAGTTGAGGTAGTTTTGAGTCTCGCTGCGTAGAAAAAGGGGAATTCCCTCATATAACCCATCACAACCGATGGTTTTTTTTTATTCTTAAAGATTGATTTATTGAAGAACAGTAGAATATAAGAAAAAAAATATCATAAAAATTATAAGGAAATATTTTTAAATATATTTTTATCACATAGTATTATTTTCTTTTTGAATTTCATACTGTGAAATGAATCAATATCGTTGCGTTTAAATAAAAATTATTTTTAAAACTTTTAATATCAGTGATTTAAAAAATAAAAAGCCAAAAACTTTTTTGAACAAACTTTAATAAAACACTCAAAATACTTAATAATTTTTCCCGTGTGTCGAACATTCCAAAAAATCCTCACAAGACCCCCAAGGGGTGTTGCGGGGGCAGGGGGTTTAAGGGGCGTTATAAATTTTTATTTTTAAGTTATTAGACGTACAGTCTTGAAACTTAGTAAGCAGATTCTTCTCATAGGGTAGATATACGCTAAAAATGGGTTTCGTGAAAATTGCCCCCAAGTGGCGTTGAGGGGACTTAAGGGGCGTTATAGATAATTATTTCCATTTTTAAACTATTAGACGCACAGTCTTTATAGAGTAGAGATCAGCTATAAGAAGGTTTTGTGAAAACAGATCTCTAAGTGGCGTTGCAGGGGAATAAATGGCGTAAGAGATAAATATTTTCGTTTTTAAACTATTTGACCTACCTGCTTGAAAATTGGTAGGAATGTTTCTTTCATGGAGTAAATATCCGCTACAAAACGGGTTTGGAGAAAATTGACCCCCAAGGGGTGTTGCGGGGGTTAAGGGCAGATATAAATAATTATTTCTTCTTTTAAACTATTAGACTCATAGTCTTGAAATTTGGTTAGCAGATTCCTCTCATAGGATAGAAATACACTGCAAAATTTGTTTTGTGAAAATCGACCCCTAGGTGGTGTTGCGAGGGTTCAAAGGGCGTTATTGATAATTTTTTTGCATTTTTTAATAATTGGACGCACAGTCTTCAAATTTTGCTAAGCAGATTCCTTTCATAGAGTGCAATTCCCCTACAAAATGGGTTTTGTGAAAACAGACCCAGAAGTGGCGTTGCGGGGGCTCAAGTGGCGTTATAGACAATTATCCCCATTTTTAAACTGTTCGACGTACAGTCTTGAAATTTGATAAGCATATTCCTTTCGTAAAGTAAAGAACCGCTACAAAATGTGTTTCGCGAATATCAACTACTAAGTTTAATTTCGGGAGATTAAGAGGCGTAATCGATAAATATTTCCATTTTTAAACTACTTGATCATCCTGCTTGAAAATTGGTAGGTATGTTCCTTTCATGAAATGGAGTTCCTCTAACAAAGAGTAAAATGAAAATTGACCCCCAAAGATGTTTGCGCGGGGTCAAGAGGAGTTACAGAAAAAAATTCCTGTTTTTAATTGTTAGACCCATATATTTGAAATTTGTTAAGCATGTTTCTTTTGTTGAATAGGGATCCACTAAGAATAAATTTTAATCAAATCAAGTTCTGGGGGGTTGCAGGGGGTTACTGGGACGTATTGACAAAAAAATTACTTTTTTCGAGCTACAAGGACTATAATAATGAAATTTGGTTTGCGTTTTTCTTTTGTTGAATTGAAATCCGCTAAGAGCTGTAATTTTGGAAAACGGCTCTCAACGGGATTACGGGGATATTGATAGTAAAACTTTTGCTTTTTTCTGTTAGATTTAGACTTGAAATTTGGCTTGCATGTTCAATTTACGGAGTAGAGATCCACCGAAAATTGGTTTTGTGGGAATCCATTTGGTTTTTAAGTTACGAAAGAGCAAACAACATTCTATGCTTCAATTTTAGAGATTTTTAGAAAATACAAATTAGATGAGTTCTGCCCTTTTTTTTTATCAACAGGTGACAGTTACAGGTATAAGTATATTTTTCAATTCAATCGAATTCTTAATGCTAGGACTTAGATATCAATAATTTATACATATATATAAGCAGTAAAAATTTATAAAACATCATGAAATACCCAGCGAAGCGGGCGGGTAACAGCTAGTATAATTATATAAAGCACTTAACGAGTAACATTTTTTACTTACTTTATCCTCACAAAGAAGGGGCAAGTGCAAAAGGATTTCCAAAGGTTTTGCATCAGCAGCCATGACAATCAACTCAGCTAACCCTCTGTTGAGCATCTTAGTAGCTATGGAATAAAGTATCTTTTAGGAAATTTTTAAACACGTTAAAATTTATTCTTTAATATACTACATAAATTCAGAGCAACAAGATGAAAAATGAAATAGTGATGCTTAATTATGTGAAGCTTTTAAAAGAAAACTAGAAAATTAAGAGTATATGAATAAGGAGTGAAAAACCACACAGGTAACAACATTTTAATTGTTATTATCACTATTTGATTCTTTTGATTTCTATTGGAGCAGTTTCTCAAAGTCCACTGAATGGAAAACCAGAAAGTAATGTCTGTTTGAATTTAATGCCAAAACACCTTCAACAAGCTATTTTTTTTAATTATTGATGTTTATCACCCTCATTACCAAAAAAATTTGCCATTTTGTATGCAAATTTTTACACTCTGGTATTTAATCAATGTAATCAAGAAGAAAACATTTGGGCCTTTTTTCTACCTGCTCTTCAGGATACATATAATATTTGAATTGACTAGTTCCCCTTTTGATCCTTGGCTCACACCTGCAGCAACTATTGTGAGTGCATGTAAATATACAACTATTGCTTTTTGATAATAACTTAACTCAGTGGCACAACAGCCTATGAGGGCCAAGGCCTACTGTGCCCATTTTTGATAATGAAAATATCTATAAATAACTTATTTTAGTCAACAATTTCTGAAAAGTTGTCAGTTATCTCTTAATTCTCATACATTCTATCTTACTAATAATTTGAATTTTCTACTTAACATGTTACTTGTGTTTCTTCAAGGTTTCATACATATTTCAGGTAAGAGACTAATGCCCAATTACACACATGTTAATAATAAAATTAACATATAACAATGAAACTATCTCAGAATCAAATAGAAATTATGAAACAAATGTCATATACACCCAAGCTAACATCTGCCTGTGTGGGCTGTTAAAAAAGCTGTTAGACACTAATTGCTGTAATAGGCCTAAATGGTGTATATATTAACATACCATAAAAAATATTTTTAAATAGATGAAACCCAAATTTGTAGAACTGCTTAAAACTTTTTACTTATTAAATTCTTTTCTGTCATCTGGGATAGCAACACTACATTTTCTTAAGCATCTAAACACTATTAAAAATAAGATTAAAATATATAGAATAGACAATGTCAAAAAAAGGTGAAAAGAACAACAACCTGTTTACAGAACTCCAGTGCAAGAAAGGATATTTTTTCCAATAATGCAGTGCCATTTATTACCAAGAATAAAATCCAAATATGAAAAATTAGCTGCTTTTTGAAATATTTTGCATAATAGTGACTTTATACGAAAATTTGCTATTTATTTTTTTTGCACATGTAAAATTCCAAATCATTAAGATTTCTGAAAGCATTCAACATTTAAATCGATACGAAACGGGTAATTTTCCAGATTGCACTGGTCCAAAGCTTTAAAAATTGAAAAGTTCATTGATGAATTTTTGTCATCCTTTTAGGAAACAATCAATAATCACAATATGTGTTTAACTCGTTTTTCCTCAACTGAGACCACATTATCTCGAAGCAATGTAAAAAAAGAAAAAGATGTATTTGATCTTAATTTTATTCCAAATTTTTAAAGATGAAAATAAAAGGCCTCTTATATAAATTAAACATCAAAAATACTATTTAACACAAACTTTTATATAGCTTTTGTTTAAAATTTTACACCTATGACATTTTCAAATTTGAACATTAAAGACTATAATATATATATTACGATTATCAGCTCTAAAAAGTATACTTTGTATAGTTTTACCTTCATTTGCACCCTTTTTTAACTGCTTATAATTAGCCGTTTGCTGAACCAAATTCAGAATTTTAGTTGTTAGGGTTGGATCAGCCAATGGGTAGGCTTTCGGATTCACTTCTTCAGTCTAAAATGTAAATTTAATCAATAAAAAAATAAAGTATTAGAAAAAGCTCATTATTAATTACATACTTAAGTTTATATTTACAATCATGCAATTATTACTTGAAATGCATACGCAGCAGTAATTATTGCACATAGATACATTCACAAACACAATACAGTGAAGATCTATACACCAGTTATCTTAAAGGAAAATACCAAAAATAGAGATAACTCGCCCAAAAATAAGCCAATCTCTATGAATTTTGAATATCTTAGTAAGAAAAAGCTTCTTGAATTATTTTACATTATGCAAAATAGTGACAATGCAGTCAGAATATGTCATTTGCGAGGAGCATAAAAATTGATGCCTCGGAGCAAAGAGGCAATTGTCGCTGCCTGTGTCTGGAATTTTAAATCTTGCACAACGAAACTGTAACAATGACCTCCAGGCATCATTTGACCGAAGAGCGATGACGAGCTATTAACAGACTAGAGGCAGAACAAAGTCAGTGGATAGATGGCTGAATTTGAGTTCATCTGTGATTCATAGACTTTGGCAACAATTTCTAGCTATGGATTTCCCATCCAGGAGGTTCAGCCACATGCTACGACAAGTGCCAGTATTAGTCATTACACATGCGAAGGAATAGAACTGCAAGTACTGGTGAATTCAGATTCTTTCTTCTGCAAGCTCCAAAAGGTTGGTATTGAAGTCAACCATGCATCAAAGCCTACAAGAACATAGTCTTTATGCAAAGCGACCAGTCATTTGCAGAAGGCACATTTACATGCCCACTGCATACATGATCAATGGAGGGTTGTTCTTTTTACGGATGAGTCCAGGCTTAGCATTGAAGGCAATAATAAGCATATTTTAATTCTGAGAGAAACTGGAACTAGTTTTCATCCATGAGACCTGTGAAAGAGATACCTCCCCAAACACAGCCTGATTCGTATGCATCTCTTTGGGTGGATACACATACCTCTTTCCAGTGGAAATGTCAATGATAATTACAGGATGATAATTCAAAGCCTAACAGGGCATGCATCAAGAATGCTCATCTCGAGCAGGAAACAATTCAGCAGATGCAGTGGCCAGCTCGGTCACCAGATTTTAAAACCCCATCTAGGATGTTTGGAATACTCTTGGATATGTAGCTACTCTCAATACCCCTCCTAGGACCCTAGCAACTCTTTGAACTTCCTTGGAAGAACAATGGCTCACACTTCCGACAGAATTAACCACAGCATAACTGCATGTGCTGTTTTGCTTCTAGAGAGAGATCACACTTCATATTGAAGGAACTTTTCCTATACCAAACTGACATCTGATTTGTTCATTGCATACATATACTAATTTATATAACACCAAAATTGTCTGATTTCTTTTGGTGTAATTTCTATACCTTCCTTTGTGTTATATAATATGTATAAGTTTCATTAAATCCTACACATAACTTTGAGTTATTGTCATTTTTGTGATTTTCCATAGTTTAAGATAACCAGTGCACTTTGATCCATATAAGCATTTACGTTCTTTTTATAGTTATGTGTAAGAGTTTACCAGCAAACACATAACCAAAACAGTGAAGTGAGGTACAATTAAGTCTCTAAAACTGACAAGTTTTATTGTCTTAGTACATAACTTTCAATACATTAAAGAAAAATACAATTTCTACATTTAATTAACTTTGTACAATGCACAGTAACCATTTCATTAAACAATACATATTCATCATTCGTAAAATCAAACCTATGTCTAGTCTTCAAGCAAGTTTGTTGTATTATTTTATTGAAGATTTTAGGAAGTAACATCACAGTAGCCAAATTTGTGTAACCCAAATTGTGTTATTTCCTACAAAAATCATACTAATTCTTTTTTGTCAATTAAAACATGTAAGGATGTTTTGTATTTCTATTTGCAGCATTACACGATTTGCATTGCACATATTTGGCTGTGGTGACTTTAATTTGTTAATACTAAGACCTTTCTCAAATTTCTTCTGTAAAGGCAAGTGCAAATCTTCTCAACTATGACAATCCAACATTGCCAAGAAAATTTTACTAAAGTAAATTTAATTGATATTATACGAAATACAAAAAATTACTCAATTTTTGAACCTACTTTGATAAAGTAACTATGCAGCGATAAGGTTAAAATTTTAAGACTATATCCCTAACTTATCTGGCACCAAAAATCATTTGCAGGCAATCAAATATTGATACTTTGACAAAATCAATCCTTCAATTATTTTCCAACCAATTAGTTCTTTCCTCATTCATTCTTAAGTAAAAAAATATCAATATTTTTTGCTATCAATAACAGAGGGTTTAACGAGAATAAAACTATTTTTTTAAACACAGAAAAATTAGAATACTAACAAAAAAATCCTTTTAAAAAGAAAGGTTACAATTTCTATTTTACGCTTAAAATTATTCAGCGTTAACGGCACCACGCGAATCGCGCCTTGATATCGAACTAGGATTCCCACGTGTTGTACCGAAAATGGCGCCATTAATATGGTAGCGATTTGGCTGTAGTGACGCTAATACGAAAAAAAAATTATCTAAATCACTTGATTCGGTAATTGATTTAAAAATCGTATTGCAACTTAATATGAGAAAAATTCAATGTTAGGCTTATAGAAGAGGGGGGGGGGGAGTAATAACGGCAACCATTCTTTTCGCTAGCATGATGCACGTAAACATGTTAAATAAATCATCAGTAAATTAAGAAAAACCACAGAAAACTACGAAATAAATTTATTTAAAAAAAAAATGGGCAAGACATATGATACTTCCACACAAAATAAAACAATTCATTTGCAAACAAAATAAATATTAATAAACGCCGGCAAATGTACTAGGTGTCGAATTAGAAAATATTTAAAGTTTTACAAGCAAACTTTTAGAGATTAATATTTACCATGATTGTGAAGTCAAAAGTACGTCAAATAAGTACTTATACTAATATAATATCTCGAAAATCTACGCACGTTGTTCCCAAAAACTAAACTGCGAAGATTATAAACCGTCAATACGTGGTTACAGTCAAATAGAGCAGAGGTTGAAAAGAACTAAATAGCTTCCAAGAAACAAAAGATTATAAATTTTAATCCCTGTGATGAAATATATAAGAATAGTTTCAAAAATGTAATAAAATCAATCATTTTTATTATAAATAATTTTTGCTGGAATAAATAAGAACGGTGAGAAAATGAAACTATAATCTGTTTTGTTGTTGATGAAATAATCCACTATTTAATTGTAATCGTAAGTTTAACTATTTACAGACAAAAAAATAGTTCTAAGAGTTTATTAGCTTTGAAAATTAAATGATGTATCTAATCCAAGGAAAAGTTTCCAGAAATTCTAAATAATTTTATATTTTTTACAAGTTAAATTTTTAATGTACTTTTATTTTCGGGAGTGTTCTTCATTTACTCGCGGAAGGATACATAATTACGTCGAATATGACAGAATTTTTACGTAATCAACATTATTTCCTTGTTTCTTCAAAGAGTTAGACGTATTTTCTGTGGCGCTTACGAGAATAAGAATGGAATAGTGTTTTTTTTAAAGCACTTGCACCTTACGGTGCTTCGGCACAAAAGAATAATCATGGCGTAAGTTTCAAAGTATTTTATTATTTGTGCTATCATTATTTTATCAAAATAGTTGGTATGAATGGCGCCATCTGTATTGGTTTTGATTTCCTCAAATTTATGCGAATATTTTCCGTCCATTTTATTTACTGAGTTATATTTCAAACTTAGATGAAATTATATTGTTTTTTTATTTACATTTTATTTTTTAATGTATAATTTTACTGCAAATGTATTTGCCGTGACTAGAATCTCACAAGATTTGTTGAGTACTGCTTCCATTCTGAATTCGATTTGTCGACTTCTGCATAATATAGAATAACTTCAATGACAAATTGCCCCCAATCTGCAACTGTATCAGAAGATAAATAGAAATAAGCTTTGGTCTATTTTGTTCTGGTTCCCATGATCAAATGATAAGTGAGACGAAAAATCTCATTTAATTTTAGTTTGTTGCAACTGAACCACAAGCCAAGATGTATGGTTTTAGTTGAACTATACAAGCCATGATGTATGGTTTTAGTTGAACCACATATCTTGTTATTCCTGGAATTTCTGCTAATCTATGATTAACAATCTAAAATAGAATTTTTCTTCTCAAACTTCATCAGAACATTACAATTGCAGTAAAAAAATTCTAATTTAATCAGATGAGTTTTTCTTGCAAAATCTAAAAATAGTTTCCTATCCCTACGTATTTCATAAACAAAATCAAGATTAAATACTCTCTTTTTCTCCCCAAATGTGGCCTTTTTGCTAGAAAATAAAACAGGAACTGTTTCTGACAGAACTTTCTTATACTTGGGATAAACACTGCAAATAGTCCCATGGTTAGAGGGAACAGGTTACAATATTTAAAGGTATATAAAATAACAAGGCTTTTAAAATTTAAAATAACCTCTTTGTAAATTAATAATAATAATGTAAAAATTGATAGTCAGCCTAATCTATAACTGGAATAATTTATCAATAAGTAAAAATGAATGTTAATGAATAACTAAATAATATTAATAAAAAATATGGATAAAGGCACATTAATAATAAAAGAATATATTTCCTAATTATGACAAAATTAAGTCAACCTAAGCAATAAAATAATTTTTCAGTAATTAAGAAGAAATATTAATAAGTAATATGAATAAGAAATAAAGTAATAATAAAAGAATTGAAATACAACCTAATAATTAAAGAATATTCAACCTAATCAATAATTAAAAATAAACTTTAATAAATATTAAATATAACTATTTTTTATAAATAATTTTTAATATAATTATTAATTTAATATTATAAAAAAATTATTAATTTTAATATTATATAAAGAATAAAAATTATTAATTTTAATATTATATAAAGAATAAAAATTATTAATTTTAATATTATATAAAGAATAAAAAATTATTAATTTTAATATTATATAAAGAATAAAAAATTATTAATTTTAATATTATATAAAGAATAAAAAATTATTAATTTTAATATTAATAATAAATATTAAATAATTATGATTAATATTAAATAAATATTTTTTATAAATATTAAGAAATAACAGGAAATAAGGCAGTGAATTCTTGTCCGGAAATATCTGTCTGAACAGTTGAAAATCCAAGATGAAAAGAAGGGTGTCTGAGAGAGAATTCCATAGCTCCCCCCCCCCCCCCCCAAAAAAAACATTACTGATTGGAAAATTCGCCATAAAACGAAAAACCCCGTGGAACCCGACCCGGACCGGAAAACAGGGGAATCATTGTAGACAGAATCTGGCGCAGAATCGCCCGAAAAGGGCGCCAAAAAAAGTCCGTATATCGAACTTGTGCCCCACTCCGACTACATCGTCCGTACAACAGATGAGTATTGGAAATGAATAATGGTTGGCTTTTCTCACCCATGTATTCACTATCTAAAATCTTGATTATAACTTATTTTCTTTCATTTTGGGCATTCCTTTAAAATTTCCAATCAATAAAAATCTTAAGATCTGTCAGTAATTAGTGTTAACTGTGTTATTAAAGAATGTGCTTTTGGATTAATGATCTCTACCTCATAGTTATGTATTCCTAAACATGGGACACTTTAAAAAAAATAAAATATCTTCAACACTGACTTAGTTTATTTTCTTGAGTGATGTGTTTACTCATTTTTGTACTAGTTAATGTTTTATGTATAAAATGTTCTACATTTAGTTTCTTGTACTACAAATTTAAATAGATTTATCATTTTATGTATCAGAAGTAAAAACTGTTTATATGGGGGACATTAAAAGTATGCATGTGTTACCATTATAAATTTAGATGAAAATTTTAATATTTTTACTAAACATAAATGTGTTCCATATTTGGATTTTAAAATAAGATATGTAAATATATATATACTTTAGAAGTTCAAAGGACAAATATAAGAATTTGCTTTAAGATTTTGCCCAACTTATAAACAAGATTATTTAAAGCATGTGGAAATGTTTTAAATTATTAGCTGATGAGTATAACAGCCCTTAGTCACTTAGTGAATGGTTTTTGATTTTGACAAAAACAATCAATGGGCTAATACTTGAGTGCTGAGCAAATTAATAGTATTTCCTGTAGTTTGAACTGTAAAACAAATCTTTACTAACAGTGAAAATATCTTAATCATTCTTTAGACTAACACAAATTCCCAAAAAATCATGAATACTTGAGATTTAAAAAGTAGACCATCTCATTTAATCTTTCTAGAATTAATACTGTATGGAAGAAATAAAACAATATCTACTAGATTTTACTTTGGTAGGAATTTTCTGCTTTTGCATTTTTACTTTTTAGTTCTGTAACTAAAATATAAGCATTTGAAATTATAAAAAGGTACTCTTGGAATATTAATTATAGATCTGAAAATATACTGTTGACTGAGTTGACATGATTCTGTAAAATCTTTCTTAAATAATTTGAATTCTTATGCATTATAAAATTTTAGTATAGAAATGGAAGTTGTGTTTATAGAAAATTTTTAGGTTTATAGTAATTTATTGGTGAAAGTTGTCAGCTTCATTGCTGGCAATTTGACTTGCAGGAGATCCTGATTCAATGAAAAGCTTTTCATGCAGTTTTGAGCCCATTGTAGCAGAGTGGTTTTCCTTTCTGTTGAGTCTTGGTGTCCTTAAAAACCTGCCATGTTGTCAGAGGCAGATTAAACGGGTGGCGGCGAGGGGCCCCAAACTTTGATTCCATTTATGAAATCAACATGCAAAAAAAAAGATGTTGAACCAACATTGCAACCCCGATAATTTCCCTGTATTTGAGTCGTGTAGCAGCCGTAACCATCTTTCCCCCATATATCTGTATTATTGCAATTTGTATAAATTTTTCACATGCATTTTTTTTTTTTGCCCAAATTTTATTTTGAACAAATGAATTCTGTTCAAATCAAACAAGTTTGGGAACTAGTTTGATATCATGGGGCAAGGTGCCAAATGCTGCTTAGCGCGATAAAGAATCGCGCCAAGCAACGCATGTGTTGGAATGAAATCCAAGATGGTAGCCTAGCGGTTAGGCTCGTCAGGAAAATAATTTTAAGGAACTGTTTTGAAATACATTAAATCTATTTCAAATGAAGAATATAGGAAGAGATTGAAACTAACCAATATTAATAAGCAATGAATATCAATATAATAAAAAAAATCATTTACTAATAGTAATATGCAGTATACAATCTTATAATTTTATAGCAATTATTATATATAATATTCATATAATTTTTTTTAATAGTTTTTATTAAAAAGAATAATCATTGTATTGTAATATAAGAATTGTGCAAAAATAAGAATACTCATTTAACATTATAAATAAATAACAAAAAAATAATTATAAATAAATAATGCATGTAATATTTATAAAATAATTACATAATACATATTAAAACTGATAATGAATAGCAATTAAAAAGTACTGGAAGCTTGGAATATTCCAAAAACTGCTAGTTCCTTCAACGAATTTCATCAAATAAGGAACGTTAAAAAAAGTAAATTAAAATTAAAGAGGCAACGCCCATTCTTTCTTTTAAAAAAAAATCCTAGTACTTGCTAATGATATTAGAAATATCCATATTCGAAAATAGCATTAAATAAAACAGAAGACTGAAATAGTAGTTTGATTCATAATTGCAATGAAAATGGTTACATTGTAAAAGAAATTGAATTAAAATCATCTGAAATTAAAAGGATTACTGCTGGAACAAAACAAATTAAAATTATTTCTAATATACATTACCTCCATGGCAACCACATCACCAGAGGATAAAAATATCAAGGTAATCATATTGTAATGTTATATATCGCCCATCTTGGCGAACATAAACAACAACTTGGTGCCTGCCCTGTGATATCAAACTAGCACCCAAGTTTGTTTTTAGTTCACAGTTGTGCTTAATTACTCTCTGGTGCATTTTACACTGATGGAGAAAAAAAATCCCAACACCAAGAAAAAAATTGTCAACTAATAAAACTTAGGCAATACATTTGTATAGGCAACATATTTAATTGATTAAAGTTTCAAGATCACAGGTTAATGTAGGGGCGAGTACAGCGATTTCAAATGTGAAATTATTATACATTAAAAACTGGTGTAACCACCACAATTTTAAATAGAAGCATGCACACATCATGCCATGTGTTGTAATGGTATCGGATATCAGTTTGTGGGATGGAATTGCATCCCTGTTGCTCTTGCTCATTTATTGTAAGGTTGCTTAATTCTGGTTGTAGATGAAGCTGTCATTGCCATCCAATGATGTCCCATTCATGCTTGATTGGAAAAAGATCTGATGATCTAGCAGGCCAATGTAACACATTGACACCCTATAGAGCTTGTTGAATTGCAACAGGGATGAGAGAGCATGTTATCCTGTTAAAAAAACACCCCTTGCATGATGTTTATAAATTGTAGTGCAACACCCCTTGAATGATGTTTATAAATTGTAGTGCAACACCCCTTGAATGATGTTTATAAATTGTAGTGCAACACCCCTTGAATGATGTTTATAAATTGCAGTGCAACACCCCTTGAATGATGTTTATAAATTGCAGTGCAACACCCCTTGAATGATGTTTATAAATTGCAGTGCAACACCCCTTGAATGATGTTTATAAATTGCAGTGCAACACCCCTTGAATGATGTTTATAAATTACAGTGCAACAGTTTGAATCGCCAGACTGATGTATTAGTTTGCAGTCAGGATGTGTTAATTAACCTAGAGAGTGCTCCATCAATCAAATAAAACTGTTCACGCTTGACCATAACTGTAGGTGCAGGCCCAGTGTATATAGATAAAGATTGTTTGCAGGCGCTGACTTGGCCTTCATCTAATCAATATACAGCCATCACTGCAGTGGCACAATGTGCACTCCTCAAACCCCGCATTGCGTAACTGCACCAGGATTCTAGGGCCCTTAAGCCTGACTGACTTCAAATATGGCTTGGGACCCCAAACCAGACTTAGCAGGGGACCCCTAATATTCTCTGTTACGCCACTGCATCACTGGCACTAAGACAGAAACAGCTTTGATCAGAGAACACAATGCATCGCCACTCCGCTGTCCGATGATCTGTAGTTTGACATCACTGAAGTCACAGATGTCAATGATTTAGAGCTAATCGTATGAACTCTACAGAGGGTCTGGCTGGGAACTATTTCTTAAGCGACTGATTTGTTAGATTTCACTGTGTCACTCTGATGCTAGAAAAAAATTAATTTCTGCTGTAGATGCACTACGTTCCCCAGCCATGTGGTGAATACTGCATTCGCTGTCATTGGTAACCTATGCATGATTGAGCCTTAGTTTTCTTGAGGTAGTGCCTTCCCTGGACCACTGCTGCCAAAAATCATACACAGTGGATACATTCCTTTCAAGTCTTTCTGTAATATCGTTGAAAGAAAATCCACCTATTTAGCTCTATTATACAAACTCTGCGAACTGTTGATAATAGTTTATTTGTCGTCTTAAAGTAATTTTGGACTAACATCAACTCACTACTTCAAATCTCAACGATTAATAACACGAACTTTATAGTGCGTATTTAAAGTACACTTGATTCACATCCTCCACATGGTGTAACTAGCGCCACATTTATGTGCCTAGCGAATCAGTTATCTTTCAGATGTGTAACCATGCCTACCAAATTTCGTTGACATAGTACAAATCCTTCTTTGTGAATGTATTTTTATTTCCTTCTGTGTATTTTACTAATGAAGTTTCATCATAAGATATTTCTAGTTCAAAGCAAACCATTTTAATTTAGTTAAATTTAGGCCTTAATAACAAGATAAAGATTAATAAAAGCAGTCCTGGCAGAAATCCGTGATTACGAATGAGGAAAAAGACCACAATACTGGAGGTTTTATTTCCCTTTTGAAAGATGAAAAAATATGAAACTTCCCTAATGACCTTGATTGGGAATACCATCCTCCAGAGAATAAATGCTAATAGCAAATCATCGCAATAAGTTATATTGCAAGTTTGCATTAAGTTGCATTGCTAAATATAAGTTGTAAATATAATTAAAAGGATCTAGCTTACTAAAATCTCTAGAAAATTATATTAAAAATTTCAGAAATGATTTTGGAAAAATGGACAAGGAGCAACTGATTTATCAGGGCTTTTTGTTTGAAGAGGAAGGTGAAGACAAGCTCGTAGGCAGTAAAATGAGGGGGGTGGGGATGTTTTTGATGCAAATAAAGAAGTCGATTATGAATTTTTGAAAGAAGGGAAAACTTCATAGATAAAATTCATTTTATGTCATATGCAATAGAGCTAGAGCAGAACTATCCAGGAAAGCTGAGTTTTATCAAACTGTTATATAACACTTTATTGTATTTTTGACGAGATTTGACCCGAAATTAAAAAGAAAGCTACATAAAAATTAAAGGAAACTTACAAAGACAATATTGGATCTTTTTAATTTTTACAGTATAAATTTGGAGCAAGAAAAGAAAACAAAGATAAAATGGACCCCCCCACTAGAAACTTATCGCATTGCAAGAGGAATCCTAATGTAGAAATACTTTTAAGAAGTACTATGGGAGAAAAGACAAATTGAACAGCATGGCCATATATACAGAACAAAATGTTTTGGACAAAAATATTGATGAATTTGCCAAAGAGAAATCAAGTTGTATAGCAAAACTGTAAGGTTTTTAGTTTTTTATATACAGTTAAGATTTTTCTTTAGCCGTTGAGTTTAATTGTTATCAATACATTTTATTTTGAGAATTTAAAGTAAGCGACTTTTCACTATTTTAGTTTTTCGACTCTTGAGCCCATGGGCCTCAAACCTTTTACTGCCAGGGGCCTCTAACTACCTTAATCCACCTCTTGCATGTTGTGGAGCTGATTTGCATTCAGGGTTAAATTCCTCACATAGTTGTAATATGAGCTTGGAGGGGTTGGTGTCCTGCTTGGTATTTGTCCTCATTACTTAAACATGGTTCAAAATTTCTAAGCCCATTAATAGTCTTGGGTTGCAATGGATATAATCTTGGACAGTGTAATCATCAAATGGATTGGATTGTGAAAATTAAAAATGAGGCATTGGCTTGGGTATCATCCTTTCTCTTGGATGAATTGTTAGGTTGTCAAGTCCAGCTTTAAAAGTAATTTATCAAATTAAACTAGCAAATTATTGGTATTTTATAAAACTTGATGTAAACTATCTCCAATTTAAAATTGTTTATGAAATTGCCATTTTTAATTTATACTAATTTTCTTTTTTACCAGAAATAGACAATGCTATCGGTTCATGCATCATTCACATCAAGAATCAAACGGCAAACCTATAATTTTTCATTACTTTAATTTGTTCAATAATATTTGGTTTAATTTCATTCTTCAGAAAGTAATTGAACAAAAATATGTCAAGTTTAGCATGTAAATGGTACTAAATTCAGGATTTTTATTAGTTGAATTTTCTGTTATAATTAATTTAAAATCATCTTCTGTCTTTGTAAAAGCAAGTTAAATTTCTCATCACTTGCCTTTATATATTCTCCCATTTCAATATATAGTATCTTATACTTGTAAATATAATGAAACCTTTCATGAAATTTTTACTGAATTACTGATGGTTATCCTTTTTTCAGGTTTTTCCACAATGTGTTTTCTACGTTCTCCTCTCTTAACCAGGTGGTTAGAGTTAAAAAACAAAATGGTCGAATACGAACAGTCGAGCTGGGATGGGTGGCTGGAGGATGCCGCCACCCTCTTTCCCACTGTTAAGCCCAATGACATCCTCAATTTGGATGAGCTCTTCTACGACAAGGCAAATAATGATGTGAACCTTGATACTGGCTTGGATGGTGAGAATCAAAATGGAATTATTCCAATAAGTAAAGAAATGAAGATTATTGTATATAGATATATTTGATGTATCACTATCTTGATGCAAATTACTTTGGTAAAATTGTTTCATTCTGGGCAGATTTGTACTGGATGGTTTTTCAATTTATACTTTGTTTTTATTTTTAATTAATCTTCGTTGACCATAGTTATTAAATGTCTATAAAAAAATTTGTTTTCAATGTTTTCTCCATGCTTATTTCACTTTAAATATAAGTTTTTATTGAGGAATAATTTTCTTTTATCTGCTGATCCTTTTTCAAACCTAAAATGAGGCTTTACCAATATCAGTTCCAAGCTTGATCAAATTTCAATACTAAATATGAATTACATTTTTATTTCTTCATTAATTTTTGTCTTAAAATATTAAAATGACTATGTCAAAAAGATTGAGGTGTATTATTGAAAGTGATATTGTAAAGTTTATTTAGTTTGTCTTAAAATATTGATTGCAAGTTAATATTTCCAAAAGGATCAATTGCTGTATTTTAAAGTTAATGTTAGTTTTTTATTACAAGTATATCTTATAAAATTTTGTTATAGTTGTTCACTTCCTGTGCATGAATTTTGCTATCTAGCAAAACATTAAAAAAATTTTAGTTTTTGTAAGCATATTTAATGTTGAAAAACTTTTAAATATCTGAATGATAGTATATTTAATATTGTTGCAGCTATATAAAAAGTTTTTAAGTATATGTTAGTACAAGACTTAAAATATATTCTCAAATTTGGTTTTTAATAGTAAAATCTGATTTAATGTTTTAGTTTCAGAACACCTATTTCCTCTGAATTTTTAAAACATGCCAAAACCATTTAGAATTTAGTACTGATTTTAGAAATTTGGAATTATTTAGTTTTCTAGTACATCTAAACTTTTATTTTATCAAAATATTTATATTAATTTATCATTAGTATGAGTATTATAAAATGTTTTTGTTACTTGGATAGAGTTGATAGTGTATGATAAACAAAATTAAATGCTAAAAAGTTTTTGATTGTTTTTTCCCCTAAAATATTTTTTATCCTGTTCCTTCTGAAATTTTTTATAATATAAAATATCTTAGATTTATAATACTTAAGTCAAAAATATCTTCCAGGTCTGAAATGGTTGGATGAAAAAGTAGATTTTTCTATTCTTGATTGCAGTCCTGCCACCGTAGAAGAATATGCAATTCTGAATGATTTTTTCAATCTTTTGGATCAACCAGCCAATAGCATAGACTCTCCTTGTTTGTCTCCTGGTCTCAAAAGTGAATCAAATATTGGCCTTGAGGATATAATCAACGTTACTCAAAATCAACCTGATCCTCTGACCAACATCCCAATAGCTTCTCCTTGTTACGAACCAATATCCGAATGTAATTCCCCTGAAAGCTTTGTCAATATTTCAGAGGAACAGTCTGCTACATCTAATACATTATGCTTCTCTCCTGGTGAAATGGGAGGATCACCTCCTAGCCAAGTTGTACCTGTTGAGTTTTGTCTGTCTCCTGGCCAGATGTCTTACTCCAGTTCGCCTGAAAGAAAACTATCATCTGATGATATTTGCCTGTCTCCAAACAACACTGCCTATTGGAGTATTTCTGGAGAATCAACATCTAATGATTTCTGTCAGTCACCAAGTTACAGCAATCTTTCTGGAACTATTGATGACCCATCTGTATTTCAAGTGAATTTGTCTGCCAGTTCTGATGATGAAAATGTCAAATCAGATTCTCCAGTTTCAGTCGTGGTATGTGAAATAAGTCCAGATAACATCCTGCATACCAAGGAAGCCTTGAGTATAGATGAAGTCACCAACTCGGTCAGAAAAAGAAAATTTGTCAATAACGGGAAGGAAATACCAAAGATCAAGGTGTCATTGAAAAATGTATTCCAGCCTTATTCGAAACCGGAAGGCAGACGACTGAACAAGAATGACAGGAAGAAGGTACAGAATAAAGAAGCTGCTGCAAGGTATCGTACGAAGAAGAAAAACGAGGCAAGCGAGATTATGAGCGAAGTATCTATCCTCGAGTCCCAACAGCAAAAATTACAAGAAAAACATGATGCATTACTGGGGGAAATCAAGTATCTAAAATCATTAATGTGTGAAATTTTAACAAAAAAAGGAATTATGAAATAATTGCATGTATTTTATTTTATGTAGAAGGGTCTCATCTGTAATTGTGTAGGTAGTGGGCTTACTAGTACTCTGCCACCGTGTATTTTATTTTTGTCTTTTTTTATCATGCAAATCATTAAATAAACTTAAAACTGAAAAAAATGTGTTGTCGTTTCTTAAATAAGTGTTGTAGTATTTTAGAAGTTTACTGTACTGAGTAAATAAATTTTTCAAAAAATTAGAGTTTCAAAAATTTTAAATTTTTACATTTTTTTGGAGTGTAAGGAGAATCAGTTTTTAAAATTTATCTTGTATACATTATGAAAATTTTCTTAATTTTAAAAAAAGCAGGAAAATCTTTGCTGTTTAAAAAATTTTTTTTATGAAATATTGGTTATTCCTTTTCAGGAAAGCTTTTGTGACATCAATATAGTAATTCCCTGAAGTTAATATTCTCTTTTCAATATGTGCATAAATATTAATTCACTGGCTCTTATTAAAGACCTAATTTTAGTAATGAAAATTGATATGTTACTAATTAAATGAATGTTTAACATATGTGAAAAAATCTTGGAAGTTACACTGTTTTTTTTAAGAATAATTACCTTGCTAGTTTGCAACATTGTTGAATAAAATATTTCAATGCAGATAATATAATTTTTTTATATTTATTACTCATGAAGTAATGAGTCAATATTGCAGTTTAGCAGAGACTCTTCAGAAACAAAGTTGAGAAATAAAAAAGCAGAGAAGAAAAAATTGAATGATCCTTAAATGAAGGAATTTGCTAATGTAAGCTTTAAAATTCCTCTGTTCGGAATTGATAAATTCGAAATAAGGTTCTATCAGGTTAAAGTTCTTGATTTCAATACAACGTGCATAAAAATTTATTATTTTTTCCAGTTAAAATGTAAATATGTTAAAAATATTTAGTACTTAGCTAAATGATACGGATTCAAGAAAGTAAACTGTCTAACTTATATAAAGAGTGAAATTTTGCATATTAAACGGTGGACGTTTCGAAGCTACATTATTGCGCTGTAACTGGAATTTAACTATTAGAAACCTTTTCATATCTGCTGCAAAAGTTAGCGTTTCTATTATTTTCTTAAATTGTAACGGTTACATAAATTGCCTGAATAAAAAAAAAACATTCTTATCAGCCAGGAAAACTTATCCAGGTTAGTGTTTATGGCTGATAAGTGATGTATGAATGCTTTAAGTGAAATTTCTGCCTCAAAGCATCAGAATTAAATAAAGTTAATGCAAACACATACAACATGAAATGTGCAGAATTAAATATTTTGAAAACCAAATTTATCAATGAAGTATTTTTTGTAAATCAAAGTCAAATGAACGTTATACCGAAATTTCTCGATCTTGAAAACATTTTAATTCAAAGGGAAAGTATTACTTATGTTTTAGACTTGTTATTCGATGTAAACCCAGAAAAAAGTACTCTTTTACCTTTCTATGTAATAATGACAATTCAAATTTTCTGTTTGCTGCTGATTTAAAGACAAAATCAGGATTCTTTCTCAAGTTTCAACTACCTATCGATATTAGTAAGAGGAGTGGAATTTATATTGGCACAAGTGTCCAGGTTCACAAATGATCCTGATCTAACATTAATGATAAATGTATAAAATGTTTTCTAATTTACTTCTACATCATTTTTCTAATCAAATTGAAAGTCGCGTAACAAAAGGTCAACAGGGTTCATTCCTAAAACATGACAGCGTGATCCTAAAAGTTTGGCAATAACCAAGGAAGAGTTAGCATTTGTGCTTGGAAAATGAAATTATTCTTCTATCTAGCTCCAGGGTTCGGCAAACCACAGACTAGGAGTCGGCTAACTTTCGAAAGAGAAGAAAGTTGTCAGTGAAACGAGAAAATAGAGGTACAGCCTCTACATAGGTGTGCATACCCAGGGTTGAGCCTACCCTCAAAATAAAAGAACTCGATCGATCATTCTACTGATATGCAATTTATCTTAAATTAGTATTGATATAGTCATAGACGGTTTGATTTTTTTTAATTAAATATACATTGTTAAAAAACAGAGGAATGGTCTTAAAAAAAATTAAAGCTCTCTTCTACGCAACTGAGGTATTGGATAATAGCTTAGGCTCTTCGCTGACATCTGTCACGAAGTTGCCTGTGACGTGAGGCAGTAGCCGTGTGATCACATTTGTGCAGAAGTACCTTACTTTCTAGCTGAAGCTTGTAGTTTAGGAGCATTTTGAAACATCATAGCTTATACCAATCCTTGTTTTTTGAATTTCTTTGCTTACTCATCGTTAATATGGCTAGTTGCCCAGTTAATGGCTTAACTGTCAAAATGACAGTTAAAAAGACTCGAGGTGGGTCAATCACAGACTGACTACCTGCTGTAGGGACCTCGGGGTTTCGAGAAATGTGGTGACCACTCCGTGGAAACAGTGATCCGCCAACCTGGTTAAGGCTTTAAAAGGATAACGGCGGCTCAAGACCGTTATTTGAGACTTGCAGCCAAAAGGCATAGATCCGCGAATAGCGACACAACTGTCTCGCAAACTGTACAATGCAACTGGAACATCAATTTCACGCATAAAAAATCACCCGGTGACGAAATGCAGGTGGCCTATATGCCAGGTGCCTTGTAATCTGCATCCCTTCGACTGTGGACCCCAAAAAGATGGTCTACATGGTTCCGAGAACACTTGTCTTGGACAGGATGTTTGGAAACGAGTTATCTCCAGCGATGAGTCGCGATTCAGTCTGGACAGCGACTCGAGACATGTTTTCATCTAGAGAGAACTCTGGTGTCGATAACGCCCCCCTAACATTGTCGAAAAGGACCACTATGGTCTGGGCAGGCATCATGGCAGATGGGCATACCGACCTTCATGTGTTTGATAAAGATACTCTTAACAGATTAGTGGTACGGAGACGAGATCCTTGCATCCAATGCTGGTCTTCTCCGCCGAATATATGGACCAAATTGTCATCTTTATGGATGATAACACACGCCCACATAGGGCTCAATTAGTGGACGAATACCTCCAATTGGAGGATATTCAAGCATTGTAGTGGTTTGCAATTTCCCCTGACTTTATTCCTTCGAAAAGTATGGGACGTCTTTGAACGCTTGAAAACCAGCTCCAACGACCATCGATGAGCTCAAGTGTGCCTTGGCCCAAGAGTGGGTGTTGTTGCAGCAGAGATTGATAAGGACCACTGATTTAGCTAGTCCTGAGGGGGGTCATGTATCAAAAATTCCTGGGAGGCCTTTTTTGGGGGCACCTTAATATTTTACGATTTTTTGCTCACACATGTTGGGGCCCGTATCATTGATACGGCGGTAGCTACGCTCCTGATCAGGACCCTGGTAAACAGTGTGAAAAGGACCTGGTAAACTGATGCAAGAGTTATGCAGCGGTTAGAGGCGATCATACATTCCTTGGACATGTTTTTCTCTGATTGACATGGTGGCGGTTACCTGCTGTGCTGGACAAGTGACCAGTCTCTTTATTTAATGTGCAGGTTGTGCATATTTTTGTTTTCTAATATATTGGTCGTGTATAGGATGAAATTTTTGACAAGTTTGGTTTTATTTGTTATTTATTTTTTGCAAAAAAAAATTGTGCTTTTAGTTTATTTTTACCAGTGTAATATGATGTATAGGATATGGAAAACAAGTTGATGAATTTATGTGGCAATTTTTCGTAGACATCCGTGTATACATGTATAGTTCGTTTTATTTTAGTAACGTGGGATGTGAGTATTGCTTATAGCTTCACTCTTTATTGTAGCAACTATCCATACAGCATTACTTCCTAGATATTCATTGCACTCTTTACAGAGGTATACCTATGAAATGTGTATGGTTGTTTTCAAAAGTTTGGAATTATTGAAAGAAACTGTTGTAAAATGCAAATAAATAAGCAAAACAAAATATTTTTATATATATATTTTTTTTTTAATTTTCTAAATTTTGTTCCAGAGTTCTTGAAATGTTTCCATTTGTTGTCCCCTACTCTTCAGATTCTGAAATTAAAAAGCACATTTGAATTAAAATATAGTATTTACATATAAAATAAAGAAAAAATCACTATACTCTATTGTTCCTATCATTTGAAAGAAAGTGTCCGAAAGCTGAAAAATTCTAACAATTCTGCTGTTGCTTCTGATGTCACTTGTTTGCCAGTGTCAGATGAAGGCCTACAAAATTCATAGGGGCAAAGGGCTAGTTTGCTACACCTGTCGTTAGCCGTAGCATACAAGTGATAGTGCGATTTGGCTCATTTCCACTCCAATTTCCAGGGAGAACATCCTTGCTTTCTTTCTCTTCCACAAACTTCAAGAGAAGACTTGCAGCACGACAGCTATTTATTTAGAGCTACCCCCGCCACATAGGCACTAATTTTTACAAACATTCTTGCATTCTTCCGGGATTCGAACCCTGGACATAACATAGTAGGGAGCATCACTAATTACTATACCGGATGGGCGGCATAGTTGAAATACCTGGCATTAATATTTTGTTGATTTGGGGGGGGGGATATATGAAGCATAAATTCCAGAATTTAGTTTGTTTTTATCAAATTGCTGTTCCTTCCTCACTAAAATAAGGAGCTTTAATCATATTTTACAAAGGAATTAGGGCAACCTTTTTTCTTCTGTACCAGTTTATTATTAGTTGTACAGTTTATTAAGATAAACTTATTTATAATCGGAATTTAATACCAAAATCTTTTGGCTCCAAAATATGCCAAGAAAGAAGCCAAATTGAGATGGAATAGTTTGTAGGCTTCAAAAAAGGGCCTCTTTTTGTATCATTTTTAGAACTCCTGATTGCATGTTAATTATAAGCTACTACACATAAATTAAAGATAAATAATGTTGAAAGTTTAACATGAGTACTTCAATCGAATTAAAGCTTAAACGAAACTGTTCATTTATACATCTTTGTTCATCAAGGTGTCATACTGGCAGGGATGTCTTAAGACATGGGGCAACTGGACCCTGAGCCTCGACCACAATGGGGACCTCGTTTCGTTCTCAACTCACCCTTAATAAGATCATGAATTCGAATAATTTCAACGGTCAAATGACATTTCCGGTTGTATTCTTTGAAAAATTGAGAATTACAGACAATACGTCTACTGGCTACATAGACGTCGTTTATGTATAGACCTAGGCTTATCACTATATACCATCATTACTCATTCAGTCAAAAAGCGGTAGTCACACACAGTCCAGGCGGTTTATGCGATTGTAAGTCATGCACATTTGTTTCGGATTATTGTTAATACGAGTTTTTGACAAAGTATATTATGTACTGTCTACTTTTAAGGGTCATAAGGCAGGGCCTACATTTGTGTAAGGGTCCAGGGCCTACTTTTGTGTGGGAGCCCAAGGCCTCAAGAATTCTTAAGACCGTCACTGCATACTGGAGAAAGCAAACATGAACGGAAACACATAAAAATATGATTTTTGTTTATCAACACGTTCTTTCTTTATAAAAATCTACTAAATGTAAATATATTCGCGTAGATTATATAAAAATAGGATAGAATATATACATAAAGTACGATTTACCTGCTGGTTGTTTACCACAGTCCGGCACAAGATATTTCCATTGGCAAGTTCCAGATTTAGGATTGAAAGCCAATCCAGTTTGACACGACATTTTAGAAGCTATTCCTTCCACACATTGCCAGAAAACAGTGCAGCTATCTGGCCTAGCGAACATGCCGTTTTTTCTTGGACAGTTGGGACTGGATTTAGGTTCCTCTAAGCAGATAAAAATCAGAAAATAAATGGAGCTATATCACCAATTATAAAAGTAAATTACTTTCGAATTTTTTCTAGAATATTTCTTAAAGACAAAGAAAAATAAAAATTTTATTTGCCAAATTTTTATTTAATCATTTTTGCATTATCTCCTTATATATATCTGCCCTTATATTATTGAACAAATTTAGAGAAATTTATGTTGCATTTACAAGAAAATATATATTATACAATTTTTTTTATTACAAATAAGTAATCTATTTAGCCATAGATTTTATAAAACTTTATATTCAAGTATTAAACTAACGGAACAATATTTGTTATAATGTATAAAGAATAAAATCTTTTACTGGGAACTATTAAATTATGGTAAAAATTTCTCGAGAAAAAAACTGAGAGAAATAATTTATATAGCCGAATTTTTTTTTTTTACAAGGAATCGTATAAATCGTAAAAAAATCTCTTCAGCGTTATCCAATCTGCAAAGAACTAACTTTTATATTTTTAAAGAGATTTTTAAGATTAATTTACTCACTTTTTACTCAATTTATAACGACTGTTCAAAGTGGCACAGAAGCGCCTTCTAGCGACCACTGATTTTCAGTTGAGGCCAAGTAAGGAGAGAATGTGATCGCTATGAAAAACCATCCATGTTCTTTGTCGAATATTTTTGTTAACGATATGTGTGTACCTAATTTATTTTTATAAATATAATTCTTATACTAAAGGAAATTTCAACTGTGAACCCAGCCCCAAATTTATCAATTTTAGTTTAATCTGTTACAACCAACGCTCCAAAAATTGATGTTTTGTTCTTCAGAAATTTGCAGTATTATTAGAAATCGAAACACACTGGGATAGTTTTAATAATATATAAGGGTTGCCCAAAATAAAAGTGGATACATGCTATTGCGTCAGAATGGGTGAGCTATAGCAGAGCCACCCAACAGGGGCACGAAGGATGATAGGAAGTGTATACCGCATACGATGTTTACCAGTGAAACCTGTTAGTGGTAGAGGTAATCAATCGCGAAAGTAAAGTTGTGCCATATAAGGATGCGTCCATATCGAAACAATGTGCGGTAGCACGGCTTTTGATTCCAGGAGGCGAGTTTAATGCAGATATCTGTAGACGAACAGTGTCAGTATATAGAACACACTGTTTAGGTCGAACTTTTTAGAACAGTGCGTAAAAGTTTTTGAGAAGGGCAGCAAACGATATCGGATCCCCATGACAATATTCGCCCACACATCTCTCGTGGAATCAAGGCAACTTTAAAAAAAACCGTTGGAAAATGTTAGAACACCCAACCGTACTGTTCGTATTTGTCACTCTGGAACTTCTAGGACTTTAGGCCACTTAAAACTGTATTACGCTTCTATTTGGACGATGAAGCTGGACAGGACTTCTTCAAGAATCAACCACTTCTTTCTAGAGTGAAGACATATTGCTGCCTAAATGATGAGACCTGTGTTACAACCCCCAGAGCTATTTCTTTTGATTTCCAATACAATCATTCTTTTTATTGAACTTGTCCACTTTCCACTTGGGCAACCGTTATAACTTTAAGGGCACAGATTGATAACGTTATACATCAGAGATTTTGTGTGTGGAAATATTAAATTGCCTAAGGCATTGTTACACCTATATAAAAGGGATGATTGTATAAGTGGAATCGCATCTCTCCAACACCGTTCAATCAATCACTATGGAAATTGGCATTTGTGGAGGAGGTTTTTGTGTAATCATCTTTGTTGTAGTTCCCCACCAGGTGGCGCTACAGCATATAAACTTCTGCACCATTCAATCAATCGCTAAGTTGCCAACATGGTCGCCAAGCACAGAGAAATGTGGTTTGGAAGGTTCTCCTTTAATGTTATTCTCTCTATATAAAAATTGATGTTTGTATATGTGAAATCGCTTCACTCCAACACACCGTTCAACCAATCACTATGAAAATTGGCATGTATATGTATTGTTTTGTGCAGAAGGTTTTTGTGCTATTTATTCTCTTTGTTGCAGCTCCCCACCAGGTGGAGTTACAGCATATCAACTTCTGCATCGTTCAATCAATTACCATGTTGCCAACATGGTCACCAAAAAGGATGCCAGCTTGGCTCTATTACCAACATTTCGCTGTGTTTCTGTCGAATCACCATTATAATGTAAGGAACGGTGTTCCTTGCGAATATTGCAATTTTAACATAAAATAAATGCAACAGAAAGTAATATTAACGTACTAATCCAGATGTAAATTATTTACACTATTTTAAACATTCTTTACACAAAATTTGTAACAATATGTTGCTTTTGCGCAGAGATCAGATTAGGAAGGTGTTTTCAAAAATCGACCCGTAAAGTCGTAACGGAGGTGTTATAGATAAAAAAAAAATCCTTTTTATCAGCTAATAGACCTACAGACTTAAAATTTAGCAAATATGATTTTTTGTTCAGCTAAGATAAGCAAAAAAAAATTTTTTTGGTTTAATTTTCAATTTACTTAAAATTAAACTCATTAAAAACTACTTTATTCTTCAATTTGAATTGTTTAATTTTTGAATTCACCCGTGCGAAAAACGCGGGTATACCAGTTAGTCTGTTATAAAATCTTTCAAAGATTGATAAATTGCATTAGCTTTTTTTTTTCCTTGTAAAAAAAAGTACTTTTAAAGCTTTACTTTAAAAAAGGGAAACACATGTAAATTAAGAATTTGTTAGTTTCTACTACCATGAAATATAGCTAATATTTGCCGGTACTCAAGATTGGTTAATATTTTCGATCCTGGTAACTATTTACATAAACATTCTTGTTGCTATGATTATAAATGTAACTTACGTAGATATTCTCTTTTGCCACAATGTACCACGAACGGAAAATCGCATCTTTCGTATAAGGGATTATTATCATTGAAGACCAGGCCATCTTTGCAAAGTTTCTCTTTTGGAATATTATTGCGGCATTCATAGTACAAGTCACATTGTTCAGGATCAGGATAATAACCAGATTTATTAGGACATTTGAACTGGGATAAACCTGTAACATAAAAAAGAAACATTAATTACAAAAATATGCCACTTGAACTATACCGAAAATACTGTGATACACATCTTATGTACTAAGAAAAATTCTTTAAATTAATTTGGTTCTTTAAGGAGAAGAACTATAGTTAATAATTTTGAGAAGAAAAATGTTCCGAAACACGACGAAAATGAGACAGTTCAACTGTGAATTTAGCATGTTTACATTTTATTTATGTAATGATTCTTATTAAAATAAAATTTAAAAGAGAAATAATTCATATTTATAAATTTAGATGTGTGTTAACGTCGTCTGGAATTTTTGACAATGATCTAAAATCATTTTCAGTAATATATGATTTTTGATTCTTCGTAGTACAATAGCAAAATTTGGTAAGCAATTTTATGCATAAAAATTCAATAGGTGGGATTTATGTAACTACATGCTATTAAATTTGCTTTTCGAATATTGTTTATAATATGTATGCCAACCAGATTAATAAAAAAAAATATAATCTGAAGAATAACAAATTTTAAAAGAATGAATGTCCTTCCGTAAAAATTTGATGAACTATGTCGTTAAACCCATAATTATGTCCTCCAGTTCGTTTCATTTTTAATTCTAGTAAATGCAAGATAGTTTTTTTTTTAAATTTAATAATACCATTTCTAAATTTACCTTTATATTGATATATAGTAAACTCTTAAGAAAAATTTTTACTGTCAGGCTAAAAAATATGAGGTCCTTGAAAAAACTTTTCTTAGGAAAAAATTACTTTTTTTCGCGAATAAATACAGGAAAATCTACGAAAATTTTTGGGCAGATAACCGAGCAAGGTCAAATGATAATTAGGCGTTTGTCAAAATGTTATTTTAAACGAAACTTCAAAACACCTGTCGATTGTGGTTGTTAGAATCAAATTATTCACAGTGACGGTTACTTCGAACAAGACATTCATTGGCAAGTAATATAATATATAGAGAGAGATAAACTTATTTAAATATTTTTTCAAATATATTATTAATCTATTTTATATTTATAATATTATTGCAAAAATAAAAGTACCTAATTTTTTTTTAAAAAAAATAATGCAATAAATTCAGATAAAGGAAATAAAAGAGATTCGAATACTTTCACATTTTTTTAACTTGGATGTTGATTTGTAATACAACTACACAATTAAAAAAAAACATGAAGAGAAATCTGTGAAGAATTCAAATGAATTATCTCACAGAAATTTATTTTTATTCTTATTTTGTGCTATACGTGAATGTTTTACATACAAGTATATGAAAACAGATTATCTTTTTATTAAGTACAAGGATTCGAACTGTAAAATGAATTTGCTCTAAAATCATTCCAATTTATTTTATATTCAGTTATACGGTTGTCATTCAAAGCGTTCATTAGTAAGGGAATATTATTTTTGAGCTGTTACTTATCTTTTTAAACGTTTTCTGTTTTCATATTTCTATATTTTATTTCATCTGAATCGCCTTCTTTCGAAAATCGTTTGGTGGAAAATGTGTGTGATTTTTTAAATGCTATGAATAACTTAGACATGATGTTTAACTGTTATAAATACTTAAATGAAAAAATTATAATGTAAGAAATGCAGTTTTATTTTTGTTATTCGTTCGAACTGAGAAGGGTTAGTTTTATGAGTCCTTTTCACTGATGGACAAAGAATTATCGATCCGGTAAGTTATTCTTTTTTAACAATCTCTACTTTTCCAGACAGTTGCTGTTATTATGAAAACTTACGTCATTTTCTAGAAAGTAAATGAATAACCTATGAGATGTGCAATAATTTGAGTAAAAATCATTTCTCAAAATAAAAGCACCGATTGAGTTTCAAAGATTCTTTATCTGTGATTTATTGTTCTAAATAATTAGCGTTTCTGAAATTCCGGTTATATGCTTGAAATGAGTTTTAGGTCATACATGAATTGATTAAATTCTTCTTTGTTCCATTCTTTTTTCTTCATGTTCATAAGAGAAAATATTTTTTTCTCATTTTGTAGTTACATCAGTTTCTTCTAAAAGACAAATGAAAGCTCTAAAAACAAGTTTACCTGCATTTTATCACTTAGAAGGGGGGGGGGATTTTTTTCAATGTTCAGAGTACTTAATCGAACTATATACTGTATAGCTACTGTTCTAATTTCATAATTCTTCCACAGTTTTTGAAGATTTTCTTAATTTAGGAAAAGTGAAAATAAATATCTTTCATTTTGTTGTTGAGTTTAATAAAAAAAAATTTCAAATGTTTTATTATATCACTCTTTTTTCAAAACTGAAATTCCTTCAATTACCTTTTAACATGAATTTGGATTATTAAATTTTAAAACACCTTGTTATTTAATTACCCTGATCATTGTGTTTATTTATCTTAATGTAAATTTCACTTCTAATTTATTTTTGAATCTCCCTTTATTATTATATTTAAAATTAAATTAATGAAAATTGTTTACATTTTTTATTTGTATATCTTTTAAAGATATATATAGCACTCTGTAAGTATAATAATTTAATATGTTTTTTAATTTCAAGGATTTAAATTATTATAAGCTCTTATTTCAGAAAATACAAGTTAGTAATGAAAAAATAATTACTAAATATAAAATGCATAAAATATTAACTAATTATTGGGCTATTTACTAGAAATAAAGAATTTTCAATAAAAATTAATACGTTGTAATTTGATGCTGATATTTAGTTTTATAGGTCTCTCTACACTGGGAATAAAAAATTACTATTTTTTTCGATTTGAAGTTTGGCTTTTTAATAAACATCCAGTCCATCAACAATCTTTCTTTTAAAAAATTAAGAAAATATATTACTTGTCATCAAATTTATTAGATTTTGTGAATGTACTATATTATTTTCGATATAAAAAAATTGAACATTTATTTTAAGTTAGAATTTTTCTTCTCTTCAACACTTCTAAGCTACAGAAATCCATACCATGAATTTTTTTAAATTATTATTGTATGAGCCATATTTTTTAATTGTTCAATAGTTAAATTTTCAAGTAAATACATTTTTTCATTAAGAAGTTGATATTTTGTTTTAAAATGGCAAAAACTCTTGAAAAGAACATTCAGAATGATTTCAACTCAACTTGGAACACTTATATTTTACTCAGATGACCGTTTTGGCTTGATGGATAACAAACATAAATGTTTTTATCATTGAAAAATTTTTTGAACACACTTTTCTCCCCTTTTTAACACGCTTTTATAAGTTTCCTTGAATGTCACGGAATCTTTGAACTCCATTTTTAGTTGTTTTAAAAGGTCAGATTAATTCGAAATTTTGTACACTTGTCAAGGACCGATGACAATACAATAATTTCATAGTTTTGTTCCATTTTCCTGATCAGGACATCAGGAATAACGATATCCTGATTTGGCAACTAATTTTATATATCACTTCCAGATTTGGTAACTTATTGCATATACCATTTCAGATTTGGCTACTAATTCCAGATTTAGTGACTAAAAATTAAAGTGCAACCCCTAAAATGAATATACACTTGTAGTTTAGAAATAAAACAAACAAAAAGTGTTCTTTATATGAGCAAGGATAGGTTGGGTGCGTCAGCTATTTCTTACCATAATATGAGCAATTGTCTAGTTTCTCTGAAAATGGAAATAAAAAAAGACTCGTGTATGTGGGGGAAAAAACAGTTTATGTTCTAACTGTTAAATATTCTTTATTTTTACAAAGCAATACTTTAGAAGTGATGATACGAATTTTAAATACGTTGATGATACGTTTAAAAGGGGATAATTCGATTGACACTTAATATTTCTTCTTAAAACACCTTAATTTGACCTGCATCTACATAGACGGAATTCTTGAATTATAACGATACGGGACTGATACGAGGCCCCGTAAACGGAGAGAATAAATACCCTTCAGACCCATTGATTAATATCCATGGAAGAGCAAGACTAATTCCAGCAGCTACTTAATTCCCTTTCCCCGGCTCCAAATACCAAACTCAAGAATAAATTCAAGAATGAGTAAATGATAGTGTGAAAAACTAAAAAAACATGCTTTTAATGTAGATCGAGAACTAAAAAATGAAAAATAATTTATAGTTTAAAAAACTAAAAGACACGCTTTTATAGTAAATCGAACTAAAATGTAAAAAAAAATAATTCTTAATATAAGAATAAAATGATTAATGAGAAAATTAATGTCATTGATATAGAAGAGTGGGGTGCTTGGTACTACATTTTTACACTAACTCAGCATTTCGGAATAGAACTAGTAAGAAATTATAACAATAAGAGCATCCCATGCTTTTATCCCAATGATATTAATTTTCTCATTAATCATTTTATTCTTATATTAAGAATTTTTTTAAAACTTTTTTTATAGACTAATTAGAACTCTGTTAGACTATCAAGTAACATAAGCAGTTCGAAAAAATAGCAGAGGCTTTAAACGAGTGACTCTCAACCTTTTTTGTTGCTGTGGTACATTTTTAACAATTTCAAAATTTGGCTGACACCAACAATAAAATTAGTTTAAAAGAATTTTACTTATCTGTAATACAGTTTATGATAGTAATTTTGAATGTTAAATAAAATAAATATGTACGTCAAAGACAAAATGTTTATTGAGTAATTAATCACAAACTAATTAAAAGAATGCATTTAATGCGAAATTTGAGGATAATTTTTGATAATGTCGTTTATATTTGGTCCTAAAAATGGTAATGCCACTCTCATTTCGTCATCTACATTTAAAAAAGTTTCGATCTTTTTTTTTTTTTTTTTTTTTTTTTTCATTTTTATTTTTGTTAAGGATGAAAATTCGAATCGCAAATAAAATATATATATAAAAAATGTAGCAATATTTTTACAGGTGTTTTTTTTTGTGGCTATTATGAGACAATTGCCTCTAATTTTAATCTAAAATAAATTAAATGACTCTTCTTTTAAATGTTTTAAAATTAAATCTCGATTATTACAGAGCGAAATTAGTTGTTCCTCTTCATTCAGAGATAGTTCATTTACACAGATGTATCAAGATTTATTATTTTTTTTCTCAGAGTATAATTAATAATTTTAAAAAAATTTGGCGGCACACAAAAGTGTTGCGGCAGAGTGGTTGATAATCACTGCTTTCAACAAATGTTATACAATAGCCACTTTAAATAGAGCGAAAAAAATGGAATAGGCTGTGAATGGATAGTTTTGTAGCCACGTTATAATCCACGTGACAGATGAATGATCTTGTCGTCTGTGTAAATGTTTACTTGACTTAGAAAAGGTGTTGAAATGAAAAAAAAGCAATGATTCTCGTGCTTGGTTTTGATTAGCGTGATCATTTACACAAGACGTCGAATTTGACGTCAACAAATCAAATGCAAATAGTATAAAAATGCATATATATTTATGGTAATCACGCGTATACACATTAAAAGGATTTTATTAATTGTTATTTTTAACTTCTTTGATATATTTTAAACGAGTCTAATTTTGAAAGCATTTTCTGAAGTCTTTTTCTTGCTTTATAATTTTGAATATATATGGTGATAAGGAATATTTAAATTTTAATACATTCTCTCACTCTTTCAAAAGTTATAAATATGTTCAATTATAAACTTGCAATTTTTTTTGATAGAAAACATGTATCTTATTACAGGTTTTTTTTTCGTTTTGTTGTTTTTATTTGTTAAATACAGAAATATTTTATTCTTACATTTCAGAAATTAATTGAAGAAAATTAAAAGGTTTTTTTGACTTAAAAATTTATTGTGAATATTATTATTTCTCTATTGATAACTTTGATAAGCTACTATTGATAACTTGATATAAATCAATTCAAATATTTTTCATTAGTTTAAAAATTACTGTATCGAAATTTCTGTACTTAAGTATTATACCGTTGATCAATTTCGCCAAATAAAAAGACATCGCTGAATGCCGTTATCGTTATTATTGTTTTGGTACTTGCATGGGAATGGTTTCCCAGTATTGGTTGCATATCGCAGCATTTTTGACGACGTCTATTGTTTTGAAGAAATTGGTCGACTGTATAATACGCAAATACGGAAATTTAAAGCTACTAAGAAACTTCTGTCAGGATCAAAGAATTAGCGTAATTCTAATCTGTCTGAATTGAAATGAATATGAAAAGTAAATTTTATCTTAAAGTTTCGGTTGTTGTTTCTTATCCCAGATGGTGTAGCTCAGCTACACCATCTCTCCATAAAACCAAAAATCTCCGAAAAATCCTGAAATAAAATAGGATTTCCTAAAACCTTGTCAAAAGTAAAACTCAAACAATTAAAAATATGACTGGGGGAGACCTGATCAGCCTCGCACCTATAACACTCTGGAAAGATTTTCTGGCCCTGTTGAAAAGTAAGAGATATGATGTGGCCACTAAAAAAGCACGATAGAGCCGTCTGTTGATCCCTAGGAATATTAAGTTGATGACACCAACGAGGTTTTTTCCCAAAATACCAAGGATGAGCAGGGGGTAATCTCCAAAGTGCATTTAATCCTAACCTTTAAATAGAGGAGAGTTCAGCAAAAATTAGACTAGTGTCACCCCGCAAAGTGTCAACAGTGGCAGACTTGGCCAAACTACCGGCTATCTCGTTATCATTCAATCCAATGTTGGAGGTGACCCATTGAAAGTTTATAATTTTTAGAAGAAAGTCGAATCACAATATCCAGAATATTTAGGCTTGCCATATCCCCAACAGTTGTCCAGCGAGAAAGGTGCTGCATAGAAGCACGACTGTCATTTGAAATCCGAATATCCCTCCCTGAAGACAAAGTCAGAAGCAGTGTCAATTTAAAGTTCCTAGTTCTTTCCTTTGATACTACTGGTAAAAAAGAAGAAAAAAAAATGGTGTCAGTCAACTTTTGCCAAAAGCTCGTTTATCTGTATTGAGAACATGAAATAGAGAAAAACTAGCTGCTCTAAGCAGGAAAAACTCACATGACGTCATAACTGCAATCACATGTCTCCAGCCAATCAGTTCACAAATTCATGTGACATCATGGTCATGTGATTAATGCAAACACGTGTTTCCAGCAAATCACTTCATGCGCTTCGTTGTTGCCAACTTTTACTTTTTGCAGAAACTTTCTTTTACAAAGTACATATTTGCTAAAAATAATAACGAATATCGGTAAACAAAATGTACTTGATTTAAAAGTACACGTATATATTTTCTAAATAACCTTTTTAAGAATCTAATACTTGAACGTCTTTACGAAATAATCAAAATCGAAATTTTATCTAAATTTTGCAAGCAGAACAACAAGTCTGTCATTTTTAAGTTCGATGAAGAACACGTTATTACATTTATCATGCAACCATCACTAGGCCATTGGACTTAATCCAATATGCCGACAATAATTCGCCAATTTGGCTATAAATAAATACATGGATTAAAATAGGAACTCACAATGTGCTATTCGATATATATGGATCGATCTTATGCTTCAGCAATAATAGTAGCCCTAATTGGAAAAAATTTCATTTTTTTTTTTTTTTTTTACTTTTCTCTAAGCCGCTAAGCCATAACCGTTATGATAAATTCACAGAACAAATTCGTTTCAACATAAATCCATCTAATTTAATATGATACGTGAATAGTATATATAAAATAAAAAAATTACTTAAATTATATTATCAGAAGTACATAAAGAATTAAAATGTATCTCAATGCCACATTCTGTACATTCGTGAAGAACTATTTCCCTAAATTTTTAAACAGGTCATTCTAAATGTAATAATACTGAAAAATTAAAGGATGAAAACAAAAATCCAACCCTGAAAGTTTATATATATATATCGAAGGAAGAATAAATTTTCGTCATCATGACATGTAAGGAAAACATTGCTAAAAGTGACGAAAATAACATTACAAACAAAATTATCTCAGGATTATTTCCTTAGTAATAAAAATATAATATTTCACATAAAATTAAATTGTTATTTATTTTTGCAAATTTGAATGAATGAGCAAAAAATTTGAAAACGCTTCTATTCTTAAGAAGGAAACGCCTTTTTTCTGCTTACACGTCTGAATTGGTAACACCCATTATTATTCAGGGAGGAAAACTATAAGTCCCAATTCTGTAAAATGGGTGTCAAATAATCGTATTAGGGACGTTCTTAAGTTAAATGGGGTAAGTAACCAGCCTCAAAACTAAAATTAACTATAATATCAAGACAAAAACGGAATGCGGATGTTTATCAAAAATAGAGAAAAAAATTTACATCATTTTATAATGAATTACATATTGGCAAATACATACAGAAATTATGTTTTCCAAAAGATACTGTGTTCTATTTCATTGCACACGTTTTTTTAAAGATAATTACTTAATTACTACCGATGATTCTATTTTCTGCGGCTTGCTATAGTCAAAATGTAAACGCATTTTATGCTGGCTTTCAAATAGCAGGTGTAGATGGAACTTGAGTTTGGCAGAAGCCGATTCTTGAGGGGGGAAAGTTATTCGAATGGTATACCAAATTCAGGGGTGTTATAAATAATATATATAAGAAGGATTACTTTTTAATTTAATTAAAATTTGAAATAATTAAATAAAGAAGTTTACATAACGCATTAGGAAAGAAGAAAATTTTTGAAAAACTTCCCGACAAATTTAATTAGGTACTATACTGTTCGAATTAATTGGGACAAGGTAAGAAAACAATTTTTTTCTAAAACCTTAACTTTTGTTCATTGCATGCCTTAAATAGACAGAAAAACCTCCTGTAGCAGAAATGATCTCTTCAACTCATCTTAGTATTAACTTCACTAGTGTAGCTCACATGTTCTTAAGTTCATCATCGTGGAACCACCCTTGTATAGCACTTTTTATCATTTGTTCTGTTGTCCTGCAACTCATCTCAGCTGAACGATTCTTCAGAATATACCATAAATTCTCAATAGGGTATAGGTCTGGTGAATTACCTGGCCAATTAAACACTTTTATTTTATTTTTCCGCATAAAAGTCTGGACCACTTTCTAATGGTGACAAGAAGCCAAGTCATGTTGAAATGTTCCGTCAAATTTTCCTTGAATGCAATAATTCTACTGTGTAATATTTGTATGTATTTGATAGAATTCATCCTGGCTTTAAGATTAACTAAGCTTCTAGGGCGATTTGTTGCGAAAAAATCCCAAAACATTTGCTTAAAAGGGTTATACAGTCTGTTGGGAATGATCTGGTAGTAGAGTTTCATCTTCTCTTCGTCTAACTACACCTAATTTGCATCCACGCAAAAATAAATGTGTTTCATCACTGAAAATCACCGTCTTCTAGTCGTTAACTGTCCAGGATCGGTCTTTTTTGGAACGTTTCTTCACCTTTTTCTGCTTTTTCCTCGGGGTGAGTGAGTGAGTGAATATTAACGTCCCTCTGTTCAGCTACACGAGGGCTTTTGGGGACGGTCCGCGTAATTTTGAACCGTGGTCAACTGACGCGGACGACACCTGAACTGGCACCCCTCTCCTAACTACCACACCCACGGGAGGACGTTTGAGCTCTCGATAGATTTTACATGCATCGCTACCCTACACAGCGGGTCTTCAGTGGTACTGGGATAGAACTCATGAGATGCTAGCCACGATCCGATGCCTAGACCACTTGGCTACCGCGGTCACACTTTTTCCTCGGTCTTGGTGCCTTACGGCTAACTTCTAGAAGACTTTTATGTATAGTTGAGGGGCTCACTTCAATACCATAACCCAATAAACCCTTCGAAAGTCTTTGTTTATCTTTCTTGGTCTTATTTTTCTATTTCTTATTAGAATTTATCAGTTTTTGGAGTAGTTTTCCGTTTGAGCCAACATCTTCCTTCCTTCCTTTTCTTTTGGGAGACGATGTTCAGGAATTTTGAAATCAACTAGAAACCAATAAAGTCTAATTGGCGAGATTTGTGACGGTGAAACAGAAGAAGTACCTTTAATTATTCACTTGTTATACATCTGAGGACTACTCATAGGTGTACACAAATCTCTCTTATTGGGAGGGGGGGGGGATTGCATTCTAAAAACTCTTCATTGACGAAAGCGCCGAGGTATATTCTCTAAAAATTTTAAATTTTTTGGTCTACGGGGGAAGTTTGCCCCATCTCCCCGTATGTACGCCACTGGGACTAATCATATAAAAACTATTCTAATAATTCTCATTAAAAACAGAGCTATATTAGCTATGGAAATAAATTATCAGTAGATCGGCACTGAGCTAAGAGCTCATTCTGTATACCTACACGGAGAAGAAAACTTTGTGTAAGTCAAATTTTTTCATACATATCCGACCTCGTTAAGCTGAACGGGGGGGGGGGGGTCTAGGTTTCCAAACAAATATCTCTGTTTGCCTCTGATTTAATGTCTCTTATTGCGAAATATATATATATATATTAAAAGAAATAATATGACACAGTCACAAATATGACACATCAGGATTAAAAAGTTCTGATATACTAATAATTTTCTAAAAAAAATTATGTACTATGTTTTTAGAACCATTTTCATGCATTGGGATCCACTTCTGAGCTATAGTCCATATTTAAAGTCTCTAGCTCAGCGGGAAGTTAATTTAAAATCAATTACAAAATTCCACCCGGACAGACATACAAACCTCTTCGGGTTCGAGTCTAACATTTTCAAGCATTGTCATCCACTTCTGAGCTATGGCCTAAATTTCAAGTCTTTAGCTCATCGGGAAGTTAGTTTAAAACTAATTACAAAATTCCACCCGGAAAGACAAGAAAGCGAGTTAATAAAAACATAGTAAAAAATGAGTTAAAACAATGGTCCTCTGCTGGCTAATAATAAATTTACAAGCAGCATAATTTCGTTCGCATAAGAAAGTTTCAAAATAGTCAAAAGGCTTAGTTACAAAATTCAGATAAATGAGTAATAGACTCGAATTTTTTTCAATTGATTTCTGATGCGGAGCTGATCTTGCACGCAATGATTCTAGAAACATCATGTATGGCAATACTTTCATGTGTGTCTCGAAGAAAGTCTCAATGGATTGAAGCTTAGATAATGTGGAAGCCATTTGTCGTATGAAATCTAAACTCTTTTGAGTTTTTCGCTGAAGACTTCTTAATTCCACCTTGCAATAAAAATTGGGAAGTATTATAATTAGAATCCGACCTTATTTCGTTGTAAGTATTGTTCGCCTCAATATGTACTGATCCCCATATTTCTTTGCTGCTCAAGTTCACAATCAATGAAAAGAATCGGAGTTGTATTCTCAAAGCTGTATCTCAATATCTCATACCTCAAAGTATTTTAGATGACGTGTCTTGGTATAATCTGCATATGCAGAGTTGCCACAGTTATGTTTAAATGAAATCATTCGTTGAATTATTCTAAAATAGGCTGATAGATACAAAATTAAATAAACTTATACTATTTATAAATTTAACTAAGACTATTTCAGTCTTGTGTTCATTATATTATTTTAGAAATATTAATAAGAAATTCATTAATGATAAAAATGCCTTTGAATCTAATAACCAAAACAATCATCCTCGAAAAAAATTTCTTAAAAAATTGCCGGTTAATATGCATTACAAATTGAGATACATAAAAGATTAAATAGCATCATTATAATAAGATACATAATATTAGGATATGATTAATCAGTTGTAACTCAATATTAGTCTGAAATCCGCTATTATAGTATTTTATTAATATGTGAATTATAGATGCGATTTATATAAATTGAACTTGTATCCCATAAAACACTGGATCTATGTATAAAAATTGTACAGATTAAGGAATTAGAGATTTAAAGTAAAAAGAAAATATTTTTATTATTTTATAGAGAACATGATTAACAAAGAGAGAAACTCTTGTAGTACAAAATTACTTAAAAAACTTAAGCACGTATTTTTTCTATCAAATACTAAATAATAACTTTAGAATTAATGCTTGGGAATATTTCGTAAAAATAAACTAACATTGTACAAATATAAGTAAATGCTGTGAAAAATTATTTATTACAATTATTATGATACCATCTCAAGACTTCAGCATGAAAACCTCTAGCTGATGCTACTTTGACAACTTTTAGTTTTTAATTGCTTCGACCTGAAATCAATCCCAGATAAAAGACCCTTATATCTATAAGCACTCACTGTATTTAAAAGTCTATTAAGTGACAAATACTAAATTAAATAATAACGATAATAGTTAAAAAAAAGTTCCAAGCCAATAATCTAAGATAAACATCTCTGAACTAAAATATGTCTACATCGTTCTTTATTTCAAGCAAAATATTTTAGACTTTTCAAAGAAAGTAATTCTTTTAGTGTTGTTTTTCAACAAAAAGGGATATACATATGACGTCCCAAAATATCATTACGTCATTTATAGAACTAGAATTTCAAGAGAGTTTTCGAGCGATGACCTGATTTTTACCAAGTGCCCCGCCTCTGCTGTAAACAATTTACAATAAGCATTTGAATTCTATAATTAATTCCACATACCTATTTGGCACTGAAGAACTACAAGCAGCAAAGTTATTATTACTGTAGGCATCATTTTCAAGAACTTTGGAATTTCACTTAAGGACAATAAAAAATGTCGCCTGAAAGGAAAATTTTAAGTTGTCTAAAAGACTTTCTTCAAGTCTGCGCTTGCGCAGACCTTATTGAGGCTAGTGCAATAATGGAAGGCGAATTACCCGTTTCAAATATTCCACAGACAGGTTTCTAAGAGTTCATAAGTTAGGGCTGAGGTCTCTTGTTGTAAAAAAAAGAACGTTTGACAAATATCAGAAAAAGAAGTTTAAGGATTTAGAACTCGTTATCTTTCAAAGATGGAGGGATGAGTTTAGTCAAATGTCAAAATTTTTCTCTTTGTTCTGTTAATAATACATAAAAGTATGTCATACATTGCTTCCATAAGAAACGTATTCATGCAATTTGTTTTGTCAGAAGTGGTATTTCAGCGAATTTAGGTTAAGAAGAACTTGTTTGAAATCATCGTCGAATTTATCATCTCCCTGGCCCCAACAAGTGCACTATCTGGTTTTCAGTTTTCCATAACAATAATTTATATTTACTTGTCAGAACGGGGTGGTGTTTATTTTTCATAATAAAACATTTTCAATTGAGGATTTGAAAAAATAAAACAGTTTTTTTTTTAAAGTTTCCTTGTTTATGTACTGTCAAAATTGTTTTTCTGGAATGTTTTGTTCTGCTTCTGTATGTTTGTATTCGGAAAGGTGTTAACTACATTGCTAAAATAACTGGTTTTTATTACGTAAGATATAAAAGAAATGAAGCATGTAAGAGAGTGAAAAAATGGGCCTCTAACGATAATTCTTTTCTTTCAAATTAACATAAAGATTTTAATCGAAATTTCGATAGTAATCTTTTAGAATATAATTCGAACCAGGCTTCATTTCTCATAACTGTTTAATTCGCAATTGGGAGAACAATTGTTTAATAGTAATTTAGTTCCTTTATCATGAATAAGTACATTTTGGTATAACCTAAATTCCTTCGATTTTATTCCATTGAATTGATTTTAATTTTTCAGTATTGTGATGCAATACCTGAAGAACAAAGAGAGAGAGTATTCATGATTTTTTTCGTCAGTTAAAAAGCTCTTAAAAAGTTTTATTTGTCAGTTAAAAAGCTTTTAAATTTTTTTACGACACAGCTATTATTTTAAGTATAACTGGTAACTCTTCTTTTTTTCACCTACAAGACATTTAATTTCCCTTTCTTTCTGCTTCTTTATTTCGCAACTTTTTTTCTGAACATTTACTGTTCTTTCTCTTTTAAACTAATTCTCAAAAAGTCATTTTTTTCCTACAAATAAAAATAACATCGAAATTTCAAAGTATTAGACCGCGACGTATTCATAAATCTGTCTTTTGCAAAAATAATGCATTTTTTTAAAGAAATTAAATTTTGTTAAGTTTTACTTTGTAAAATAACTATGTGAGTTTTACTTTCATGGTATATATAAGACGCAGAGAATTTTTTCTTTTGGTGAGTATAGAACTATCTTACAATTTGCGATCAATTTGTACTATGATACAAGAATCATGAAGGAAATTCGTGTATGTTTTCCTTTATTGATGTGTTTTCATTCCATATTTTTACCCGTTGTTCATCATACTTTTATTTTTTGTTCCATCTTCCCAAAAAGAATTTTTTCATATTATGAATCACAGTTCCCACACACATGGGTAGAAATAAATATAAGTATTATTCACATAGATAAACCACACAAAAGATTTTAAAGCATATCACAAAAGATTTTATAGTTCTTGCTAAGCCTAATGAATTCTGTAAGAATTCTATACTCGAACGATGAGGAATGGTAAATCCATATCCCATGCCGTTTGTTAAGCCTACTGAACTCTATAAGAATTCTATCCTAAGTTAATGGTATAGTGTCAAAGAAAAAAAAGTAGGTCTTAATATAATTTAATTTAACTTACAATAATACTTTTCTTAGTCTGCATGGCATCTGAACAAAATTAGAATGATTGTTGATGAGGGATGTCTTAAGACTTCGTGAGACCCTGGGCCCATACTCATAAGTAGGTCCTGGGCCGCTACACAAATGATCCTTAAAAGTATACAGGGCGTATCATATGGTGTCAAATACTCACACGAACAATAACCCGAAACAAATAAATGTGCATGACTTACAATAGCTACCGGCTCGACCGACAGCCGCCTTTTGTCTAAATAAGTAATGATGGTGTACAGTGGAAGACCCAGGTCTGGACGTGGAAGACCCAGGTCTGGACGTGGACGACAGTCATCACTTGCAGTCAGTTTATATATCGTCCGGAAATTCCCTGTTTTTTGGAAAATGCAACCAGAAATAACATTTGACTGTTGAAATTATTCGAATTATCATCTTATTAAGGCTGAGTCGAGAACGAGACGAGGCTCTCATTGCGGCCGACGCCCTAGGCCCTGTTGGTCCATGCCTTAAGACGTCCCTGGTTGATAAATGAACGTATATTACATTTTGATATTTATTTCATTTAATAAATTACTTTATATATATTATCAACTCATCTTTCACCTTAGATAATTCTGCTTTACTGCAATTCACCTTCAACTATAATACTATGGAGTTCTTTACAATACTGTAAGAAAGGCAGAGTTGCATTATTGTGACTAAATTGTGTATGTATCTGCCGTACCATAGAATTTTCCAATGATAAATTTTTGATGGTTCATAATTGACTCGTTGGAGCTCCGATGCATTGTAATGGACCATCCAGGGGATGTTTTAAACAGAGAGTATTCCAATACGGAGAATTTCCGTGCTAATATGGTTTCTTTGACCCATTTGGACTGCATCTATGCTTCTCAAAAGGATTCGAGAACAATGTGAGTCGATACCATCATTAAAGAAAGGACATTCAACTGGACTAAAGGAAGCAGGATGGTCATATCGCAGTATTACTCGACATTTTGGTAGATACGATGATCCCATTTGATGATATTAACAAGGAATAGGTGAACCATGGCCACATTGAGCGTCAAGAAGACAACAGTCGACTGAGAGCAATCCTCCAATTGGAACTTACAGCTCCTGGTGCATTGTTATCAACGATCCAACGTGTAAACGGGACACTAGTAACTACAATGACTATTGATAGGTGACTCAGCGAATGATGACTGAGGTCATTGAAATTACTGGGCCTAAATGCCACCACCTCACTGTCGTATATTGCTTGGTGCATTTATAAAGGTGCCAGATGCATTCGACTTGGAATCTCACGGACTGAAGCAGAACTGTTTTCAGCGATGAATCCCGTTTTAAATTAAGTTCCGATGACCAGCCAAGACAGAATTGTGGTAGAGTAATCACCTGATTGTCTGTGGTTACACATCCCGACATTTAGAAGTTTTGGTATAAGGAACTTTGATAGTTGGATCCCTTTGGCATCCGTGGAATCTTTAGTGAAAAGTAGAACAATGACGAGATTCTACGTTGCTACTAGTGTTGCCATTTATTTTACAGAACCCTGGATTTAAAGTGGCACATGACACGGCTTTCCACTGCCTTTCTTCGTGCTTCTCCGTTACTTCATTGGCTGCATGATCGCCCGAACGAGAACATTTGGATTCTAATGATCAGACTTCTCTGACTGTCACTGAATCGTATCTAACTTGCTGATGGCAACGTGTACAGCAAGTAATACCACAGAAGGACATCCGTCAATTTTACGAGTCAATACTCTATTAAATAAGAACTTGCATCAGACCCAGGGATTGATTAACTGTTGATTGATTGTTTCGTTCTTGTAGATGTGTTTCCATTTTAATACATTTTCATGTAAAGATAATTTCATTTTAATACATTTAATACTTTTCTTGGGCCGTGGGTAGCCTAGCGGTTCGAACATTGGACTCCAGACCGGAGGGCCTGGGTTCGATGCCAGATCCCACCAAATAGCCTCCGAGTACACACGGAGTACGTGCTCTTTAAATCAGTGGGTCCGAAAGTCCTGTGGATGATCGCAGCAGAAATCATGGGTGCAGGGTGCTGGAGTATCTCCCCCCTCTAGCCCATGCCTAAATTCTGTAGGTGTATACAGGTGATGTCTCCATATATCGTGTAGAAGACCAACCTGTTTCAGGCTTAGGCGACTTTCCTTCTTTCCCTTCGAGAAGGACACGGCAATAACAACATCCTTTTAATAATCAGTTTCTATTTTTATATATGTACGTCTGGTCTACCGATTTTCGTTCCATTCTGATAACTCCTTCTTGGGCGTTACTTTTTAAGTTATAGAGTAGAATTTCTTATAGCTTTAAGTTCATTAAAAAAAAGCTTTATACGGTTAACTTCAGATTGAATAAACCAGATTATAAAAACAACTTAATAAACAAATATAATTTTATTTATAAATTATTTAAGTGTACCATTTTTAAGAAAAAGAAGCATCCTTTGACTGAGACGAACAATGTTTAAAAAGAAATTTTTTAAATTAAACATAAAACTAAATGTTAAATAGTGATTAAATTCGTCGATTTTCATCAACAATTTGTTTTACATTTTTCGTTTAATTTAAATGTAATTCAGAAGTACCGTAAAATCCGGCGTATAATGCGCACTTTTAACACACAAAATAAGATCGGAACTTAAGGGAACGTTATATACCGAGTATTAAAGTAAGAGGATTAAGAAAAAAAGATGAGCACAGAACAAATTAGGCTTTTCTACATTTATCGAAATACTGTTTTATTTGAGAGAAATAACATCCCTTGTGAACTTAAAGGGTTGTAGTTCTAGAAATATGCTATTTTTTCTAAAACTTGAGATAATACCTCGAATAAATGACTTCAAAACAACAGCATTGAGCACGTACATTTCAGAGTTCTTCGTAAAAAAAAAGGGGGGGGTGCGCGTTATACGGCGAACATATCTAAAAATTAAAAGTTACAGTTGGAAAGTACAGGTGGGAGTTATACACCGGATTTTACGGTAAATAATTTTATACAGTTTTACAAAAGACATCCTCTTAACCCTACTCGGTTCAACCAATCTTCCAATTAACCGATCTGTTACCCATTTTTAAAATTTCTTTCTATAGCGCAACATATTCCTTTTTATAACATGGGTGATTAAATTTATAGCCAACGTAGACTCAAAACTTTTACTGCTGGAGTAAGTCCATGTTTTCAATGTTTTTAGCTTAAATTAAAAATAATTATAAAGTTCTCTTTAATTAAGGTATCCTACTATGTTGGGAACCGTGATTTTGAGAAAGGATATAAAAGTATCACTTTTTTAACACCCTTTTATAAGCTTCACTTGTATGTAACGGAATCTTTGAACTCAATTTTTACCCACTTTAAAAGTTCAGATTAATTCGAAATTTTGCTCACTTGTCCAGGATCGGTGACAATACATTAATTTAATAATTTTGTTCCATTGTGATCAGGATCATCAATATTAGCGATCTCCCATTTTCAGATCCCATCCCGCACCTGGCGACTGATTTCATATTCCATTTCCAGATTTGGCGACTAAAAGATTAAGTTACAACTTAGTTCGATTAACTTTAAAGGGTGCTCTTTAGTTTTTTTAAACTATAATTTATTATTATAGTTACTGGCACTTGAATTAAAATATATGTATAAAATTCTTTTCTGACTATTATTATAATAATAAATTATTTAAATGCAATTTTTGGCAAAAAATGAAGAAAGAATAACATATATTCAAAACATTCTCCTTTTATTAAAAAGGATTTTATTAAAATAATATTTTGCTTATATATATATAGCTACGACTTCTCTACTGGGTCCGAACCTTAATTTTTGAAAATTTCGCCTTATTTTCGGAGTTACAATTAATTGAAATAATAAAACCTGTGTTTTTTGTTGCAATTTCGCTTCTCTTATATATTAAAATACAAATAAATCCACTGCTAAATTATATATTTCAAAAATCCTAGTTCAACCTCTGTAGAGAAGTCCTAGTCATACATAGGCAGAATATTATTAATATAGGAGCCTTTTTTGTAAAAGGAGAATGTCTTGAAAATTTGTTATTCTTTCTCCATTTTTTTTTGCCAAAAAACTGTATTTAACTAATTTTTTATTATAATAGTATTCTTAAAATTTTTTTTGTATGTATATTCTAGTTGAATTGACTTTAAATATCACAAAAAATATTTACATATCCGCGTTTTCAAAATCACGGTTCCGAACGTGGTTATATGCCTTAGGGTATCCGACTGGTTGCGACAACTTTTTTTTTTAAAGGAGATATGGGGATTTTTTTGTTATTTTTAGATTTGTTTAGAGCATTTTAAGAAAAATGTGCTAAAATTAAGAAGAGAAAAAGAAATTATTATTACTAAAATGGGAAAAAATAGGTAAAAATTGACAAAAATAGCATAAACGCGGTCCATTGTGTACCAAAGGTTTATGAACAAATTTTCAATTTTTTCAATCTAATATGTTGCTATATTATTCATTTTTGAAATGACCTTCAGGATAAGAGATATTTTCTTTTTTACAAAAACAAGAGCATTTTATCTCAGTGATTATATGAAATTGCTTAAAAAAGCAGTGATTATATTCACATAAGGGACTGTAAATTTTGTAATAAAACAGTGATGGATCAATCTGAAGGTTAAAACACTTCTACTATTATACAGAACTTACAGAAAACATTTCAGTTAATTATGTTCAAAACTTTTTGAGCAATCGCTGACCCCGTTTGATTACTTTCAAAAAATCACATTTCGAGTAAAACGCGTTTTAAAATATGACATCTTGCTTAAAGTAATGGCATCTGCTTTTACTAAAACACTTGTAGTTTTTGTTCTAATGAACGGAAAATGATAAACTTGGTATTTTTATAAAGCTAAAATAAGATAGCCCATAAAATAAAATCATAAAAAAAAATTTGTCATTAAATTTGTCATTTGTCATAAATGGGATTAAAATCCCATTTATTGGATAAAAAAAAGCGACATCTCTCTTTCACCAAAAATAATCAGATCCTGGACACTGCCCTCAAGTTCTTGATATTCACGAAATAGTTCAAGGAAATGTGGTCCTTCACGGATAAACTCAAGGAGAAAGACCGGGGAAAAAAACTTATTGCTGACAGCAATGAACGGGTGAAAACCGCTTTTGACCAGTTCGATCAGGAAATTAAAATTCTGTTTTTGTATGTTGTCTATTTTCTTTTAAATCAAAGGATAAAAATCAGCTCTAGAAAAATTCTACTCGGTTAGAATAGGTATTTTTTTTAAAAAACGATATCGAAAGAATAAAACTCCATGCACAGGTTTATCAGCGATTATGTACTTCGTTAATCCTAATTTGGGAAAATGTACATGTAAATTGTCCTTGGAAGTAAAAGGTATTTTGATTTTGACCTAATTTATAATTCGTTTGGATGGATTTTATATCAAATTTAGATAAAAGGTATATTATCCTTTCCTAATAAATATGCTAATTCTTAATTTACTCATGTGTTATTCAAGAATTGGAATTCGAAAATACAATAGAGCATATTGTTAAAGGGGTTTTTTAAAACGAAAACTAAGGGGTGGGGGGGGGGAGTGGTACCCCTGTCCGCCTGACGGTAGACAACCCCCAGTGTACATCTCATTGCTCAAACTGTGGAACTGTAATTTTTACATGCCTTATGTAGTTCTATGCCTTTATTCTTTCTTTTCACAAAATTCGTCCTTGGCGCTCCTCTTCAATTAATCACTGAAGCTGCATCGTCCAACATTTCGTTGATAAAATCCTCAGATTTTGAAAAACCTGCAGCTCTCTGTGGGGTTGAGTATTGTTCCATTGATTGTTAATAAGTCTTTTTGAGAGAGACATTGCTTTTTTCTCCCCCCCCCCCAACGATTCCAGTCCAGGAAATCGTTGCGATATTCTTCTGCTGGGAGCTTGTAATAATGAACTGTCGCAGCTGTATTGGCTACATTATATGAAACTAAGCACAATGTTGCCAATTCACCAAGTACGAAACATGTAAAATCGGGGTTGCCAACTTGGAAAGCTATCTTGAACATTGGCAGTGTTGCGGTAATACGAAATAAATTTATTACAGCATCACTAAAAATCTTTTTTCATATATGGAGATAAATCGTTATACGTTATCAAAATCAATCAACGAAGAAAAATACGTAGATTTTTTTTAAAAGAAGTCTTTAAAATGGTTCATTGTGAATCTTTCCAAATTAGAAATGTGTTAAAAATAGTTAGTTATATACATTTAAATTATGCAAAAATAAAAAAAAATCATTATTATTGAGTAATGCATTTTTAAAAATTAATAACTTATTTGACTCACAATGAACCGTGGTGTTGCCAAAAAATCATAATAAAAATCATTCTATATTCATTTAATAAAGAAGAGGGGAAGATTCTCTGATTTTTAGAAAATTTTTTATTTCGATAGAATTATCGTGCTTATGACTAGCTATTATCCATCTACTTCGCCGAAAATGGCTAGTTTCGATGCTTTATGTCTGTAAATAGTTACGTTAATCGGGGTTCGAGGATTTTATGCAAATCAGTCGCAAAGAACAAGACAGTTCTTTAACAGCGATGAGAATTTACTGTCGAAAATCCTTTTCTTGAAATGTAGTATTCAGTAGAATAAATCTCAGAACATTTTCACACCTTCAGCAGCACTCAGACACAATTATCAGTATCTAAAATACACGTATGTAAAAGATTATTCACAAACTTAGCCGAACTAATTGATAATCACGGTCAAGGCAAGTCTACTAATCGCTAGTCAAAACAATACTCACTAATCACTGGTTGAACCAAGATTGACTCGTTTCGGCGAGTATCGCTCTATTTATAGGCCTCGCGGAACTTTCGAGGAAGATCCGCTTGCGTCATTGTTCTTGAAATTAGTGGATTTTCCCACAAATTTCAAGAAGAATCCAGAGAGTCTCTAACTCGCCAACATGGTCGCTAAAAATAATGCCAACTTGACTCTATCGCCAAGATTTCGCCAAGTTTCTATTAAATCGCCATTATAACACAAGAGACGGCGTTACTTGCTAATATTACAAATTTAACACAAAATAAATATAATATAGAGTAGCATAAATGCATTTTACATCCAAATTCAAGTTATTTACTCTATTTACACAAAATTTGTAACAATATTATTTTTAAATCAATATCTAAATAACTTAACTTTCGCTTTTATTCATAAACACTCTTATGGCATTCGTTTCTCGATTCCAAAAGGCTAGGATTTCAATGTAAAATTATTTTTTTGCACCCATAACTCATACCTCAAAGTAGATTTCCGCAAATCCCATTTTTAGCGAATCTCTTCTCAGCAAATAAAACATGCTTACCAAACTTCGAATCTGTAAATCTAATAGTTCCTAGGAACTCGTGATGAGTGATTGTGTATCTCGCTTTTTTCCTATACATAAATATAGATTAGAATTACGATATCACATTTAATGTTTGAAAAAATGAATTTTTATTTTAATCTGAATACAGGAAGCGCTTTTTTAACATCTCGTGAATCGATATTTTTCTTTGAGAAAGTAATTTTTAGACTGCTGTTTGTCTTTAATTTCTAGTTTTCACATAAAATGCTCTATTTTATAGAACAATGGATTTTTCTTTGTTGTGTAATTGTTTTATGGTGTGTTTACAATTTTTTCATTACGAGTTTACGGCGGTTTAAAGAGTAAAAAGATTTAGAATTTGAAATAATTATAAAAAATACATACTCACGGTAAGATTTGAGGAAATATCTACAAACTGGCGATATCACTACGGGAAATATCGCCAAATTGTCAACTTGAGTTTTTGTCCCTATATTGGAAACATAGTTTTAATGTTTCATAATTACTTCTTTGCAAGTGTACATAAAGAAATAAGTTGAAAAAATTATCGATAAATTTGAATAAAATATGAATATCTACAGTAAGACTTAAGAAAATGGAATATAAATATCATTAATTTGTCAACTTAAATTTTTGTTGCTATATTGGATAACAGTGCTGTACGATTACAGAAATTACGAGAAAAATTAAGAATTCCAAAGGGGCTAGACGCTGCAATCGTGGAAAAACTGTAGCAAATGGCGCCCATACCCTGTTCTGACGAGTAAGTCTAACAGAACAAACGGTAGAAATTGAATACTTTAAAACCGTTGTACAGAACCGAATTAATACGATATATCCAGTATTTTTTCTCTTTGAATAAGTATTTGAAATATATCTTAATCTTAATCTTTTAACACGTATTTAATTTTCCTTTTTCAATAATAATTTCATCTTTACATGCATACTTTTAAAGATTTAGTCAAAACAAGGCTAAGTTTGCAAAATACTGTGCTATTATCTTTTGATATTAGAGTTATTATTTTTTTATTTGTTCATCCTGAGAATTATTTTTGCAATAAATTTTTGTACATAACGTGGTTTATTCAACCATTTTATTACTGGTCAAGAAATCTGAGAATGTAGTAACTGTTTAAATGAATATTTAACCGTATTATGTTATAAATTAAATTTAAAATTTTCTATGCCTTCCTCAGTATTATATATAAATACAAATCTAATTTCATGGTATATTAAACCAGTGGCGTAACGTACCCTCCCCCCGCATTGTGGGGGACAGGGACTCTAGGGGGCCCAAAACCTGAGTTTGCAGGGGGTCCCTAATGTTTTCCGTTACGCCACTGTATTAGACTATAGAAGTTTTAAACTTCTTGCGCAGGTAACTCGATAAAATTACACAAATCAAATCTCTCCAAAATTTTCAATAAATATTTGAAAACCCATACATGTCATGTTCTTACTGAAATTCCCCCCCCCCAGGAAGCTGATAAATATATAAAAAGATTTCCCTTGCTTTAAACATTTAACTGGGAGAGTATTTTGTCTGGTTGCAGTAGTTGAAAGGATGAGGCTTTTTGGTATTTTAAAATCCACATTTTAAAGACTATCGTAAACATAGAGGGTACAACAAGAACAACAAAGAAGCTCAGAAGAAATACAAGGGACAAAAGCATTCTCGTTTCCCTCCGGATACATCAGCCTTTATAGTTTTCTCAACAGGAAGCCTTTAGAATCGTATAATTTCCGGTAAAGCATTTTGAGAGAGATTGATCAGAATACGTGAAGGATGCAAGATTGCGTCATCTTGTTTTAAAAAACGCGAGCGTGAAAGATTTTAGGAGACAAAGTTGTGGTTAACAATATATTTGGCGTTATAGACGGATAAACTAATTAACTACCTCGCCAAATATTGGAGGGCTATGAATTAAATAAAATTCATCCAGAGAAAATTTAAGTGGTGAATTATTACATATATTAAGCGAATTATCCAAAAAAAATTGAAAGATAAACCATTTTCTTCGATAGAGTTATAAGTACTTCATGAATTGATAATTTAGCAGGCTTTTTTCTGCTTAATTGGTGACAATGACATTTTTGTTCGATTAATACAAGTATAAAAATCTCTGTATTTTTGGATATCGCTAAAAGGATAAGTAAAAAGAGGGTATTGTGCTTTGCCCAAAAACATTAAAATAATTTTAAAAGTTATTTATTTCCTATATTTTTTATTTTAAAATATATTGAAGTAATTTTTTTTTATCATTTAAACCAGAGGTCACCAAAGGGGTGATCCGCGAGAAAATTTCGCTGGTCCCCTGAAAAATGTGGAATATGCTTACTCATCACATTAAGTTATGTTTTAAGAGGCATTGAAACATAATTCAACTCAAAACAATACGTGAAAAGTTATAAAAAAGCTACTACATAGAATAACACGCCACGATAAATGTTGTACTGCTGTAGCTGCATTGTTGTATGTGGATAACAGCTCTGTGTGCAGCGAAAATTCAGGATAATAATTTAAGCAAGCATCTGAAAGAAAGCCTCATCCAACTATCGTCCGACAAAACTCTCAAATTTAAATTTCATTTATTCTTATTAAAATGCCAGTTTTTGCTTTCCATAAAAAGTTAATACCTTTTTAGTGAAATGTGTATGTTCTGTTTATATTTAATCAAATGCTTTTAGATATTATTATGTTAGCTTCTATCCGTAGCAGAATTTTTTTACCTTTCAATCAACTCATACCTGTTATTGCGCTGCAACAGTCATTAGCGAAATAAATCATGCAAGTCATGTTCTTGAATTGTCAGTCGGGAAGATTTCGTGACTGATTACTAAACGAGGCATTTATCAGTAGTGTAGGTGGCTCAAACAAAATTAAATGTAAATCACGAGTTTTGAACTAAATCAAACAGTTTAAGGATGCGTGACTTCACTTGTTTTGTTTTTCTCGCGTGTAACATCTCGAAATTATTTTTATTTGTATTCCCAATCCGGTTTTGCTTATTTTTTGTATGTGTCCATGTGATGTGTGATGGGCACTTTCTAAGACTTTTTTAATGGATTTAGTTATTGTAATTGAAATCAAAAGCAGCTAGGTTTGGTGCTGTTTTATTAAATCCACTAATTGTGCAAATCGACTGAGAATATAACTTTTTGTATACAAAAGCTTTTCTGTGATTTTTAGAATCAAATTTTAATTTTTGAAATGATTTTTATCCTATTTTATTCTTGATAATCATGTGTAAATTTGCAAGTTTGGCAGATTTATTAACGAAAGAAAAATTTCATTTTAATTTAATAAAATCGCAATTTTTCTACGAAATATTCTTCACTTAATTAATAAATATATATATATATATATACATGCCTCCCTCTCTCTCTCTCTCTATATATATATATATATGAATTTTATTAAATAATGTAAGTTATGAAGAAATTACAAGCTTTTGAAGCACTTATCCATCCTACTTCTAAATTTAAAAGTCTCATTTAGAGAGGTTATTCGAAAAAGGGAGGAGGAAAAAGGCCTCCAAAAATAAACTCTCAACCCCTCAGAAAGAGCGTTTAAACTGAAATTTGGTTCGTATAGTGACTGATGCCCTCCGAACAGTGAAAAAGTTTGTTATAACATGTTCTAAGCTTTTAGAAAGCTCGACATGTGTATAAAATTAAAAACAATATTCGAGAACCATTTCTACAAAAAAAAGAGGACAACTATTGGTTTTTGAGTGAAAAATATTAATTTTAAAAATCTTACACGCTTTCATAACGCAAGTATGAATTCGATTTCTTGCTTTTATGTATTGCCAATTAATTTATTGGAAAATAATATAAAATTGTATTAACAAAAAGTAATCTTTTTTCATCTTACATTTTTTTCTCTTTAAAATATTGTTAGATTTAACATTTTTCACTTTTTCATGGTATTTATTTTTTGGGTATAAAGAATAGAAAGAATGGACCCATGAACTCCTTGTAGTTTTATATTAATATTTTATAAAGAAATATTGGAATTGAAATTTGAGCTTTAAATTATGTGAGCTATTACACAAAATACGTTGAAATCAGCAAAGTAATTCGGAGTTGGAAGCAGTGCATTACATTTGTGTATGATGTTAGATTTTTTTTATTAAGAAATATATATCTACATTATATAAAAAATTTTAACATAATTAAAGTCCTGTTAAATTACTATGTAACATAATTGCAGATGTGTCCAATTATCCGAAAATATTTTCTACATGTTTACTTACATAAAACATTCACTTGATATTTCAAACAATATTTCATAAATTTTCTTTAAGAACTTTTTAAAGATATTCGTTTGTTAATAAATGTATTGAATGTAATAACAAAAATAGTTATCTGAATTAAAGTTGTTACTCAAGTTCATGACGAAAATTAAAAGAAATCTTGATCACATATTATAAACACTTTTATTTTGAAAACATTCTTACATAATACAATGTACATTTGACCTTAAAAAATGTGTCTTTCAATAAACTTTACATCAACAAGAATTTTAGAAAAACTCTTAAGAAATTTTGAGGATAAAATGTTTATTTTATCCAAATGCAATAGAATTTAGCTTGAAATATATTCAATTATAATACATTTCTCTCGCAATACATTAGTATCTTGTATTATTATTATTATTTTCTGAAATTTATGACAAACATCTTGATACACACAAATTTTTTGTAAGTTTTAAACTTTCTTTGCATTCGTTTTAATAGATAAAAACAATAATACACACACATATAAGAATATTTTTTGCTGAATTATTTAATAAATTTATACAAAATTTGCTCATTATTATCTGTAAATACTAGAAATATCTATACAGTACGCTGCGATAAAACCTAGTACAATTCTAGGTTTCAAAATAACAGAATATTATTAAACATAGCCATTTTATTTAATATCTCGAGCTCTTATTTTTTTTTTTACAAAAAACTTTCCTATAAAACATCAGCTATATAAACTACAATTAATATTGATACTGACTGATAATTAACATATTAAGCATGGTATACTTAAAAATATCAACCTCAAAAATAGTTATTACTTTCAGTCTAAGAGTAGAAATTCATATTCGAATTAACAAATTAATTTTAAAAAGTGAATAAGATATATTAAAGAGTATTGAAACCAACACTTTTTCATACAATTTGTTTCACTCCATTCGTGAAATTTGGCACTGCTTTCTTATTCATTTTAGGTTTTCAAAATCGAATTTTTTATTTTACTAAAGTATTGATTCCATATTGCTTACAAACGAAATTAAAAATATAAAGTATAGACTCTTCACCCATAATTCTTGATTATTGCGAAAGAAAAAATAATTCACAAGGTTACAGGAAAAAAAGAATGAATAAATTAGCATATTTCATCAAAAAGTGTTCTTAGTTTAACTCGCATGGTGATTTTAATACTTTTATTAGTTTCGTTTTAGCATTTACAACTTTTTTTTATTATTGAATCCGTTCTTTCTACTCTTTTACTGTACATCGAACGTTTTTAATGGAGGCAAGGAAAATATTTCTCTCCAGTTGCATTAATTTTCAAAAGCAAATTTATCAAATTGAATAATTTAATTTTTTTTTATCTGTATACGATTGTTTAAAAAATAGTTTTAAAATGCTATTTTTCATAAAAAAAATTTTCTCGTAAATTCAGATAATTTTTTTAAAAATATTGCTGATTTAACTATCAATATATATACTGGTATTTATCCCTAAAAAGTATTTATAATGCTTTAGTATGCTATTTAAAAAAAACACTCTAACGCGTTCGGATACTTTAAAAAATACTAATTTTTTAAATCATATATTCATTTTTCACCGGTCAATTTCTTATCCACATCTTTAACATACTTGCTATAATAACAAATCGGTTTTAATAAATAATTTTTTTTAAAGAAAACGATTTTTTTTTTAAAAAAGAATTTAAAAACGTTGAAGACATCAAAATCGTTTGGAACTGGATTCAACAACGCGTGAAATATCACTTCAAATCGCGCTCAGCACCGCTAGCATTTGTTTACAAAGAAAAGAAAAGAAAATAGCGATTTAAATAACATCGCAGGCTAGAGTTCTTATTCATTTACATGAAATGGGATGAAAATCGTGCAAGAAGCGATGAATGGTGATTTTAGTTTCGAACTCTTCTGTGCTGCACCCTTCTTCGAGGCTTGGGCGTGGGTGGCTCTTCATAGTCTTCTTCTTCTATGGGTTCTCGAGATGCGGGCTTTCTCTGCTTGGGAGGGGGACTACGGCTTCCGTAAAAGTCCTCGCTGTAGAAAGAAACTAATTTGTTTTAGACATTCAAAAAAGAAAATTTATGTAGGTTTTTATGCTGGGTTTATTCTTTAGTGCGAATGGCAATGCCATCATTTTCGTGAACTGAATTCATCAAAGCAGAAAAACATAAATCTTTCGGAATAAAATTTCCCATTTTGAGTTTTTATTATTATTTTCGTTTATATACACAATACTTTTATTGAAAAAAACCACGAAGCATTAATTTTATGCAAGAACGACATTGGCGAATTTTATTAACCTTTACAGGATGGTCAGTTGATATTCAAACCAATAGTCTCATAAGCAACGGGCTTGGATCAAAAATCTATCAAAGAGTAAATTCCTCTCTTAACTGCTTTCTAAACACATCATGACCTGGGAAAACCCATGTACTTCAATCGTGTATCCAAATTTTTGTTTTTAGTTGATAGGGGGTATAAAATTCCCTCTTTCTATATGTACCTTAATATGCCCAATTCTCAGAAAGTGAACTGTACGCTGTTTCATTGCCGAGAATCGACGATTTATAGCATTGTCAAATAAATGGGAAGGCAGCATAGCCGAAAGTTCCATCTTGAAGAAAAGTTTCCTTCCAAAAATTACCCATCTTATAAAGGTTAAAAATTCCTACTTTACCTAAGTTTCATTTAATAAAATGCGCTATTAAATAATAACATGAAAAATGTATTTCTGACCTTATAGAAGATCAATTTTTAACAAACGCAATTTGTATAAACTAGTTTAAATATAATTTAACTATTTATTTTATTACAGAGAAGCTTTATAAATTTTTGTTAAATTTTTCTAATGAAATACGGTTAGAATTTGATTCTAAAGGTTAATTTGGTGCGTTATATGTGGGTTTTTGTTACTCTATATGTATACTAAAAACGTACATGAAGTGATGAAATATATTTTATATAACTAATAGGTTACTGAGATAACTATATATATAGTTAAAAAATTTGTCTGAAGGTATAAAAATTCATTAATAAGGCTTTATTGGTTTTCGGGCAAGTTATTGTATTTTATCAAGTTAAAATAAAATTAACATGACTTTTTATTTAGATTTAAATCAATATGGCTTTTTCGAATTAACATGCGAATTTTTTTGTATTCTATTAGAACTAAATTAATGTGACCATTCTAAAAATCAGAAAAATTCTTGAAAGATTTCTGAATCAAAATCAGGATAATGGGTACTATAGAATACGAACTAAATTCATACAGCCTTCAATGGTGAAAAAGGCTCTCCACATCCCTGATTTATATTTATAGAAACAATATCATTCAGAAATTTTAGAATCCTTACCATCCTGCTACGCCGTCAGGCCTGGAGCATGTCTTCGAGACAGGATCGTAAACTAGACCCTCGTGGCACGTCAGCATTCTAGGCCTCCTCGCTCCATCCTCTCCCTTGATGCAGACGAAGTGCAGCTGGCAGTTGTCGGGGTGAGGGTACGTGGTGTACACTCCATCCTGGAGATCTACAGCATTGGGTTCGGGACAGGTGAAGCCTAACAAATCTGAAAAATCAAGATAAAGAAATGGGCGTTAAATGTGGTCTATTTTTAGTTAGATTCAAATTATATATATATATATATATATATATATATATATATATATATATATATATATATAATTTCTACAAAGAGATGATTCAACATGATTAATACTTAAAAAATATCAATGCTAATAAAAGACAACAGAATTAGAAGGAGAATGAAAAATTAAATAGCAAGTAAAAATAAAAGAATGGATGCTTCAGTATTATAACATTGCTGACTTAGGACAGCTAGTATACATAAAATTTTCTTTAAAAAAATCTTTCTGTATATATATTCAACTAAATAAAGTTTGTTAGAGTACATTTTATTTATATTGATATGTATGCATGATTTTTTCAATAACATAAAAAAAATCACAAGAACTTAATGAAATTTAATATAAAATTTTCAAGTGGGGAATTTGGGAGCATTCTGAAATCTCGCTTGTTTGAACCAATTAAGTAAACCCGTTTCTAAATGCTCGTGCTTGACCGTTTTCCTCCGTTTTCGCTCTGGCTCAAACTTACTATATTCAAACATTTCCGTAATTTACTGTCTTTCTTTATTTATTGCTGATAATGAGAGTTAGCAATACCAAAATCTTTACAGATTTCCGTTTTCGTCTTTTGTTTTTGATCAACAGTCTTAAGGAGATTCATATTCATTTAAAAGCAAAATAGCAGTTTGCTTTCCCCCTGATCCCTTTGCCTTTGTGCTCCCGAAAGAAAATTCTTCTAAAACAGAAAAAGAAAGAAAAAAAAACCATGAGTTATATATAAACTCACAGATTTTTACACTACGATGTACTCGCCACCGAATTCCAAAGCCAACTGATAAGATATATCTTTTTGTGGGGTGTTTGTAGGGGTAGAGGGTAAAAGTAGCTTAGATAAACAAAATTAGCTCACGTAACAAGCTATTTCGAGTGTACTTCAAAGCCAAGTTAGTCTCCTTTTCACGAAACATGCGAAACATCTATCTTTTATTTCACACCCCCCTTAAATCTCGACCGCGCAGGTGGTGTTTTCAGTATTTTATTCATTCCCAGAAGGGAAATATTTTCGTGTTTAGCAATATTCGTTTTATGTTGGGGAAAACAATGAATGAAAATGCGTAGTAGTTTGTGGGGACCTTTATATTACTTCGTGTTAACCGATATTTCGTCCTAAGCGATTTTGCGTTAAACATATTTTACTGCATTTGAATTCTGGGCAATATATTTTAGTACCAACTCCCTTCAATGTTTAACATTAAATGAAATAGACTCTTGAATGAAATCTTGATTCTTTCACTTTTGTAATCCTCAATAGCTATTACCCAACGGTGCATATATAAAGGGGTTTTAAAATAGCTTTGAGTTTTAAAAAATGTTTCCCATTTCCATTCACATGCCTTAGTAACAAATATGCTGTAAAACTTTACCCGTTAAAAAGAAAAACCTGCATGTTAATTGTTTCTCAAAAATTTAAAGAAAGCATGTGATATGATGTGAATAATTATACTGATTTGCAAGTTTGAATTTTGATTCTCTGCCGAAAGGTTATTATCGCCGGAAAGATCGTTTGCAGGCCAAGAGAGAATACTCTTTGTGTGTTCTATGAAGTCACCTTGGCGGCACATTTTGGGGTGGTGTGGTAGTTAGGAGAGGGGGGTGCCAGCTCAGCGCGTCCGCGTCACTTAACCATGGTTCAAAATTACGCGGTCCGTCGCCAAAAGCCCTCGTGTAGCTGAACAGTGGAACGTTAATATTCACTCACTCACTCATTGGCGACACATTTAGTCACTAAATATTGCCAAGTCGTCAAATTTGGCAAAAAAATATATGCCTCTACTCAAATCCGAAAGGCTCTAGAATAAATGTTTGAAAAAACTTTAGAAACTCCTTGAAGATTCGTTTTAATTCGCCAATTTGACGAGAAAAAGAAATGTCTGTACTACATAAATTCAGAAGGTTCTAGAATGATTATTTGAGAAAATCTTAGAAAATACTAGAAGATTCTTTCCAGTCTATATGAGAACGACGTGGTGAAGCAACATTTAAATCAATCATTTATCAAGAAATTTCAGTTTTGTTTCCTTTGTAACATTGTTATTATGGATTTGAACTGCCATGTTCAAAATTTGAATAAATTTTGAATCTATTGCTATTGTAGATTTAAAAGTGCGAACTCTTTGTTCCCTGTTAAAAGAAAACCTACTATAATTACTAGAGAATTCCAGAATGAATAACTATTTACTCTAAAAAATACCTGCCTGTTACTTGCATGGACTTTTCTCGTATTTAAAAGATGATCAACTATGTAAAAATATAAATATTGGTAAATTTTTCTTTTCTTATAACGTTCTAACTTTGATTATTAATCTTATACTTGGTATTCCAAGACAGTCTTGAGCTTTTGGTGGACAACTAAGTCGTTTTGTTATTTATTTTTATATTGTAAGAGATGGAATAAGAAGATGCTATAAAATCATCAAAGATATCTGTATCGAAATTGAAGAAACACATTCTCAACACGAAAATAAATTGCTTATGATTCTAGTATTCTCTCTTGATTCATGAAAGCACGACATCCTTGTAACATTTTGAGAGCTTCTTTCTTAAATTCTCATTTTTTGAAGACCTGACTACCATAGTAGACAGTTTAAAAAATTGTCTCGTTCAATATAAGGCTGTATGCATGCGCTGTTGAATCCGTCCCTAAATCCGCTTGCATACTGTAACAAATGATTACCTGTAAAAAAGACTAACAAGCGACATTATATAGATTAAACAGGAAAAATCACGTCATATTTTCAGAGATTTTTTTTATGTAATCTACGTACATTTTAACAATATTGGTTTCACCTTACCTTCGGTTTTGCAGGACGATTTGACAAGATCGGCCCAGTCGCAAGTGGCTCTGTCGTCATTGAAAATTAGTCCGGGTGGACATTGAACTTCGGTAGCAGCTCCATCCACGCAGTTCCAAAACTTGGTACAGTCAGTCTCGTGAGGGTACAGTCCATATCTCCTTGGGCAGTTCTTCGTGGGCTTAGCCTCCTCTGGAAAAATGGAACGATTGTGGGATTACTCACAAAATTCTGCTTTAATTTAATGGTAAATTGATGTTTTATGATACCTTTTTAATTAATGTCACACTAGGTCAGGGGTCGTCGATCAAGGGTTAACGGAAAGAGTTTGAAGTCCTAAACTTGGGTGGGTGGGGATAACTTTTTGAGACTCGTTGTTATCTTTTTGATTTTATTCTGTTTTATCGATTCTACTTTTTCTAGCAAGCCAACTTCCCTAAATTGTTTGCACTAGTATAATCAGAAGTGAAGTGAAATGCATCATCTCGTTTTCCTATATAATGCTGTTCTTAGATACAGTCGAATAGAGATAAAGAGAAAATTTGCATTTCCTGTTACAACATATGACTTCGAATTTAATTAAAGATATGTAGGGGTTATCAGGGGCTTTGAATCTGGATTTAATATTAATTGTAAGCGCGAGAATTAATTTACCACCAATTCCTGTTAAGTTTTTTTTCCGGCGTCTGTCAATATATATAGTTTACGTATGTTAAACCTCTCAAGCTAGAATTTTGTTATTTAATCAATTTAATAAAAATTAGAGAAAATTATTCAGTTCTTAGACGTCTTCAAAATATTTGGTTCCATGAAATTTGAGCTAGATTCCCACATAGGTAATAAATTTAAGAAGGCAAACTTCATAACCAGAGTAATTTTATTATTATAGAAACATTTAACAGTATATCGCATTTTCTTCTACAACAAATATATCAGAAATAATAACTGTATTACTTGCATTTGTCATCACGCGAATACAAATAACGAGTAGTTTCCCCTAATTTTGAGGCTGAAGATATTCTAAAAAATTGCTAACGTTCTTCAAGGTTGTCAGATCACACCTATTATTAACTGTCATTAAATCGCAATTTTGTTATGTACAAGCTGTGCTGATTGTTATGGGTTATAGCAAACCCCGCAATTGCTCTAATTATAAGTCATTTTTCCACCAAAATATATATAGTTTTGAGATAGGAGAAAACATGTTTTGTGTGAACTTTTTCTCGTTTTATTTAAAACGAATTTTTATGTCTTACATTGTTTGTAAATTTCTAGTCCACCTTGACAGAAATGAAAGGATCAAATGAATGTAAATGCACGTAATCGTTAAACTACTGAAACAAAGTAATTGTTTTAGAAGTATTGCCAAATGTGTTGAGTTGAGTTGAGAAGAACTTCAAGCACAATACGCCATAAACAATTCTTAAACCAGTTGCCTTCAAAAGATAACGCTAAGATAATTAAAACCTTCTTCCTTAGGCAAGTGCTGGAAAAATCAACTTTTTTGTCTCGGATTTTGCTTGAATGTTCTTTTTTATGACAATTATAAGAACGAAGTTCTGATTGAAAGCATTATCTTATTTGCTTATTTTTTCAAAAAGAATCTTTAACAAAATCTACTAGATTCTAATCAAATTGAACTAGGATATTAATATTTATTTAAATCTACTTAAAATGCCTCAGATATTCTTAAATGTAGCAGTTTTATTTAAAAAGTTATGAAATATTAAAGATCTTGTTCCTAATAAAAAAATGTAGATAAATGAAATTGATGAAGTAATTTACAGTTCTTGTAAAGCGCGATTGAAGATGAATTCGTGTTTATACAGTTAAAAATATATGATAATTATATATTTCTTAATAATAACCTTTATTTAAATGTCTTTTTAAATATTATATAACTAAAATTAAATCTAATAAATGCACATAAAGGATTATTTAATAATTATTTATCTCAAAACTGTTACTAGCTGTCTGTTAATTTGTGTTCCTACACTTTCACATTATCCAGCTTGAATCTTACTGGACATATTTTGGAGGAAAAAATTAAAGAAATGAAAAATATTCCGATTTGATAAAAACCAAAGGTAATATTTTGAAATCTGATGTAAGATAAAAAATATGTATAGTTAAATCACTTAAAAATGTACACTAATGCAAACTATGTCTATAAATAGTGAAAGATCTTTGAACATAAGTTCTAAATCAAGTGGAATTTCTTTTATATAATATTTTTACATTAGAAAGGAGGAAAGGGAATCCCAATTTGTATATCTGCAAATGCATTTGTTTTGTTTTTCGATTTGCTATCCTCAAGCCTATTGCAATATATTTTTCGTTGCCACAGTCTTCTTTAGCATTCAAAACATATTTAAAATAGTTATTGCTTGACCAAATAGGATAGTAATGAACCACGCGAGTAAAATATCGTAACCGTAACTTACGCAATTCGGGTCTTGAAGAACAATCCACGTCTCTGAGGGAATCACATCTTAAGAACTTTGGTGCACCATTTTCATTAAAAGCAAGTCCATCTTCACACAAACTCTCTACAGCTGAGCCATTTCGGCATTCATAATACTTGTCGCACTGTACAGGATCAGCGAAGTACCCGAAAGCTTCGGGACAGGAGAATCTGCTTGATCCAGAGGATCGACCCTGATTTGGGCTTGGTTCTGGTTGTCTAGCTCTAGATTGCTGACGAGGAGCTTGTTGTCTTCCTTGGTTAGGCTCACTTTGTGGGGCTGGTCTTGCTTGATGTCGAGTGTTTTGGGGTGGTTGGTACTGAGGTTGATATCTGGTATTTTCTTGGGGTTCTCTATAATCAGGTTGTTCTTGTCTTGGTGCATCTCTTTGTGGTGCGTTTTGTCTTCTGCTTGGTTGTCTAGTTATTTGGCGCTCGGGTTGTTCCCTTGGTGGGGGCGTTCGCTGAACAGGGGGTTGTCTTCTATTCGTTTGTCTTGGAGCTTGGTATTCTGGTTCATAGGCTATTGGTTCACGTTGATCCTCAAGTGGTTCTTCATACAAATAAGGCTCATCTCTTGCATCGTACTGTGGAGGACGAGATCTATGGGTGTTTATAACAGGATCAACATCTTCTTCTGGAAGTTCGCGAACTGGAGCAGCACGTGGTGGTTGACGCACATATTGAGGTTCTTCCTCTGCTACTGGGGCTGGAGCTGGAGCTCTCTGGCGGTAATTTGTTGGACGATCTTCGACGGCTGCATATTCTGTATCAACAGGTTGTCTTCGAGTGCTTACTCTTGAACTGCTTTCTTCTGGATCTGGTTGGTATCTCTGAGTATTTCTGCTACGTGTGGGGGCTTGACTTGGTGCTTGTGAGCTCCTCGTCCTAGTTGGAGTACCGGAAGAACTGTCAGAAGAAGACCTAGATGAACTTCTTGTCCTTGTAATTTCTTCAGGTGCCCTCTCAGGTTGATAGCGGCTTGAGCCCCGACCTCGTGTAGGAGCTGCTGAGGGTTGTGAGTCTCGAGTTGAATGCCTTGGGTTTTCTTGTAAATCAGATCCTTCGCTACCACCTCTAGATCCATATCGCTGCAAAGGAGGTTCATATCTTGAAAGTTGGCTTCGACCGGTGTCAGGATTATTATTACTTTGAGTACGTTTGGGAGTTTCTTGTTGACGTGCTTCATTATAACTACTTCTTGGTGCTTGAGGTTCAGTTTCTTCTCTTCGGTTAGGCTCGGAGGTACGGGACCGATCTGCTGGGCCAATATTTTCATTGTAGTCTGGATAAGAAGTGTCGTAATGAACTTCAGAGCTAGGAAGTCGGGCAGCAGTAGTTGGTGTTGGTTGATCAAGATTTCCAGCAGATGGAGTTTCATCATTATTTAAACCGCTGAGAATCTCTTCTACGTCTTCATATCCTGGCTGACTATCAAAAGCTTTGTCATACTCGTTGACCAAGAATGGCTGCTCAGTTGCAGGTAATCGTATTTCGGCATGGCCTCTTTCTGGAATACTAGGTTGGTTGTCTCGAGGGATAAAATTTTGAGCTGGGCTAGCACCAGTTATTCTGCTTACTTCATCTGGAATGGGAACAGAAGACGTCCTTGTTCCAGCTGATCTTTGAGGACTGAGACGTTCCGACTGTCTACCTCGTTGCTTATTTTCTTGAGTTCTAGATTCGGGATACTCTTCGTGTGGTAAGCGAGAGTGAGTTTCTGATGGAACCCGAATAGGTGTTAGGACAGGGACGTAAGATCCTCTACTAGGTTGTTCAGCTACTGGCTTGGAAGGAATGTATCTTCTGCTTGGAATTTCTTGATTTAATACTGGAGCCTCAGGTTCTCCAAAACCTCTGGGTTCATTTCCTTCTGAATCATCTATAGGCAATCTATTCGTACCAACTTGAGGTGGATAGTACTGAGTTGGTTCAGGGTTTCTTAGACCTGGCTCTCCAGCAGAGTTTTCAAGCTTGTCATTGGACCACAGGGCCTTATCAACTAAACCAGAAGGTGAATCGTATGTATTTGGGTTACTGATTAGTTCTGGATTATTGGAGTAAGGTTGAGGTCTTTTCTGATCTGCATCAATCAGTTCTGTGACTGGCACTTTGATCTTTTCGGGATCGTTAATATTCAGTTTCTCTGGATTTGCACCTGGTTTAGTAGCACCATTCTGGGGCCTCCTGCGTTTCTTTGGTCTTCGTCTCCTGCCTTGAGATTTGTCATCGGGTTGTGCGGTGGTTATTGGAGCCAACTCATCAACCACTGCTGGTAATATAGGTTCTTCAGGTAAAAGGGGAGCAGCAGGTAGGGGTGGAGCGAATTCTTGGGTTGAGACTCTAGATGGAACTCTTCTACCAGTGGTTCCTTCACGTTTAGGAGCCTGTGGAAAGCAAATTAAATTGGTTCATATATTTTCGAAAGATATTTTAAAACTAATGTGTGCCATGTATGCTGAAAGTGTTTATTTTTGCAATTGATGATGAATTGAAATTAAAAATTTTAAATACTATGTAACGGGTTATATTTACAAGTCTAACTAATCCTTTCAGGCAGGGGTCCGTAGACCTCTGGGGGACCCCAGTAATTTTCTAGGTCAGCGAAGGCCTCCCATTTAATGTTAAGATTTCCCTCTTTTACAGATCGAAAAGCCTCGTGAAAAATTTAAAAGTGTACCCTCCTAAACTAGATTACTTAATTACCCAGATGAAAAAAACTCTACTGGAACTTGAATTTCGATCAAGAATTATAATTCAATTTTTAATTTTTGCAACTGCAAAGATTAGACTTTAACTGTTTTCTTACAGCTGTTGTTTCTGTAAGCCTGTATAAGAAGTAGAGGCAGTGTTGGGGTTATTGAGGCACCTTTATATCACTCATTCACGTGTTGGGAGTCTCGGAGGAGTGTTCAAATATGGGGAGTCCCCGATGTCAGGCTGATACATAAAAGGGGGTCACGGCAATTGAAAGTTTAAGAACCCTGTTCCAGGAAAAATACTTTTACTGAGCTTATGTGATTATAAAACATCTTTCTGTAAAGGATCCCCGATTTATGTTAATGAGGGTTACTATTTAAAATCAAGTGAAGAGAAAAGTTATGTGATGAAGATTGCTGTCATGCGAAGACTAGGGTGAAACCGGTCTATCCGCGATTCTTCCATTAATCCTCTTGGGTAAAATAATTTTTTTTAACTGTAAGTTCTATTGAAAACTTTTCCTAGAAGAAGAAGACGGGATTTATTTAAATGAGTTATTCTATTTAAGCGTTGGCATTTAGGTACGCGAGGATAGTCGCTGGATGGTTGATAGCCGATAGTTTGAAATCAGATTTGATTAAACTGTGAACACGATTTTCGACCGGAGATCATGTATTTAAGTAAGATAATTACAGAGAACTGATGCGTAGGAGTCAAGAGTGCTCCATGAACTTTAATCATAAGTTAGTAGCCTTAAGCCACGCGATTGCTCTTCCAATTATTTACTAAGTGCATTTCCTACCTTTAGTTATGTTGATTAAGTAAAAGGGATAGTAAAATTGCGTTTAAAACTAGCTATGGCTGATCTTTGCTCAATCCCCCCAAACACCAACAACCCAAAGTGGGTTGTTACAAGGGCATTCGACATAAAAGTTAGTACTGAAATTGTAGAAGCTTAAGGTGAAAGAGTTAGGCGGGGCGCTCAAGGACTTATCTTATTGATGAGGATCGTCAATTAATGATAGGTACAAGTACTTTTCCCTATAGCTTGGGTGGAAATTAGATAGTGACTAGAAAATCATAATAAAGTATATATTTTAAGAAAATACTTGATTTTTTTTAAGAACCCTCACACTTCAGCGGACAAGAGTCCTCGACAACTATTACATAATATTATTAAAATGTTGATTGTGAAAACTCCTGAAAAGCATTTTATTTTTTAGAGTATGTGGCCAAAATAAAAAAAAAACACCTGAACTACATATTAAAGATTCGTCCTAAAATTTATTTAAAATTAAAGATTAGAAAATTGTGTGTTATTAATCATTATTATTATTTACCTGATATGCCGGAAGTTCATCAGCTATTTCTGCCGGTTCCGGTGCTGGAGTCGGTCTCCTTCGTCGTGCAGATACTCTTCTTGTAGGGGCTGGGGGTTGGGCTCTAGTACTGTCTCCATCGAATTCATCCTCACCACCAGAGTACCTCACGCTTCCTCTGTTCTGTGCCAATACTGAAAACACAAATATACAAAATATATTGATATTAGTGAATATTTTCATTGAAACAAAGTACCCACATTTAAAAAGGATAAAAAATAATTGGTATTAGATTAATTTATTCAAAATTTGTTGAAATGTTTTTAGAAATAGACGTATTTTGAACTAATCGTTATTCATATATAATTTGAAATTAATATTTGGCAGAATTTTCTTTAATTATAATATTTTTCACATATATTATGTACAATTTTTTATGTTAGTTACTTTTATCGTTTTTACACATCTTTAAAAAAAAAAAAAAAAAAAAAAAAATGGATATTACCAGAAGAAAAGTTGCAAAAATTATTATGAACAAATTATAACAGTAGAATAACGAGCATTGTCAGGTCAATAATGAGGATTTTTCTTATTTTAAATGTTTTCTTTTGTGTTCCTATTTTGAACTAGATATTTTACTTCTTTGTGGATGCCCATGTTCATTTCCCGAAGAAGGTTATACAAATATGCAAAGAGTTAAAGAGAACAACATTTTCTCTCTTACTAAATAATGGCGTTTTTAAATACAACAGAGAGAGAGGGGAGATTGTTTCATGAAATCTACATTTAAAAAAGATATTTAATCCCATTTATATATATATATATATTGAAACACGCCACGTATGTTATTTTCCTTTCAGTAACACTATCATTGTGGGAAAATTGGTTTTACAGGCAAAGTTCGTTTCTTAGCGTGAGCTTGATAAATAAAACTTTGGCAAACAACCATAGAGAGATGTGACCAAGTTACCAGATTGATGACTTTATTTCCCTTGGCGAAAATGTGATATCTTCAAGGGGATAAGAAAATTTTCAGCTTGTTTTTAATAAGTGCGATTTGTGCACTATTGAAAATAATCTGTTAGAATAATTCTTTGTGCATATTATGTCGATTTGTCCACGTGTAATTATCTGTTTGCCCTTGTCTAACAATAAATCTGTTATTATTCAAATAACTAGAGTCGTCGACTGCTTTCCACCCACGCAAATTCGCTATAGTATTAAGATTGTCAATACGATTTTCGAAGAATAAATTATAAAATGTTATACAGTAGAGCGTCGTTTATCCGAATCAATTGGGACCGGACACCGTTCGGATACGCGATTGTTCGGATAACCGAAAACCGAATGCGATCCATGCAGTATGTGATACTGGACACAATGCAAGTATTGAAAATCATCATATGCGGGAAACGTGTTTGAAGAGAAAGCAAAATAGGTACAAAACATCGCAATTTTACCTTAATTGTGGAAAATAATCATTTATTTTTCGCTGTACCAATGTACACCTTCGTTTTTTCACTGCAAGGTCTCTGATTTCCTTCAGCGGCAGTAGTTGAGTAGGACAGCACTCTGATTGTTGTTCGTACCACTCCATAGCTGTCTCTAACGCAGAAAATGCGTCTGCATTTGATGGACCCTCGCTACTTTCGTTGTTGTTGTCCTCTTCTTCCCATCCGTGTCATCGCCGATAGGGTCGGATTCTTCTTGCACGGAAGTCACAATCTCGTTATCGTTTAGCATTTGAAATCCACAGTCTTCTGCATCGCATGCCATCCAGGTTTCTGCATCAACAAAACTCAACAAAATAGAGCGTATACACCCCCTCCCTTGGAAACAAACTGACCTAATATTCCGCGCAGATGTCTACCAAATCACACAACTGAAATTCCCCAAATATCTCTGACCTTGGGGTTTCCCGTCACTTTTGGCCTCACACAAAACAACTGTTGAGCATTGCACTGTTCGAAAACGTATCCGGACTTTGGTTCGGATATTTGACGTTCCGGATAATAAACGTTCGGATAAACGACGTTCTACTGAAATATAATTTTTAGGTAATATCTTCCTTGCATTCAATTCTGGTTTTTCAAGGCAAGTATATAAATTGTAATATGTAAAATGTGGAATGGTTTTTCTGTTAATTTTCAATTTGTGACTGTATATCAGTAAATATGTGTTAAAAAAACCTATGTTTACGTTTCATACAAACAACTATAAAATAGATTATCAATTAATTAACCAATGGATAGTTACTTTTTTACCTGGCGTGATACAATATCGAAGAAAAAAACTTAGTCTTATTTATTTTTAAACTCTTCGCTCTATTTTCTTCCAACAATCAAATATAAATCAATGAGGAAACTTACGGCGTCATATTTCCTACATTCCATCAAATTCACTTCCAAATATGATCAGTTATGAAAACAGCAATCTTAAGGTTAAAAAGCAGGGACATTTCACTTATTCTCTATCTATGAGAGAAAAACCACCACTAAGCGTAATCGACAGCTATTTTTAGAACCAATTTTAGATAAAAATAACCTTCAGAGAAAGGGGAGCAGATGCTTATTGCTGAACAGGATATTTTTTAATGTTTTTCTCACATACGATATCATTTGAAGTTATCATTTTCTTTTTTGCAGGTTGATAAGAGGAAAAAAGAAAGGGGGAAGGGGGGGAGAATTTCAAAAGTTTATTTTATTTTCCTTCCGTATTTCTCTCTCTCTTATGTTGCAGAGTTCTCATTTAATTATTCTTTTAAGTTTCACTAACCTAAGTTAATTAAATTAAATTAACTTCAATTAATATAAGGCATTCTTCTAAATTTTAAACATCCCCCCCCCACACACATGGTTACATATTTATTTATTCCTTTTTAGTGTAAGAGCTGTCGAAACGTAAGAAAAAATAATAATAATAATAAAAGGAAGAAAATGGTCTGCGCTTTCTCGCCATTAATCATGTAGTCAGATCAGTAGAATATTATTTAAGCACTGAAATATCATAGTTAATATTACTATTAACTCTGATAAACTCCCAAATGATTGACAGGATGCCAAAAAATAAAAAAAGATTAAATTAGACTATTTGATATTTTACGCTTTTTGTTAAATCATATTTTGCGTGTTTGTCCTTTTGTATATTATTATGAACAGAAAAATCAGAGTTACTTTGGAGTTGATTGTTTTTTCATCTTTGCTTATCAAGAAACTCACTAAAAAAGGAAGGACAAATGCTACATATTTTCTGGTATAACTGATTTTTTCGCGTAGTAAGGTATATCAACCCCTCCTGTATAATGTAAATAATTCAAAAATCCAATGAATCTTTCTCATTTTTTTCATTACCTTACTCGCACCATATTCGTGATGATTGATATGTATGGATTAGATTTTGAAAATAAAACGAGTAGATCGATTATTTTACTATACATAATTTAGGACCAATTTTTAAGCTTAAAAATATAATTTAGATGTCAATAGTTTTCTAATTGGATTGTGTCGTATAATATTTCCAAATGTGTTTATTGAAAAAATAAATATTTAGCCGTTATCTTTTTCATTAGTGTAATTGTTTTCATGATTCAAATTTTTCAACAGTTTTAGAATTATAAAACTCGAAATAGAAGCTATTTAATTATCTGTAGATCATAACTGATTATTGTTATTATTTATGATAAAAAGAATACATTAAGATAAATAATTATAAAAGAAAGCTTAACACTTTAGAGTAATGCATGTAGACCTATCAGTTACTAATGGAATAGGAGACGGAAATGGTAAATCTGTTTACCTAGAAGTTTTTAATGAATAACACATTACTGAGGAAAAATGCAACACTAAATTGTTACATTTTTGGTATTCACGTATTATACGATTAATACGTCGATTAATTTCGTTAATTTCGATTCGTTATTTCGATTAATTTCGTTAGAGCAAGAGACGTCGCCAAATGTTGCAATCTTCAGTCAATAGAGAAAACCTTTCCAACGTGTGCTGGAACGCAGTAATAATAAGGATGAGAGTATTTGGCGACATTTTTTTGAATCGGCGATGTCTTTTCATTTGCCAAAATTTGTCGACTTGTATAATATGTAAGTACCCATTTTTTTGTTTGAAAAAACTGATCAATTTAATAAAATGTTCCAATTTTGATCCTTGTTTTTTACGGTTTTAAGGTACAACTTTCCCTTTAGAACATTTTTTCTGACCTGTCATTGTTCTTTTTTTAAAAATAAAATATAAAAGCCTTTCTTATAAAAAAAAAAAAAAAACAGCATAAAACGTGACCATACACACAAAGAAACATTTTTTTCCTCCAGTACTTTCTATTCCCATTTTTTTTTTTCTTTTCTTTTCCAACAAAGAATGATTCTATTTGCGTAATTTTACGAGCTTTCTCAGGGAAATAACGATAGATACCATCATTCTGTTTGATAAAATATTTTATAATCTTCCAATCGGTGTCAGGGTGTTGGAAGAAGGAAGGGCACGAGCAGGGAAAAGGAGGTTTGGAATGTTTTCCTCTGCCTCCGGGGAATCCAGTGAAATCGAAGTTTGGAGGTGACCCCATTCAATACAAGGTCGATATGAGATTTTCATGTATTTATCCTACTTTCTTGCTTTGTTGACTACCGATTATTGTTCGTTCTAAACATGCTTGAAATAAAGAAAAAAATTATAAAAAGTTAGAACATTCGAATTTTACTTTCCTTTCCCGATTTTGGTTTCGTTTGTTTGTAAACTCGTTATATTGTTCGAATGGTATTTCAAAACATATCTGTGTTTGAAGCGAAATAACTAACTAGCGAATCAGGATTCTAAAGATTGTGATCAGGGGGGTAGCTACCACCGTATCAATGATTTGGGGCCCCCAAACTACAGGGGCCCCAACATATGTAAGCAAAAAATGGTGAAATATTAAAGGTTCCTAAAAAGGGCCCCCAAGAAATTTTTGATACAGAGCCCGTTAAGGATTAGCTACGTCAGTGATGGTGATATTCATGTACAAAAAAAAAAGACATTGCATTAAAAAGGACTTTTTTTTGTTTATAAAATTATTTTAGTATTCTTTTTTAGATTAGGAGGCTTTTTCCTATTTTTATTTAGAACTGTTTCTATTTCTGTTTTTTTTTTATTTAGAACTGAACCTATTTTACTTAGAACTTTTTTATTTTGTTTTATCGATTCTGCTTCTTCCAACGACTTCATGTTCAATTCCCGAAATCGATTTATGCAAATAAATTACCAAATAAAGCGTTAGTTTTTTAATTTTTTCTTTGTGATGCTTAATATTAGAACCTTAGATACTTTTAGTCAATCCAAAAAAAATAGTCGATCATTTTCAGATTATGATACATAATATTAATGAACAAATTAAATAAAATGTTTTTAAGAACTTTGATACATTAAAATCTTTTATCAGTCGCTTATTCAGATCTCTCTTATGAGGGTCGCATTCTAAAAAAATCGTAGACGAAAGCGTCTCTATCAGTGGCGTAACATACACACCCGCAACCTCCACCTCGCGGGGGGGGGCAGGGTTCTAGGGAGCCCAAAGCCTGACTACCCTAAATACCCTATCCTTCGTGAAATCCAACTTTGGGGGCCCAAAACCTGACTTTGAAGGGGTCCAGAGTTCTAGGTGGCCAAGGCCTTAAGTACCCAACTCTTTGTAAAATCCAACTCTGGGGGCCCAAAACCTGACTTTGCAGGGGTGCCAAATGTTCTTAGTTACGCAACGGATTTCTATGCACTAGCGTAGCTAGTCTTGATTGGGCCCTGTATCAAAATTCCTTGGGGGTCTTTTTGGATACCCCTTAACATATTATGTTTTTTGTTTACACACGTTCTTGATCCGTATCATTGACAAGACTGATATGGGGGTGGTTACGCCCCTGTCTCTATTGTAAAAATTTAAAAAATTTTGGTCTGTAATGAGGTGTAAATCCCATCCTCCTAGTGTACGCAACTGGTTTTTATTTATGTAATATGTGAAGAGAATAACTTTTACAATATTTAACTTTTTTGAAATGGCAATGATTTTTAAAAAGGACGAGAGAAGGAATTGATATATCAATTTTACATCCAAAAAAATCTGAAAATTACTCAGTTCAAAAATTAGAATTGTGAAGATACGACTATTCTAAAAGTCCACATCTTCATGTATTTCTCCAAGTCATGAACATGCAAGTAATTTTATAAAAAAATTCAGAACTGGAAACAAGAAATTTTAGGTAAAGGGTTAATTTCGGGAAAAAATTTCAATCCTCGATCTTCTAAGAAGAAAAAATTCAGTGAAAACTTATATGGAAACGTATGCTAATTATACAGGACCAAAATATCCCCAAAAAAATCAATTTAGAACAGGCTATGTCCTTCGAAATGAAATTTAATTATTGTATTTAAATTCATGCGATATAAAAATAAATTAAATGGGGGTTTTAACCAGAAGTAATTTTATCAACCTTCAAGCCTATCAACTGCCAGGAACTAAAAAACGCTATCAACTAAAGGCGCATGGTACATACAACTTTTCACCTTTGTACCTATTTCTGACTTGCTTGTTTAATAAGGGCGTGGACACGTTTGTCCATGAGAGAAAAATAAATACTATATAAATCAAATTGAGGAAAATCCTGCGATAGTTCTTAAAATTAAAAAAAAGAGAAAGAGAAATGCCTGCAGTGGCTGCTATATTAAGAATCATTATTAATAACTTAACCTGAAAAAATATCTATGTATGTCATTAAAATAAATGAAGTATTGATAAATTTATTTTAATTGTTGTGCACTCGAAATAAGTGATAAATATTACTTTTACCTCCTACATAGTTTAGAAGAGGCGCGCGCGCGCGTTACAAAGACGAAAATATAATAGGAATTATTCTAATAATGAGAATTTAGAACACCCTTTGGCGGGAAAAATTATTCCACATTTATAATTGTGTTTGCTTCTTTACTATTATTTCTATTTTAAATACAGTACATGTAAAAACATCAAATGATAAAATAAAATTCCACACAAATAAAAGACGATTTCTTAAACTGTAACGGAAATTAAAGTCATATCTTAATGCTATTTTAATTCCAATTTCAGTATAATAACAGCTTCATTGAATAACAATCGCACATGTTTAAAAATAAAATGATAATAAGTCTTTTGTATAATGTGTTATTTATATTTCTTTAACTGGCGATTCATAGGAAACGAATTAGTTCTTCTTAATTAAATTAATACAATTTTTAACTGATTTTTACTCAATCTTCTTCATGTCGATTTTGTAGAAATGATATTACTACAAGTATCCGATTTCAAAATTTAATCAACATTCAGTAAATTTACATAAAATATAGAATACGATTAAATTTTAAAAGATTAGAATAATTAATAAATTTGAAAAATTTTAGTTTTACAATCATAGTCAGTATAGAAAAATAAAAAATATAAAACTACAAATAAGTGAAATATGTATAAAGAAGTTACTATAAATTTTGTAGAAACTTCTTTATAAGAAATGTTAATTATCGAATTATATAGAAGTTATAGCAAATTATAGAATTATAAAACTAAATACAGTAATATAAATAAATAAATTGTAAAGAAAGACGCAGGAATATATTTGTATAAAATCCCTTTTTTAATCTTATTGACGCAGTAATATTTTAAATGTTTCCATTTTTAAAACTCTAGATTTCAAAAATGAATTTTAATTTTTTTGCGTCATTTAGACAAGAAAAAGATAAAAATATATTGTTTCTGATATCAACATCAAAATGCGTGTCATTGTTTGGTATATAAATTCAATTATTTATTCTTCTCTCTCTCTCGCAATTGTGTCATACTGACACAATTGCGATTTTTTTGTGTAAAAAACATTAATATGTTTAGGCTCCTTATTATTTTCAACTACCGAAAAATCCGGCGTATAACGAACACATTCTCTTTCAAGTTGCATTTTTTAATTTTTAGGTATATTCACCGTATAACGCATACCCCCTTTTTTATGAAGAAACCTGAATTGTACGTGTTCAATTTTATAATGTTTTGAATTCATTTATATCATGTATTTATCCAGGATTTTGAAAAATAAAACGGTATACTTCTAAAACTATAGCCCTTTAAGTTCAGTAGGTACGTGTATTTTTAGAAAAAATAAACAGTATTCCGATAAATGTTTAAGTCTAACTTTTTTTACGCACATCTCTTTCTTTATTTTTAAAGCTATCATTTTTATACCCGGCGTATAACGCACACCCGTAAACTTCGATCATATTTTTTGTATTAACAGTGCGCGTTATACGCCGGATTTTACGGTATGTTAATGAGGAAATTTTTTATTTATTCAGAATAAAATAAAAAAATGAATGTTTGCTTTTTAACACCCTTTTATAAACTTTACTTCTATGTAACGAAATCTTTGCACTAAATTTTTACCCACTTTAAAAGGTCAGATTAATTCGAATTTTTGCTCACTTGTCCAGGACCGATGATAATACAATAATTTAATAATCTTGTTCCATTGTCCTGATCAGGATCATCAGGATTAACAATTTCCCATTTTCAGATCCCAACCCGCATCTGCCAACTAATTTCAGATCCCATTTCCAGATTTGGAGACAAAAAGATTAAGTTTTAACTTTGTTCAATTAATTATAAAAGGGTGTTTTTAGTTCTTTTAAACTATAATTTATTTAAAGTAAAATATTGAAACTTAGAAATTCGCAATGACACGCAATTTGTATTTGAATACAGATTGACAAAATCACCATTTATATAACAACCATTAGATCGCAAAAAAGGTTTGGGCTCATGAAATACAATCAGAACTTTTCAAAGGCCTTTTACAAATGGGAAAGATAAAAAAAGGGGTCAGACACAATAAGTGTCAGAAAGTTGAAAAACATACAATGGGGGGAGAGACAGAATATTTAAATTTTATGTTTAAAACATAAATGTTTATTATCCTTTTCACGCCTTACGCACACTCTAGGAATAAATATGTGTATATAAATATCATATTTAGTTTAGATGAAACACTAATCCTGCCAGCACGCGAAAGAAAATGTCAAGTTTTTAGGCTAAGCCGGAAATTCAACTTCAATCTAGACACTGACGAATAAAAAAAAAATACCGAAAATAAAAAAAATATGAAAAAATTTATCCCCACAAGCAGTTTTGTTGAACTCGTGCGATCGGGTACCGTTAAATCGGGGGAAATCACTTAGCGGAGAAACGCAATTGACATTTCTAGTTGCATCATCCAAAATTTGAAAGGTCAAATAAACTTTGGCGTTTAGCAGCGCCATCTACAAGAGCATCAGTCAACTACACAAAGGAAAATTATTGATCCTTGTCGTTTTGCGCTATGTTATGCAATATCATTGCCCTTTCGTTACGCAATTGAAAAATAGCCTGACACAACACACTTCTAAGGCGGTGGAAAAGGAATATTATACGAAGGGATTTTTTTTTATGGTTGAGTCAGAGTTCTATGTTATATAAGGTGATTTTTTTTGTGAAAGACTGAGGCACAGTTTCATCTTATATAAATAATTAGTCATTTTTTTGGAAGCGTAATAAGTAAGAGTACAGAAATTTTGAGTATGAATTATTAAATTTAGGAAGATTTTATTTTAAATATCTGAAGGAAAGAGAGAAAAATGTGTGAGAGAAAATGGACAGAGTAATGTTGGAGTGGAAATATTTAAGTTCTGGTTACGTATTTTTTATAATTAAAATAACGAAATAAATCGAACATTCATGTAAAGGATTTTTTTAAGTAAAATTATGAATAATATCAAGACGAAAGTATTTGTTTCCATTGAAAATTTAAAAATATTACACAAAACTGTAAATATATATTATGTAGCATTCGAAGAGTGCTAATGCTAAAAACTAGCATTCACTTGCATTACCGAACTAGTTCTCAAATAAATTTAACCGATGAAAATGGCATCATGAAAAAAAAAATCTCATAGTTGTTTTAAGTTCTTTTTAAAATAAGGACTTTTTAGCCAATTGATTGACATATGTGTGATTGAGAATCAAAGAAATTATCGAAAACAAGGTAAAATAATTCAGAATTTTGATGCCCTTGTTGTCGCCATTTTCGTTTCGAAAATTTTATTTGTATATCTTTCATTTTTAAAATTATTGTTAATATAGTCCATACAAAATCAATGTACAACGTTAAAGTTGCAAAAGAACACTTTAACAAGTGAATATGTATAATGTAAAATAAATATTATATTTAAAATTTTGACAACGGTTTGAACAAGTTAAGCAATTTCCCGAGAAAAAAAATATTAGAAACTTACTGGAAATCGCGTTTGCTCCCAGCGAATATTTCAGTCAGAAAGTGAAAAAAAAAACTTTTTTTTCTAATTTATGAAATAGTGATACATATTTTTTATTACGTGAAATACTCATTTTTGAAAGTGGACTTGATAGAAAGTGTAATAAAAATACCCTATTTTTGATATTTTTATAAGACTTTTTTTTTTCTATTCTGTTTGATGTTTTCAACTCTAATTTTTTCTAAAATATTTTTTCTCATAATTTATAACATCTTGTGATGTATTAAATATTCAAATTAAAATAGGAGTTTGTTCTAAGCAATGGAAAAAAATTGTTTCATTACTAAATTTTAAAAATTTGTTAAGACATTTTGAAAGATTTATTACTTTCTAACTACTAAACTATTCCAAAAATGAACGTCAGTGGATTTTAAAATTTAATTGGATTTATTTTATCTTAATTTTCTGCAAACTCAATTTATTTTAACAAGAAAGAAAATTTTAGAAGCAAAATTTTGAGGAAGTACTAATTAATACTATTATTGCACTACATTCCACCGGAAATATAAAAAAAAACTTGCTTTTCCTTTATCATTAAAAATTTATGATCTTTCTACTGAAATGTTATAAATAAAAAAAATACACTGAAAGACGAAAATATCTTACTGCAATTTCTGAAACTGTGACATAAAAAAAGTCTATTTGCATTTTTCCAAATCAAAAATGAAACTATATTATATAAAACGATAAATAAAGTGAAAAATAAGTTCCAAAATTAAAATTTATCATAAGATAAAAAAATATATGTATATTTGTGAAAGTAATCCTTTCTTTATAGTATATAAAAAATATTCATAAAATTCAAAATAGTATCGTTTATTCTATACGATAAAAATGCATTTAATTTGATGCTTTTCTGTCGAATTATTTTTTTAAAAAATATCTTCTTACATTTAACAGAAGCCGTTGCACTGAACTGAATCGAAACATTTATTGAAGTTTCCCTGGATAATTTTACATACATAATAAAATAAGATAAAGCTCTCTATAAGTACAAATAAAAGGAACGAAAAAATTAAATGGCTTCGTTATTCTTGCGTAACAAACGATTCAAATTAAAACATAAAATTATTCGAAAAAGGAAGAAAATTGTGCAATCGTTTCCTGGACTCTTTTTATAATCGTTTGTAATAAATATAATTATCTTTTTAAGTTTAAATTTAAAAAAATCTTAAGTGAATTGTTGGATCTATTATAATGGGTCAGAAAAATGTTCTCATTAAAAGTTTTTTAGCCTTTTAATCTTTTTCCAGTTTAAAAATTAATGGTGGCCCAATTTCCAAAGTTCATTCTGATGCATAATTTCAGATAAAGTAACAAAAGAGCATTTTACATCTTTAATTTGTTCTGTTATAAAAAAGGTTCAAAATACTTTGTAAAGAAAAGATTAAATTTAGGCTTAACTACGTGTTGATGACTTGAACCGCTTATAGTTCATATAGCCTCCCACGCATTAGTAAATTCTTAATCTGTATTTATTTACATAATCTGTTTAGATAAAAACTGTAAAATTACATATCAGTTGGAAGAACATTTGCATAGTAAATTTAAACAAATATATAATCTCTGATTAAATAAGAAATAAACAATAAAAAGTGTTTTAAACGCTCGACCATAAGCTCATCTACATATGTTTACTATGGACAAGCAGCTTATTTTTAATCTGCTTAAAAACAAAATTTATAATGGATTACGTGGTCATAACTATTCATCTGTGAAAAATTAAAAATATTTTATTATTCTATAGTATTTCTTTATTCAAAAACAGCAGCTTACCTATAAAGTACTAAATTACTAGTTATTTTTGTTAAAGTGATTAAACTTGTAACGTAAAATGCATGAACTTGTATATTTTCTTGTTTTTAAAGATAGAAATACGAGTGAAATATATAAATAAATACCAATATAAAACATATTTATAAAAAAGAATTAAAAAAACATTGAAAGGAATTATTTATTGATATCAAGAGTTTTAATCAAATAATTAATTTGTGTGCGTAAAATATTAAAGCGATTATATATTAACAAATGTAATATTAATTGACATCTGGAACATTATTTTACTAAAATATTTATTTTTAAAACAATTTAGCAAGCAAAGGCACAGTTAAAATATAGATATTATTCTGAGCGATTATTCTAATCATTTTAATATCATCTGTTTTAATTCAATAAATTATCATCAATTCTTATTTTTTATCATTTTTGTTTTATTTATAATTGCAAGATCGTCTGCTATTATTTTTTCCGTTTATAAAGTTGGCATGATTCATACTTAAATAAATAAAAGAGCATTTGAATTTCGAAGCATTACCAAAGATTTACAACAAACTGAAACCTCGTCTAGTTCTATGTTCGAATTTTTATTTCTTTTTTTCCTCTTTTTGGAATTTGAATTCCTTACTTTAAATAGACAAATTCTTGCTTGAATATTTGTTTTGACAATAAGTTTACAATATACAACATGTCAAGGCTGTAACTTTTTACCCAATTCACAATACGAACTTTTATTTCCTCAACACAATATATGTCGCCTTCCATAGGTGCTTATTATCTTTATCTTCCATTTTTACACCTACTCTTTTTTATCATATCTTATCTTTCGTTCTTTTTTTACATCTATTTCATGTTTATTTCTTCTTCATTGTGATTTTATTTTTGAAGGTGAGGGTATCTCTTAGGTTCGAGTTCTTTGTTGAGTTTTGTGAAGAAAGATTGTGATAAATGAGGTTAATTCATTATTTTGATATCCTCTTGCTGTAAACAGGAAATACATTTTATTTTTTAGAATGTCATTTGATTGATGATTAGACTTCGGTCTTTTACGTAGGTTAAAATGATTAGGTACTTACGTATTATACCACCAACCAATTTCTCCAAATCAAAAAACGTCGCCAAATGCTGTTATCGTTTCTGCACATGCATGAAAACAAATTCCCGCGTATATTACTTCCGTATTAAAACGTTACCCGGTTGCTTGGCAAAGATTAAGAATAATTAAATAACGTATTTTAAAAACAAGTAATATAAAAAGAACTTCCAGTCAATTCCTACTTAAATCAACAAAAAAAAATTATTTTAGTTACTTTTCATTAAATAGTTACAATTAATATAAATATGTATATATACAGAATCATAACATTAAGTGGCAATTAATTTTTATAAATTATCATTAAAGTATCGTATTGTCATCCAAAACAATCGTGTATATAAAATTTCAGTTCAAAGGAATACCTTAAAACGGGAGGGGAAAAAAATCTCTTCAAGTTTTGACCCAAGTCACTAAAAATGAAGTCAACGTAGCTGTATTTGTAATTCTTTAAATAATTGATTTCAGTCAATTAATTTTAATTAATTATAATTAAATTATCGTATTGTTACCCCAAACAATAGTGTATAGAAAATTTCAGCTCAAATGAGCGCTTTAAAATGTGAGGGGAAAAAACCTTTTCAAGTTTTGACACAAGTCGCCAAAAATAATGCCAACGTGGCTGTATTTGTAGTTCTTTGGATAATTAGTTTTAATCAATTAATTTTTATTAATTATAATTAAATTACTGTATTGTCATCCAAAATAATCGACAATATAAAATTTCATCTCAATTGAGTGTTTTAAAATGCATTTTATTAACGATTGAAATTTGAACAAGATCTTTATAAATATAGAGAGAGTGTGAACTAATAGTAGGAATTGAACAAATACGCGCATTTAAAATAAAAAAAAAGATATAATAATATTTACAAGATTATAGCCAAAACATCGGAATTCCATTCAAAACAGAGATAAACGCATCTTCATCGTGTAGACTACGGCATTTAAGCCCTCTTAAGTACGAATTTAAAGGCTGTCGTGCCGATCCGCGATGTTTCTTGTTTCACCGTTTTCCTGAACTAAATAATATTTCAAGTACTTAAGTATTAGACCAGTAGTCGGCAAACCGTGGCATGCGGCCCTCTTGCCGCTATGAAATATTTAAAAAAATTAATTCATCTACAAAAAAAATTTTTAATTTTTTTTTTTTTTTACCCTTTATAATTATTTAGTGGGGAAAATACCGCATTTACATATACAATTAGATATTTGACTGGCTTAAAATAGTTATTTAAGATTGTTATTTCTATTTTAACTTATTTCCCATTAACAAAGCTTATTGAGAATCAGAGAAAATATTATAACTATTTTTAAAGCAATAAAAGTCTAATTTATTGGAAAAATGCCACCGTGGCAAAATATCTTAAAGTTATTTCCAGTTACGTTTACTTATTTTCATACATTAGTTCGGGAGGACTCGGGATTGTGGACAAGAGAAATCAAATCCCCAACAGATGTGTCAAAAACATATTCCGTATTATGTGACAAGATTTAAGGTTGATAAAAAAAGAGTGTTGAAACGATTTTTGCATGCAAGAACAACCAATTACGATATCATTGGTAAAAAATATCTTTTACGAAGTGTGAAATTTAAATTCACAACATTATGAAATTTTCGCAATGGTTGTGTGCACAGAAATAAAAATATCTTCTATAGTTCTTAGTTTTCGATGAAATGTAAACTATTGTTTTGGATAAAATTGTATTCAAGTATAATGTGAGAAATATTGAGATTGTAGCAAGAGAACCACGACGGCCACCAGATCCCTTTCCCTCCAGGGCAAGCGTATGCATATAAACAGGCAGTAGACACACACAAGGGGGTCCTCGGGTCCAGACCCACTCCTATAGCCCCGTATATATGCGTATTAGCCCCCGTATAGTATGTATTTATAAAGCCCCGTAACTCTGTTGTGGGTCGATTTTTGAGAACACCTTCCAAAGCTGATGTCTGCTTAGCAAAAGTAACACATTGTTACAAATTTTATGTAATGAACGCTTAAACTAGTGTAAATAATTTATATCTGGATGTGTTATGCGTAAAAATTACTTTCTGTTGTATTTTTTTTAAGTTAAAATTGTAATATTAGCAAACAACGCCCTTCCTAACCTTATAATGGCGATTCATTGGAAACATAGCGAAATGTTGGTGATAGAGCCAAGTTGGCATCATTTTTGGCAACCACGTTGGCAACTTGGCGATGGATTGAACGGTGTAGAAGTTGCTTTGCTGTAGCTCTACCTGGTGATGAGCTACAACCAAGAGAATAGCACAAAATGCTTCTCCACAAAATATACATATACATGCCAATTTTCATAGTGATCGGTTGAACGGTATTGAAGTGAAGCAATTTCATACAAACATCCATTTATATATATATATATATATCAATTGTCTTGTTTCACTTACAAATTGGCTCTTCTGTTTTTAAAGTTTGCCGTCCCCTGTATTAGACCCAAATCAGTGGCGTAACGTACATCCTCGCATTGCGAGGAGGCAGGTGTTCTAGGGGGCCCAAAGCCTGAATGACGTCAAGTACGTATTTGAGCTTGGGGCTCAAACCTAAATTTGCAGGGGGTCATAGTATTCTTCGTTGCGCTAATGACCAAAATACTCAACTGCGTTCTCTTCCGTAGAAAATAGATCCCAAATTTCAATCATTTTTCCCAACAAAATAAAAGGCGAATAAAATAACTATGTTAACTTAGCGCATGCGCATACAGGAATATTGTGTTCAACACGCGTTGGAATGGTATAATAAATATATTCATTTATGTAACAATACTTAAATATTAAGGATAAATTATTCCAGAAATTCAGATGATGGTTATACGTCAATTAAGTCAAGATAACTTATCTTACTCAATTCCCATCCAGAGCTGATATATCAATAAACATATCTATAGTCAGTATGCCAATAAATTTTGCAGTAGATATCTTTTTATACTTATAATGAAAATTTTATTACATGAAATGATATAAAAAAGAATAAAATATTCCTAAGAAAAGACCTAGAGGTTTTACAAAATTTTCTTCGTAAAAATGATTCTGAAAGCAATTTTTTAAAAAAATGAATAGTATAACACATCTTCCCGTCCTTCTTAATCTTGAACTTTAACTCAAAACCAAATGAATTTCAAATTATAATTTATGAAATTTATTATGCGTAAAGAATTGTTGATGTTATTAAAATACACGCTGTTACGCGAAAACATATCGAATCGTATAGAAAAGCTTTATGAGCATTTAAAAAATGTGAAAGTTCCTTTTTTAAAAATATTCCTTTCTTTTTTTCCTTCGTGATAATTCATTTCAAACCTTGAAATGTATTCCACATTCGGAATAAAAATCGTTGTTTTTCCTGCAGGTCACATATATTTGCAGTGAAAACAGTTTTACAGAAAACTGAGTATTGGTCTTATTTTACTTTTTGCAGTTACTTTCTGTTAAAAATATTCTTTTTTTTTTTTTTTTTAACAAAAGAGACTTTTTTACTTTTCCTGTGCATTATTATTTTTTTATTTCAAATATTTATTTCTTCTCTGAAATAAATTTACAGTTTTTCCCGCAGATTGCATACCTTTGCAGTGAAAACAGTTTTACAGAGAGCTGTATGTTAAATGTATACTTCTAGCAGGTGATATTTATTAAAAATGACAGCTGCAATATCTTTTCTAGATAAGATTGTTATTCAGTTGGTAAACTCCTAGTATGAAACACTGCTTTTTTGTTTTTAGAATGATAAAAGTGCGGAGACATGATTTAAACGTTCGAAGAGATATCGATACAAAAATTGTATCAGTTATCTTCATCTGATAAAAGAACAAACGAGACATTTCACCTCTAATTCTCTTTTATTTGCTATTCAAAAAGCAAATTTCCTTTTGAGATGGAATAAAAGCAATACGTATTTCAATTAGTAAATTAATGAGATAGGATTTCATTTCGCCTAAAAATTGTCGTTCCAAAATGCTTTACAAATAACAGTCGCATACAAACTAAAAATGTTTTTTTTTTTTGGTACTCACGTATTATGCTGTCAATCAATTTCATCAAATTAAACAACGTTGCCAAATGCCTCGATAAACAGCCAATAATGGAAATCGTTCTCGCTCCCGTTCGAACACCTTTATAATAACGAAGACAGCATTTGTTGACGTTTTTTGAATTGGCGGCGTCTTTTCGTTTGGCGTAATTGGTTGTCGGCATAATACATAAGTACCGTTTTTTTTATTTTTTTTATTTATTAAAATTGAATAATTTTACAAATCCTCTGATTTGAGGTATAATGACTGCAAGCCTCATATTTAATTAAATTCAATGCATAGAAAATGCATAGCATTCAAGTTTATAAACAGAATAATTTTCGATGTTGGGTATTATCCTAAATTCAATATAAAATGCTGTATTATTATGCACTTGTTGAATAAAGCAACGTTATTTAAAATAAAATAAAAGAGTATATATGTATTATACCATGGACCAGTTCGCCAAATTAAGACATCCTCAAATCAAAATTTGTCGCCAAATGCTATCATCGTTGTTGTTATTTTTGTGTTCGAACATGTATGCGAACGGTTTTTCCCTATTGGCTGCATTTCGTGGCATTTGGCGATGTCTTTTGATTTGACGAATTTGGTTGACGGTATAATACGTAAGTGGCGATAAAAATTCCTTAACAAGATATAAGAATGAAAAATAAGAGCAAATTTGGGACTATCTTGTTCAGAAAATTTGCACCTTAAACCAGGGGCACTCAACCTTAACATGAAAATTAATGGAAGGGGGGGGATGCTTTAAGACCAAGATAACATAGAAAATTTCGAATGTAATCAAATATGGAAATTTATCAAAATATTAAAACTTCTTTTTGGCTTTTTTTTAATTATTATTTTTTATATTTTTTATTTTTGACACTACATTTTTCTAAATTTGAAGCATTTAAGAATCAGTCTTTTACAATTTCTGCATCAGTAAACGGCTTCATATGATTACCAATAATATAACAAATTTCATAGTGTGCCTTTGTTACCGCTGTGACACACTGACAAAATACTTTTTTGCTGTTGTAAAGATTATTCAAGAAAGCCTATTTATCATCTCTTGAAAGAGATCTTCGAAGAAAAGTGTCATTGAACGATTCCTGTTTATTGGGGGTTTTTTAACACACTTTCGTGATAAATCAAACAATTTAACGAACCATGCTTTTTTTTTTCACTGCAAATTAGTTAACATCCCAGTTGTATAGAAAGAATCTATTTTCTTCGATTATTTTTCACTTGCAAGATATGAAAGATAGTTAAAAATTAATTCCACTCTTAAGATGGTCGCTACTCCACTGTTGTCTAGTATCATTAATCAGAAAAAAATATATCGATTCGCACCCTTACGATATCGACAGCAAAAAAAGGTAAAATTGATATATTTGATTTTTTAACAAAGAATTCCCCACAAAATTTTCATAAATAAATTAATTTCTCAGAGCAATGAGCCATGACCGGGCCACTTAAAAAGGGCCGGTGGGCCGCGGACCGCAGGTTGAATATCGCTGTACTAAACAGATAATTCTCAACCATATACAAGACGATTGAAGTTTATTAAGATTTATAACATCCCAATTTTCTTTGATGGTTATTTCATCAACACTGAAAAAAATAGTAAAATGTGATTTGATCCCCGTGAAACTCATCAATGATATGCAATTGTTTGATAAAGAAAGGCATTTTTCTCACAAATTGTAGAGTATTCATAATTTCGATTTATCCAATCCAACTACCTAGTGATTCTTTGTTTTCTTTATACCAGTTATTACTATGAATGTTTACGAAACTATTATGTTTACAATTGTATTCATCGGAGTCGAAGACAATTAACGATTAAGATTTAATACAGACGATTGCGCTACCACTGAGAAATATAGAGCATGCAATAGCTTCTATTGTATTGATATTTTTTTCAAAGGAATCAGTTCATTTGTTCGGTAGAAAATTAACAATGAGTCTTTTCGTTTTGATGCAATGGTTTGTTTTTTCTTTCCTCTCTTTTTTTGAAAGAAAAATCTTTACTAACGTTTCTTTTCCTATTGTCAAATTTGGGACATTGCTTTTTTAAAATACAAATTTTAAAAAGCGTCATAATTATACGCTTTATGCAATTCTAGATGAGAGAATGGATAATGCAAATAATTGTTTTTGCATTAGCTACTTATTAAAAAGTAATATTGAAATATTTAAAGATTGCACATCTTATTGTAAATCTTTGTGTAGCTTGGAGAGACAAAACAAACAAACAAAAAACAAGCAGAAATTAAATTTGAAATTGAAGATTCTACATTAACTAAAATAAAAATATCAAACCATAAATAAAAATTATAACTTTTAATAAGTATTTTAAAACTGATGATGCATTTTAAAGAAATTGATACTCCTAATTTAATTTTTCGTTTTTTAAGTCATTTTTGTAAAATAAACTTCTTAGAAAACATAAATAATAGATGCACAGGTTTCAGTATATTGTTACATTAATTTACGATTTCTTTCATAACATCAAAAAGAGTTTGAAAAACCATATTAAGATTCATGGCACAGATTTATTTTTGATTAACGTGAGCCTTAATAACGAAACTGTTACATTTTTTATAGTTCATATTTAGGTTAAGGACTGTAATGATGGGAAGAACTTTATTATTCTTATTTTGATATGTAGATTTTCTATTTTAAGAGGGTGCGTAGAGGTAGGAATTTATGAGAATAAAGTGTACGCGTTTGAAACGACCGTAAGTATTAATTATATATTTTCGAACAAAAATAATTCCTGTATCCAAAATGCTACTATACTGAGGAAAAGTATTCCGTAAATTATCTTAAAGATATACACACAAATTTTGTCAGCATATACTTATTTGTTATATTATTATACAACTACAGTGAAATACGTTCAACGCGAAAACGTTTAAGACGAGGTATTGATTAACAGAAAATAATACAACGGTCTCGACAAACTTTTATGTATTTTCATGCATTTCTTTTCTCTTGACACGAAACGAAAATCGCTTAACACGAAAAGATTTCCCTTCTGGGAATGAACAAAATACCGAAAACATCAGCCATGCAGGCGCAGTCTAAGGGGAAGGAGTGAAATGTGTGAAATAGAGGTAGTTTCCCATGTTTCGCAGACAGGGAGACTAACTTGGCTTTGAAATACCCTCGGAATAACCTATGACACGAGCTAATTTTTTTTATCATAAATACTTTCCCCCTCCACCCCTACAAACGCCACACAAAAACATCTCAACTCTCATGAATTAGCTTTGAAATTTGGTGGAGAGTACATTGCAGTGAGAGTAAAAATCAGCGAGCCGTTGCTATTTGAAAAGGATTATTTTTAGGAGCACACATTGGCAGAATTCAGGGAGAAAGCGAAATACTATTTTGCTTAAAATAAATCTGGAGCTGCTTAAGGTTGTTGGTCAAAAATAGAAGATGGAAAATGAAATCTGTTGGTATTGCTAAATTTTGTATTTCATTTCATTTCGTTCTTGTGAATGTTTTTGTCTTGATTTTTATTAAATACATACATATATACAAATCTATGTAAAAAATGTATTCTAATAAACTTAATTTTGCTGAATATATAGATATATATTTGTTCAATATCCTTTAACAGGAAATTCTTTTAACACGAAATAATATTTCAGTCTCCCTCTGTTTCGTGTTAAATGGTTTTCACTGTATCTTTTTAAATGAAAATTCCTGTTAATTTGATTCAATTGAGATTGGCGCCAGTTTTTCTGGTTTCTCTATCTGTTGAAGAAGCTGTGAAACATTATTGTGCACATAAAAAATTAATAGTTTTATCTGATCGATATTTTACTGATAATTATGAATAATGCAGATTTTTTATCTTGTTAATATCAGTTGTTTTGATTCGTTTATATTCAATATAATTCTCTATTTCGACCTTGGTAGAAGGTCAGATTCGTGGATTTTCGTTGTTTAAACTCAAACTGGGCCAAAAACCACTAGATTCTTTTTAAACTTGAATCGAGAGTTAAACTTTGGAATCAATATTAACTTTAATAATCAATACAGTTTTGAACTTGATATATGTTGCTGCTCCTACTGCTATCCGATCGATGTAATCATATCGTGACAAGGGGGATTATTGCGTTGGCCGCAGCTTTGAACACCATGCAGGTGACAATGCATTTTGGCTCCGTTCCACCCCAGTTTTGAGAGAGAGCATCTTGGGGTGGTCAGGGGGCCTGTCACCTTTTTTCCGTTACCATCAACCTCTCAAGAGTACTTTCGGCTTGACGAGTATTTCGAGCGCACAGGTATACATTTATAAGCATCCATACCCTCTCCTGTGGCCGCGGTAGCCAAGTGGTCCAGGCATCGGATCATGGCTAGCGTGTCATGAGTTCGATCCCAGTATCACTAAAGACCCGCCGTGTAGGGGCGCGATGCACGTTAAATCTGTCGAGAGCTCAAACGTCCTCCCGTTGGTGTGGTAGTTAGGAGAGGGGGTGCCAGCTCAGGTGTCATCCGCGTCACTTGACCATGGTTCAAAATTACGCGGACCGTCGCCAAAAGCCCTCGTGTTGCTAAACAGTGCGACGTTAATATTCACTCACCATACCCTCTCCGGGATTCGAACTTACGACACAGGTAAGAGTCACTAGACCTTACCTTACGACCACAATTTTCTTTCTGCCAATCTATTACCAATTTGTTTTTATAGTAATTTTTTTTAAAAAAGCAATGCTTTGCTGAACCCTCTCATAGTGTGCAAATTTATCGTAAGTAGGTGTAGTGTTATATATTTAATGCCATTAAACAAATATAACAAAATAACATTATTCTAGTAATTTCTCACAACAAGTTAATGTAATGTGGTTTCGATTGAAGAAAAATATTCGTATATGATAGAATAACTTGCAATTTTCCTTTCACTTAATTATTTTATTGCTTTTTCTTTCTGCATGCTGTTTGAATACTACGGTACAATAAATTTAAATCAGATTTTTTAAAAATATCATATTGAATACCAATAGAAAAATACACGCATTGTTTGACGACATATTTTTAAGAATCATTTCAACACAATTTTAGAAACACTAAGAAAATATCCATTTGACCTGTCTAATTACCCCTTCATCTTTTTCAATTTATACTCCAGTCTTGTTTTGCCTGGATGAACAGATTGGATTGGTTAATCCAAATCAAGGTACGATATTAAAAAAAGTGACCGGAAGTCGATACGGACAAACAACAGTCTTATAATTATCTACCTACACTTTTATTGAAAGGGAAAAAAGGAGCAAAATGCAGATAGGAATATATATGTTCTGTTCGAGCATGTCGCGAAACGGATATAGAGCGTTGACCTAATGGATTTGTAGTTGCTTTTCCGTCTTACGATATTCCGATCACTTCTCTTAATTTTTATGCAAATTTTATTTAAGTATAACAAATGGTTTTTATATGTCGAAATCCTTGCAAATGACATGAAGTGAAAGGGGTCGTTCTTTATTTATTTGAAAGAATTTTTCAAGAAACTTAGTTGGTCAAAATAGGCGACAAATATAAAAAATGTAAAGAGAATCGTAGAATTCTAAATACACGTATTCGATTTCTGCTTTGGGTGCAATACTCCGGTATTGTGATTTGGTGCAAAGTTAATTTACGGTGCTGTCGCCATCTATTGATAAAAAATAAAAACTTTTGATAAGGCAAGGGGGAAAAAAAGATTTTAATATTTGATATTATCAATTATTTGTAGATATCGAATACAATAAAAGATTTATTCAACTTTAATTTAATTCCAATTTTTTAAAAAATGTTTTAAATTAGAAACCGTACAAATTATTTTAAAATAGAATAATATTATTTTAGATTTAAATAATAATAATTGACATTTAAAATTACATTTAAAACTTAAAACATATTTACCAATATTAATAAAAAAATTCTATTATTCTACAAATGTTATAAAACAGTGATAACTTTTGCGAGCATTTTCAGTTTATAAATGAAAAATACTGATATTTTTGTTATTCTAAAATATCTTTATTTCAATTTTGAGAAAAAATTATACTAAATTGAAAATATTCTCCATATAGCTTGATCAACCATTATTCTTTTCATAAAATTTGATTGATAAGTGTACTTTTATGAAAGAAATTTACTGATTATGCAGAAAACTAGTGTTAAATATAATAAATTTAACTCGTCTTTCAAATTCATAAATATATTATTATTAATTATAATAATTATACTAACATCTTTAAGCCAATTATAGGATTAATCATTAAAATATTTAGTAACTGTGTTAGAGGAAAAAGGTAAATTGTTGTAAATTTATGTTGTGAATACTTCTTTAAACACCAATTCCATAAGTAAACAAAGTGATGTAAATATGTAAAATTAAGATTTTTCGTGAACAAAGTTTAATAGTAATAGAATAATAAGTGTCACGGTATAGATTAGGAATAGGCAGACTTTTGAGAGAGAAGAAACAAGATATCGAAAGTCATTTATGTGTATGCACGTGCGCACCTGGAGAAAGGTGCTCCTTCCCTCCAGTAGCGGTCAGGATTGAGACTATTATGACCTAATTAATATTTTTAGAAGACATGCCGGTTTTTTTTCCGAATCTAAGCCGCACTTTTCCCCCAATGTTAATGTTACTAAATATCGGGTGTGGCTTAGAATCGAAGGCGGAAAAATTCTATGGAGAGGGGGGGGGGGAATAGAACATGATACTGATATTACAAGTTCATGTATATATTTGAAAGTTTTTAATACTGGTAAAAAAAAATTAATTATTCACTTCTCATTGATTCTCATTTTAAATTTTTTTTCATTTCACAAATATCCGATATCAATAAATCATTTTATACTATTTTTTTTTAAATTTTTACCCAAAAACGTGTTGAGAATTTGTGGTGCGGCTTAGAATCGAGGGCGTTTTAGATTCGAATAAATAAGGTAGTTGTTTTTGAATAGTACAAAGAAATTTGAAGAGCCACAATCTTTGATGCAAAGAGCCGCAGTTTGACGTTCCTAGGTACAGATCAATCGATTATACTTTTGAAATGGCCAAAGTTATAAATTTCTATCCAAAAATTTAGTTCAAAAGTAAAATAATCTATGTATATAAATATATATAAAAAACTAATATATATATATATATATATATGTCTGTCTGTACTCGATATATTCAAAAACCATGTAGAAAAAAATTCCTGTTTTTGAATTGTTAGACTCAGATACTTGAAATTTGTTAAGCATGTTTCTTTTGTTGAATAGGGATCCACTAAGAATGTATTTTACGGAAATCAACTCCTGGGGGGAGCAGGGGGTTACTGGGTTGTATTTTGAAAAAAATTTCCTTTTTTTTCGAACTACAAGGACAATAATAATGAAACTTGGTTTGCGTTTTTTCTTTTGTTGAATTGAAATCCGTCAAGAACGGTTATTTTGGAAAACGATTCTCAACGGGATTACGGGGGTATTGATAGTAAGAATTTCGTTTTTTTCCTGTTAGATTTACGACTTGAAATTTGGCTTGCATGTTCATTTTACAGAGTAGAGATCCACCGAAAATTGGTTTTGCGGGAATCCACTTGGTTATCGGGTTACGAAAGTGCAAACATCATTCTATACTTCAATTTTAGAGATTTTTAGAAAATACAAATTAGATGAGTTCTGCCCTTTTTTTTATTTTATTAATAGGCGACAGTTACAGGTATAAGTATATTTTTCAATGCAATCGAAATCTTAATGCTAGGACTTAGATATTAATAATTTATATATATATATATATAAACAGTATATATTTATAAAACATCATGAAATACCCAACTAAGCGAGTGGGTAACGGCTAGTACGAAATAAAATATTTTCAACTCCGCATACATACAGTAAATAAATTTTTCCACTTTTATTTCTAATTTCGATTTAGAGCAAAAGAGATCTTCTGTTGTTGAATCAGAATATAAAGAATGACTGGAAAATAATGAAGTCATGAAAAATTAAACTGGCTTCTGTTAAATTATCAAAAAAGAAACCGTATGAGAAATTTGATTTCGAAAGAAATTTTACAGTTTTCGGTGGCAGTGTAGAGAGTGGCAGTGTCATGTACATTTTATTTCGATAAAAAATTTTATGAGTTTACATTTTTGAGTCCTTTTATTTGTCTTGGTTTCAAATCACAGCAATACGCTGTGTTGCAAGTGTATAAGTTTCATTTGTAATTAAATTGGTTTTTATTGGCGTTCCAGATTAATAGCAAATGCATTGACCACCAATAGGCTAAATTCATGATAGTCCCGTGATAAATACCATCACGTGTTCGCCATTGAATTCAAAACAAATATTAGACTTGTACTTGATGCTCTGTTTGTAAAATTTTGATACAGTTTCAAATTTGACAATAAAGTAAACATGCTCAAGTATTAATATTCTTCAAAGGTTTTCCAAATTAAGAAAAATTTCTTATATTATACGTATATTTTTAAATCAATAGCATTTACCTATGGGTGTTATTATTTTCGACAAATATACACACCTCTTTAAAAGAAAGCTTCTGAAAAAAGCAAAAATTAGCAACAGCGAAATGCATCAACTGATTGGTTGCCAACGCAAGATTGAGTTTATCATGTGACTAGACGTCACATGAATTCAGACCAGTAAAATCATATTTTTCTCTGTTAATTTTTTTTTAATCATAAAACGAAAAAAAATGAAATACTGTAATGAGACATAATTCATCTGAATATTTTTACCTTTGCTTTATGAAATCAAACTTTTTTTTATTTCTAATTGGCTGTGGATTGATGTTTTACCATTGCAGATCTAGTACATTCCCCGGAAACTGGTATCTCTTTTTAGTGCGGCACCATAGACGCGGATACCAATCGTCACAGGTAATTTTGACACCCAGTTTCCTCCCTAGAGTGAGACACCTGAGCTCTGACGATGCGAACCTGTACTGGGATTTAATTTTGCCGTTAACACCCGAGCCAAACAGACACTCCAGGAATCTTTTATATGCCATGTAATCATACGACATGACCGCTGTCGATTTTCTGCATCATGAAAATCCACCGACTTGGGCCGGGGTCGAACAGGTAACCTTAGGTGCAGAAGTCCAGCGACAAACCAACCACGCCACCCAGCTGGCTCATGAATTCAAACTAGTTTAGTTAATTTTATGATTAATTTACATTTTCTTTGAAAATAGCGAACGTAAAATTTAGTATGATATAAAGCTTTCTCTGTTTTTGTTATTTTATAAATTGGACTCATAAGTTAAAAAAAATAAAGAAATTTAGTCAAGATAAATTTGCTTATTTCTCAGGTAAATCTTCAGAATATTAACCCGCGTGAAGTGAAACGATTAACTATGCAAAACATAAATTATTATTATTATTTTCAAGTTTAATCTTTATTAAGTTTTTTAAACGTCAAAAGAATTTTCAAGGATATATAACATTTATTCCACGAATAATTTTCAAATATTTTTTACATTTCCTACTGTACTCATGAGATACTCTATTCCACGCACATATATGCAATGATAACTCTTTTAATGGGGAAAAAGTTATAATATACTTCATTTAAATATTGTTAGGAGACATAAAATGCATGGGATGAATATTTAAAGCAAAATTAGAAATTCAAAATTTTGTTACAGTAAGTTTACTAAGGTTATATTTTTAAACTTTCTCTTTAATTTTTTTTAAACCCTTATAGTCTGATTACAGTAACTTTTAAAGAGCTTTAGTTCCATTTTAAATATTCATGAAAGTTATGTATTGCAAGTATGATTAAGTATTTCCTTCGACTTTTCTTTCCTCTTTTCGTTCTTTTGAATTAAAGAAAAACCGTGGAACAAAGCACAATAAGCAGGTTAAACGATTGAAAAAATAGCATTTATTTCAAATATTCAGCCTTCACTTTCGTCACTGGAACACGAATGAATCAGAGAGAAAGTATTTTATATTACTCGGAGCTGTTCCCGTTAAAGTCGGATAAGACCTTTTATATTTCCTCATTCAAATTTTTGGAATGTTTATTTTATTTCGAAAGAGGTAATTGAAACCGACGTAGAATAATCTGAAATACGTAAAGAACTTAATGTAAAACAAATAAAAGATAATTTACTGATTTTTTTGGACTAATTTGCGATATTTCTACCTTTAAGAGACTTGTATTAAAATTATTAATTAATGCATTGCATTGATATGTAAACATCATATTAATTTCAAATTTTTAACAAAAGAAAAATGGGAAGAAAAAAAAAGGCAATGCAAGAGGAAAGGTTTCAAAACAGATTTTACAGTAGACTTTACAGAACATACTTTTCTTGTTTCTACGCTACCTGGCGGTCAAGTTACAATAAATTTTATAAAATTAGAAAATCCGGAAATGGGTCTTTAATCTACCAAAAGTGGGCATTTAAACTATTCAAAATCTATCACGGTGTGTCTGATAACTCAAAATGTTATAAATGCAGTCCTGTAAACATTTTTGAATCTGATATTTATATTATTTTCTAGAGAATGTACTAAAATATTTCTTATTGTATAAATATTTTTTGAGTTATGACCGGTTATTAAAATAATGGTCTCATATATGTATATATATATATATATATATATATTATATCACACATTTCTTATAGTATTTACTCGAACAGCTCTAAAAATTTTAAACTTTTTTAAACATTTAAATTTTAGAACATTCTCTAGATTAATGCATTTAATTAGTTTTTTGTAACACTTTTACTGATATAAGTTGGTTACTTTTTTCTCTAATCGCTTTGAAGTTTTCAAAAATATTGCTAAAATTTCTCTTGTAATTGCATTTTTTGTAAAATTTAGATATATTTTTTTTAAAAAAATTGTTAGTAAATGTTAGAATTAATTGATATTGATTAAGCATTTAAATGTTTTAGTATTCTATTTAATTTTTTAAAAAAAGTACTCCGACAGTATTCGGATACCTTAAACGTGTACTATATTGCAAATATTGTAGGATTTTAACAGATAGAATGAGATTGTAAAGAAAACAAAATATAGTAAAAATTAAAAGATCTCTACCTGGGGATGATATAAACATTAACATACACACAATGAATTTCTATTAAAACAAACTTACAAATCATTATCAATAGGGCTATGCTTGCATTTGGAAATCTCTTTAATGCACTAAATCAGGGCTTCTTAAATTTTCGTCCCCCCTTAAGTATCAGCTTGACATGCGGACCCCTAAACTTTTTACCGCCCCCCGACTCTCAATATATAGCTGAGTGATTTTATGGTTTCTCAATTGTCCTAAGACTCCTCTGATAACTATACAGATTTTTTAACACTTCTTTTTTTTCCCCTTTATGAAAACAGTAAACAGCTAATTGCATATGCATATAAAAATATTACAAAATACTAGTTTCAAATAACTAAATAATGTAGGCGGAAATAAATAAATAATACAGGTGCCATTCAACTAGGAAATCGAGATGAATGTAATTGTTATCGTATTGGCTTGCTGCGTGAATGGTTTATAATCATTGCACATATATTAATTCTATATATTTTTGAAAAATATTACGTTTTAGTAATGGCTGTGAAGTTGTATATAATATAAAACTGAATTAATATTCTTGATCGAAATACTTATTCTAATGAATATTTTTATTGGGGATAATTAAGTCTAGGATGACACATCTTTTAACTTTTCCACGAGGTCTTTCAGAGTCTGTAAAAAAGGGAAATCTTAACATTAGATAAGAGACCTTCGCGGACCCCTAGGGGTCCACGGACCACAGTTTAATAACCGCTGTACTAAATCCATTGAAAAGTACTGAGGCACTCGAATATCGGTAAAACTACCAATCATTTTGCAGAATATTCATATTATCTATCTACATTTGTTGAAGTTGTCTTTGTTTAATTTTCAAGGTTGGGACCAAATTCTGGACAGTTTGTATAGGAAGCAAACAATATTAGTATAAACTTACATGTTCTACTTCATAGATTCCCAAAGTGGTTCTTTCAGACTCCTGAAAGTCCCCGTAACTCCTGACAATTGTTAAGCTAATTTGGTGGCGCATGGGCAACGCTAGGGGGTCGGCAGTGGCGTAATATACCCCTCGCATGGCGGTGCAGGTGTTCTAGGGGGACACAAAGCCAAACTGACGCCAAGTAAATATTTGAGCTTGGGGCCCAAAACTTGATTTTGCGGGGGGGGGGGCTAGTATTCTTCGTTACGCCACTGGGAGGGGTTAGCAAAAAGATTAATATGAAGTAAAATATTTGCAATCCCTTTTCAATTACTATGAAGGTTAAAATAAATTAAGCAATGATTTTTACGCGGTAAAAGTTTAGAGCAAAAATTAAAAAGTTTAGAACAAGACTTTTTAGGCAGGAACATAAAGTATAAGTATTGACAAACCTCGCATGGTGAAAATCGCGCCGCAAATGCAGGGTTAAACAGGAACGAAATTTCGCCACTGCATGCAATAGCTTGCCTAAAATATGGCAGAATAGGAGCCGTACGTCTAATCAACAGTTTTGTTTCGTGCGTGAACCTGATATGTGAAGTGAATGCAGCAATTTTTTTTCTTGTTCTGAACAAAAAGCAATATTATTCTTTGTATAGTTATGAAGATAGCCATTTCATTGAAAAAGAATGTGTTTCTATATTTTAATGTAAACTTATATTTTAAACAGTGGCGCGGAGAAAATTAGAGCCCCCTGCAAATCCAGGTTTTGAGCCCCAAATCCAAATACGCATTTAGCGTCAGTCAAGCTTTGGGCCCCCAGAGTCCCTGCCCCCTTCTGCAATGGGTTTCTGGTTTCGGGGGTGTACGTTACGCCACTGAAAAAGGGGACGACGGGCACAGTAAGTTTGAAGGAACCACTATTCTAATATATTTATCCCACAAAGATTCTTAATATTTAAAAATACTCAAAGAATGCGCACCTTTTCGTTCATACACCAATAAATTAAAAACCCATTTGGTATTACATAATAAAAGACGACACAAACTTTTTATGCAAGCTGAAGAACTTGATTGAGATAAACATAAATTAGCAATATAACTGGGATATAATAGGTTCTTTATTGTAATGCAATCAGAAGAACTTTTTTTTTATCTAAAAAGTGTTCCAAGTTTAAACCCTAATAAGCAAAAGACAAGGCGAAGAAAGTTTACAAATAAACAAGCAATATAAAAAAAATTTAAGTCAATTCCTACTTAGATCAACAAAGAAAAATTTATTTTAATTACTTTTTATTAAATAGTTACAATTAATATAAATATGTATATACATATGATGGAATGACATTATAAGAGGTAATTGATTTTTATTAATTATCATTAAAGTATCGCATTGTGTCATCCAAAACAATCGTGTATAAAAATATCAGTTCAACTGTTCAGCTTCGAAACGTGAGAAAAACAAACCTTTTACAGATTTGACCCAAGTCGCTAAAAATGAAGCCAACGTGGCTGTATCTGTAATTCTTTAAATAATTAACTTCATTCAATATTTTTAATTCATTATAATAAAACATATTGTTACCCAGAACAATAATGTACATCAAATTTCAGGTCAAATGAGCGCTTTAAAATGCGAGAAAAAAAACCTTTTCAAGTTTTGACACAAGTCGCCAAAAATGATGCCAACGTGGCTGTATTTGTAATTCATTGAATAATTAATTTTATTATTTGTAATTAAATTACTGTATTTGTATTGTCATTAAAAATAAGCGTGTATATAAAATCTGAGCTCAATTGAGTACTTTAAAATGCATTTTATTACCGATTGAAAATTTGAACAAGATAAATATAAAGAAAGTGTGGGCTAATAGGAATTGAAAAAAAGCGAATACTTAAACCAAGAAAGATTGTAGTCGCCGTTTTGTTAAGGGATTCTATACTTTTAAATATTTCCACGAGCTTTTTTAAAACAAATTTCCCATCAAGAATAATAAATGGAAATATCCTAATGACCAATGTGCTGATAGACGGATATAAAATAAGGAAGCAATCACCACAAGATTTTGCTGACTTTCAACTAAAGAAACAAAATCACACTTGGATCAGAAAATAACGGTTTTTATCATTCAAAGTCAATCATTTGCACATCTAAGAGTTTTAACTATCATTAACTGATGGTCGAAGGAAATCCACTTTTTAAGGAACTCAAGGCCGCTCAGTGGTGTTGACCTTCAGAGAAACCACTATGAAATAAAATAACAATTACACATTTAATTTAAATACAAGATTCTGGACTTGACCCCATTGCAATAAGGAATCTTCATACCTATACTTCTCAGTAAAATTCCTTTAACATATTTTGGATAAAATCTGACCAGGTTTTGCTTTCACCAAGACTGCAGCAATTACTAAAAATCAGAATCGCTTCAGTAATTTTTTTCGCTCTGTTTGTTTTTGATTTGAGAGTGTCAGATTATAAAGATCCCTTCGAGCAGTGCTATTGTTTTTACAGCTGAATTTTGGTTCCCAGTTCCAAAAATTGTGCTTTTCAAGGTTATGTTGTAATTGTTCCTTATTTTTTCCCTCGTTGCTGGCAGATTAAAACAATTGAGATTTCAAATAGTGCGGAACGATTTGGGCTTGGATTACACCAGAAATGTTTTTCTCACGTTTCTAAAATATTCTCAATTCAAATATTTTATTCTGGATACATTTTTCACATCGCCATTTTTTGTTTATTATTTATCGTCTGCAAATATTTTACTTGGAGCTCAGTTCTCACGTTTCTAAATCTTTCTCAATTATTTTTGTAAAGATTACAGTCAAAATGTATGCCTCCATTATTTTTTAATGATTCTAATTTAAATATATATTCCCATGGTATTCTATGCCTTACCGAATTATATATCGTCCTTTTATAGGGCAATTTTTGAATTTAGAACGAAAGTATATGTTTATTCAGAAGATTAAAAAGATTGGTTCTGGGGAATATAAATTATTTATTTAAAAAAATCTACTTTTATTAGTTCAGTGAGCTTTCGTTTTCACGTTATCTACTATTCTTATTCATGAATTTGTTTAAAATAGAAAGCGAAATGATATTATCATTTGTTCTATTTTCGGTAGTGAGATGGGACAAAAAGTGAAGTTTCTCTCACGAAAAGAAAAATGAAGTTAAATAATAAGGGATAAGATTATATCAGTTTTCTTTCCTAAATAAAAGAATAACGGAGAAGATTATAGCCTTAAAATTGTTTTGCTTAAACTTCCGCAAAGAAGAATAAAGTATTTCATGTGCATTATAATTGCATTGCAATTGGTGCATTGTAATTTCAATACTATAAAAAGACCGTTGAATGTAAGAAATTAAATTATAATTTAAAATTTTAATACAAACAAATGGGCATTTAATAGATTTCTTAACCCAATTTCAGATGTTTAAAACATGTTCACTATTTTTAAAAAGAGATGTAATTAAATTTTTCTCTAAATTTTATACAAAACTACTATTTTGTAAGCTTTTGTGAATCTTCTTTTTAAATTAATTAAAAATGTTTTAGTTTTTGATTTTATAAGCTTAATAACTGTTTTTATAATTTTGAAAGTTGGATTATAAAAAAAAGAAGAAATACGATAAATTTTAAGAAAGTTTACCCATAAAGAAAATAATAAAAAATACTATATTTTTTTAAATGAATTTTTAGATTATATTATTTGTTGAATAGCAATATCAAGTTATGTGTTTTATTTTTGATTCCATTTTTAAATTTGTTATTTAATACATAGAGAACTGTTATGATAAAATACAAATTATTTTTGAAATAGGCAATAAATAATGCTAAAAACATTCGAATACGTTTTGCGTACTGATGTTCGGTACCTACATATATAATAAATTAAAATAAGGAAGCAAGTTTAAAATATTAGGAGATTAAGTATAAACAAAACAAAAAAATTACAAAACGAATTAGATTTTAAAAAAAAACATCAAAGAATTGCAAATTAACTCGTATCACAATCGAAAATATGACAATAAGTTCGGTTAATAATATTATATTATTAAAAAATTATTTTTCAAATAAACTATATTTTTAAAAAATATATCAAGCTTAGTGTAAAATTCTTCAATCTACTTTAAATATTTTTCAGTTTAAATAAATACTAACAATATTTAAGAACTTAATGTTAAGAACATATAATCTAACAAAAAATGGAAAAAAAATATTTAGTTTTCTCTTCTAAATAGAATGATGAATTTGTATGTAACATATGAACAGACATTCCCTTAAAATTATATCTAGCAATAAATTAAAAAAACTCTTCATTTTGTTCGAAGTTATTATAAAAACACAATATAAATGTACACCGTAAGCATTTCAATACTGAAAATTTTAGAAAATATATGTTTTTCAATCATGATATTTAAATTTATTTTAATTAGAGATTTGGGTTGCAGTTTTGAACAAATTAACAATTCAGAAGGGCGATTTTAAGTTAACTTTATTTTTTATTAATTACAATAAGAGTTTAGCAGGACAGAAATTGTTCATCAAATAAAGAATATTTAATTCGTTATCAATTTGACATTCGCATAAAAGAACTGATTTTTCTACAAATTGAATCAGAAGTGGAACTTTTAACCTAAATGATATGCTCTCAATGGCGGTAATTAAATTTTAATCTTTGAAACACTTGCATTCTTAAATCGTTCGATTTTTTTTTATTAATACTAAATTTCAAAAAATTTACACAATTACTATTAAAATAAAAAATGCATTCGTGAAATATTATTGAAATATTTGCCTTCAAATCATATAAAAATCCATTAATCTTAATACGGAAAAGGTCAGAATTCGAATTAATAATTTTCATTAATACCGTTTTAACAACATATTTTCTACTTTAAAAAAAAAATCTCAATTCCAGAACGTTCGAATTATCAACAAAACGATTACAAATTCTGAAAAATGATTGTCGAACAATCTATATACTTTAAATTTATTCTGATCCAGTTTTTTCACATGCTCTGTAATTGAGTAGGCTTTCCCCGGTTACGGTCTGTGGAACATTTATCGCCGGTTCGTGTCAAATAGCCTTCGTAGCACGTTGGCTGCATTTTACGTTCGATAAAATTTTCCACTTTAACGACGTATTAAGTTCACTTCCTCATTATAATCGATTTCGTATTGTAAGAAAAAGATATCATTGAGTACGTTTGCGCGCCTTAAAAGAAATTAGTGCAATAGATTATGTCTTGCTTGAAAAAGTTCGAAAAAAATGTTACTCGTAAACGTTCTATTGTTCTTTGTTTCATATTATCGTTTGGGTTTTTTTTATTCGTGTTTCCGTTTGTTGGTAAAATTAATTTTCAATTACAGTAATTCTTTTCATAATGGAATTAATGTTAATTGTTTATGGGGGGGGATATAAATAAGGTCACACAACTTTTACTTATACTTTTTAGTTTTTGTGGAATGAATTGCGTGAGATAAACGTTAAAAGCTGTGTCTTGAAGTAGTTTCCCATTTAAAAAACTTAAAAAAATAATAACTTGTTTAACTAAATTTAAAAGTGAATTTCACTCACGCGTATTATTAATGCACTATAGTTTTTAAATAATTATTGTAATTATTTATAATACAGGATAGTGGCGGAGAGTTTTTCTTTGGTTTTTTTCTGCACTAATTTCTCTTTACAGTTCTTTAAACGGAGTAATAATAAGACTTCTTCAGTTAAAAAATTGTTTTGTTCACTAAAATTTTTAAGCTGATTTAATAGAAAATATTTCTTAAAGTGAACAGAAGATTATACATAGTACATTCTAAAGCTCCATAATATTTAAGAAATGAAATATTTTGGAAGCTTTTAAAGAATTTTTTAATTGAGTTTTTCATAAACGTAAATGCTTTAATATAATTTTACGTATTTAATGAAAAAAACAATAATTTAACCAATTAGTTTAACTTAGATTTTGTTTTTAAAAAAAGTTGTGAATGATATATAGAACCATTTTTCAATGACAAATAAATAAAATAATCATGCTATTTAAAATATTTCCTTTTTGCTTTGTATTATTCAAAAATTTTTGGAAAAAAAAATTATTTTTTTGCACTTGATTTTTTAAAAAATAAAATAAAACTATACATATATATAACTTTGGAAAAGTATCATGTTTACGAAGGATAAAAAAATGGAATGAATATCTACAAAATGAGAAAATACGAAACTTAACTATTATTTCCGAATTTCATTCAAAATTGGAAAAAAAATGATGGAATTATGAGTTTGAATAGTTATTTAAGTTCTTTAATTACTTCTAACAGTTACTGAATATTTTAATTCATTGAAATATTTATTTAAATATTGAAGTTAAAGAAATAGATCCAAAAAAGTATTTTCGGTGTGCTATTTACTCATCATAAATATGTTTGTAATCTCTCTATATCTGTATCTATCTAGATATATCTACTTATCTTCTTGTCTCTACTTATCTCTTTCTTTCTTTGTATTTTTAAAACTACCAAAAAGCAAATGAATTGCTCAAAGAAAATATTTTAAAAGACAATGGGTTGTTATTAAAAGAAAAACTAATTGTTTTCTTTCGAAATTAATTTTTTTTGTAAAAAAAAAAAAAGAATTCTAAAATAATAATAATAGTCGTCATTTTTCTTTATTTGCTTGGGGAATTAATCTGACATTTACACGAATATTAATATTTTTTTATATTTATTACATATCAATCAGAAATGTGGACTTCTAGGCTTATTTTGAATTTTTATAAAATATTCGAAAAAGTATTTAGCAAACGATTTTTTTCGGAGAAATTATTTTTAAAAAATGTGATATAAAAATTTTCAGAGACATTATCATTTCGTTATCCAACAAAATGGCTTAAAACTCTTTCGATTCCTTGAATTTGTATTTCTTTTAAGTCTTTAATAAAAGAATTTATCAAAATATTCTGTCAAATACTGTTTTTGTTCTGCATTTAATCTGAAAATTTCATTCGAACATAAATAAAAATTCAAAAAGAAAAATTAAATATTTACAGTTTTAGCTGCCATTAAAAGCATTCGAAAATAAACATAAATGCAAAATTTTGCTTTAAAAAAAATTCCAAATTTCTTTAACCATACTCTGTCCTGATAAAAATGTATAAAATATTTTTTTTTGTTTAAAAAAATACTAATTCTACTCACCATTACCAAGCACGGCACAGAGTACAGTTAAAACCAACAACAAACGAAGATTCTCCATTCCTCCAAAAAACCCGATCGTCTGATGATCGGGAAGCAGCTACGGTAAAGCACAACTCACGTTCGCCTTCGCCGGTCGAAAATCGTCTGAAGTTAAACTCTACTCTCAACCATGGAATAAAAGAGTAACAAAAAAGAAGTTGCATTCAACCGTTTTGTTTTGTTTTTTCTTCCCACTAGCGAAAATGTAGGTCTCCGAGATCTTACCGAAAAGCAAGGTGACAAGAACCGGATTTTTTATTATTTTTTACTTTTTTTTTAATTTCTGGTTTTTACTTTTCCGCATCTATTTCCTTCGAATCAACTGAAGTGAAAGTGGTAGTACCTCGGTCACGGTGCGCTGGTCAATTAAAGGATTGTAACCATTCCGGACTGGTATAGCGAGTGTTCGAATTTTTTTGTAATGTTTTTTTTCTTGTATTATTTGTTTTATTAAAATATCGATTGAGCATCCATGCTTTGTAGCTATTTTCCCACGATTATATAGAACAATGCGATGTGTGTATTCATAGTTCTTCAAAAGAAAACAACGTGAAAGATGTTTATCAGATATTTCAGAACAATGACCAAAGACTTTCCAGCACCATTTTTCGACATTTTCGTGTTGTGTATCTTTTACGAAATCTTAGGGTCAAAAGATGGACCTCGGGTATACGTTTGAAAAAATAAATATGTACAAGAGCTTTAAAATTAGTGCTATTGTATTGCGAAGATCAGATTGCGGGGTCAAATATGAAAGGATATTCTAAGTAACATTCTATTTCGAAAAATTCCGAGTGTAATCCTAATGCAGTAAATAAAAAAATGCTGGTCGTTGTAAGTGTTTTATCAAAGTTTTAAAACTTTTTAAAAAAATGATCCAAATTTATTTTTTAAAAATCTTTTAAGTTCCTACGTTTTACGTTCGGAACGGTTATTTTGAAAAAGCTTATAAATAAAAAAATTATGATATATTTAGAATCAGTTGAATTAGAATGTATATATAAAATTTTCTTAAGAATGTTATTTCAAGAAAAAATTATTTGAATGCAATTTGTTGGCAACAAATGAAGAAAGAATGACATTTATATCAAGTATTCTCCTTTTTTTAAAAAAAATACTTCTATTGTAATTATATTTTTTCTATATATAGCTAGGCTTCTGTACCGGAATTAAACCAAGAGTTTTGTGAAAAAAATTCCCATTATTTCTGAATTACAATCAATTGGTTTAATAAATAGTATTATTTGTTAATTTTTTCTATTCTGATATACTAAAATACGAATAAAAATCCACTTCTAAATTATATATTTCAAAAATTATGGTTTAACCCAAAATAGAAGCCCTAGCTATGTATAGATAAAATGCTAATATTATAGAAGCATTTTTTAAAAAGGGAGAATACTAGGAAAACGTCATTCTTTCTTTTTTTCGACAAAAAACTGCATTCTAATAATTTTTTCTTGCAATAATATTCTTAAAACAATTTTATATGTAGATTCTAATTCAAATGACTCTAAATATTAAAAAATTATCCATTTATACGCTTTTTCAAAATCACAGTTCCAAACGTTGTCAGTCATTTTAAATAATTATTTTTGTTATATTGATTATTGTTTTTTTTTTCTCTTCCTGTTTAATGCAAAATCTGTTTAAAGGTTTTGCAATTTTTTCGATCTGTTTATGACACTATTTCTAAATATTTTGTATTGTAAGAATATGAGAGTCAAAACAAAAAATGAAAACAAATAAATAAAATTTTAGTTCATCAATAAATATTTGTACTTTATTCTTAAGGGGTCACCGGGATTCTCTTTTAACTTTCCTGTGCATTTTTTAAGAATTTTTGTAATAACTTCTTTGTTGATGAGATCAAGCCATTTTGTATGTATAGATCATTCATATCCATAATCTCTCATGAAGATTATCATTTTTAAAATGAAAAACAACTTTTTTTCCTCACTTATAATTTTTTTTCTAAGCAAACCTTTTAAATTTTATCTTCTTTTGCAAACAAAAACAGATGATTCGCTTAATTTATTTCACTCAAGAAAAGAAAAAAAAACATAAATTCGATAATTATGCAATGCTAATGCAACAAAAATAGTATGTATATCGCCATCCACTTAATCTTAAAAGGGAGGGGGGGGGAATTATTCATTATTTGCAAAGAAATACGAAATAAATGTGATCCAGTAAATAATCACAAGAAAAAAATATATAATCACTCATTAATCTTTATTTTTACTGTTCTTTTATTTCACTTTTTGCTTTTTACTTTCTTTTTTTACAACCAATTTTAATCAAATCATCTTTTTTTACAAAGTGAAAGGAAATATAAGTAAAATTAGAAAAGCAATGCTTCAAGACTCTTTTTAAACTGTTAACAATTTGCATACATTGAGAAATATTTTATTGAGATACAAAATAAAATCTTCCCAATTTATACAATATATATATACGTGTGTGTGGAGAATCTAAACTGCTTTTTTTTTTCAAAATAAATAGTTTTGAATAAACGTGATGGCACGTTTATCAGTGTTTGGGGGTTAGAATAAAGATCAGCCATAATCAGAACAATCCTATTTTTTTATTCTTTCATTTAATGTTAACAACCAAGGGTAGGAAATGCATATGTTATTAAGTATAGGAGCAAAAGCATGGTAAAAATGATATTTAATAATTCAATTAACTTACCTCTAAAACGCTTTGGTTATCTACGGTCTAAATTAACGTAATTCCGTTCTCAGCTATTCGACCTCTGGTCGTTATTAATGTAATCCAACTTATTGATTAAATCGTCAATTAGCAATCTTTAATTATCCATTAATTAACCGTCAAGCAACTCTCGACTAGCTCACAGCTACTTTCCGCTAACCACTAACAGCTAACTTCTAACACCTCACCACTAACTCCGCGTACCTAAAAGTTAATGCTTAAATATCCTTCATTTACATAAACGGTGTCTTCTTTTTCGGAAGACAGTTTTCAATAGAACAATATTTAAAAGAAATAGTTTTCCCCAAGAGGATTAGTAAGAGGCTCGCGGATAGACCCATAACAGGTTGATAGTACTAATCCAGGAGAGCTATAATTACCAAGGAACACAGTAGTGGACACAGACCTCTCTTTTGGTTGTGGGGTTATAAGCGGGGGCGATCTACTCTCTGCCCCGCCTAGGTGTGGGAGAAAGTGAAGGATGACTAGCCGTAATATTTATCCAATCTATTTTTTAAACACACAAATTATCAACAGACAGAATTCTAATAATTCAAACTTAAAAAGATGTTCCTAATAAGAGCAATAGAAAATTAAACAATGAGAGACGCGAATTATGAGAAGACTACTTATATATATATATATCAATACTCCTTTTTTAGGATCAATCCGCTTCTTCTGAGTTATAATTTAACTATGGTGACCAATCGTCACTTTAATACCTTCAGCTATCTAATCTCTGAAACGTACTAAATGTCGAATAATACCTGATCGGTAGCTATCTCTCCTCTTAGTCAGATTCTTTATGTCTCAATCTCCATCTTTCTCTCTCTCTCTCTCTAACTATAGTGAAAACCTAGACTATATACATGTGATCTAATCTGGATATCACGGTTGCTTCTTCAAAGGGTTGGTTGTGATTAAGTTCAAATTGATAGACCAAAGAATTTCCAAGAGGATTAGAGGAAGGACGCGGATAGATCCGTCACAGGGTTTACAGTCTAAAAAACACATAGATGAAGTGAGTAGGGGTAATCTCTATGGTAAAAATTAAAAATCTGTTAGTCTATGAGAAATTTAAACTTCCTCCCGGCCTTTGTGTATACCATTGATGGAACATAGATTCGCATTCCGCTCTGAGAGTTCGAAATGAATAAAACAAGAATTAAACCCTGGACTTACAATGGTGTTAAGAAAGCGAATAAAGAAAACCAAAAGTTAGTCAGTCTTATTTATTGTTGACAGAAAATCTCACAGCTGGTACCCAGAGTGGCTGCCAAACATGCTGTTTACGGTGAAATAATGACTGGAAAACCCTTTGGAAGCTTTCAAGTGTGGCATTAATTTGTCTAAGGAATAACGATTCTCGCTACGAAATCTTCCACCGATCCAAAAAAATTTCATGTACCTCAGAATAAAATATCCTTTTAGCTTAGATTCATTGAGCGAGGAGACATACAGGTCTGCCATAATCGTGCGAGATCATGTCACACACAAGAAGTGGCATTCGGTGGAAGATGTCGTAGTGAGCCAGATTGTTGTCGCATATAAATTGAGCCCACCCCCAGGAATCTTCAAATCCATCAGTAATAGCCCTATCCCAGTTCTACGTTAATAAACAATCAATTAGTACTCAATGGGTATAAAAATACTAGCTACATGTATATGCTACATTGCATATGCTTTTTCAAGTGTGTAACTTTTTACACTTGGAAATGTTCCTTTCCCATCTCAGTGTCAGCACTTCCTGATGTGTGTGTGTGATTTCTATATTAATGTCATTAAAACTACCCTTTTTCGAAATTTCCTTAAAATCTTTGTTCCATAGGATGAGTCCCGGTTCTACTCCGCTTAACCCAGCTTTACAAGGGCTTTTTCCGATAGTATAACTTTATCTCCTTGGAAATTTCCTTTTCTTTCTCGATGCCAGCATTTCTCTCTCTCTCTCTCTCTCTCTCTCTGTGTGTGTGTGTGTGTGTGTGTGTGAGCGATGTGAGTGATTTATATAATATGATATAAAATATAAAAATATGACCTTCATTAAAATAGATGGATTCATTTGTCAATGGATACTTTGGAATATTAATCACGTGATAAATAAATCACACGTGATAGGAATTCGACAATAATCATTGTATTCATATCTTGATTATGTAAAAATGAGAGTTTAATTTTCGAAAATAAAATGCTATTGAATGCTTTTCAGTATAATATAGCTCACCATATACGTCATGTCTAGCATTAACCAATGAACTGAAAAAGAAATTTGGAGGAAAAATGAATAATAAAGTATTAAAATTATTTTCATTTTGTTGAGGATAATTTTTTTTTACCGAGAAAAAACTAGTAAGAAATAATTTAATCAAACCAAATATATATAAACATGAATTCATTACGTAGTTTTATCTTAGAAATCTTTGGTATTTCATTAAATTTAATATGGATTAAACCTTTTTATGCACACATGCACCTACACATACATATATATGAACGTATGTAGAAAGGATACTGTGACCGAAAAACGTAGTCCACCAGGTAATACTCGTCAATAATGCTATGTAGGAAAGAACCTGCCGACAAATTTGGTCGCCAAGTCACCAAAACTTTTTCTTCTAGACGAATCTGGAGAAGTTTAAGATGATTATTTGCTTAGTTCATACACACTAGAAACTTTTAGAATGGCTTCACTGCCTTTATTTAGACAATGCAGGAAAGCAACATTGGAAGGATCAAAAAATGACAATGACTGCATTCCATTAATGTTGTGGATTTAAGCATGTGTATATATTAACTGCTTTTCCTCTAAAAAATGTACGGAATATTCTAGAAAATTCTAGATTTAATTACAATTTACTCTGAAAGAACCTACTTTTTATTTACGTGGATTTGTGTACATTTGAAAACCACTCAACCACATAACAATAACGTCCAAGTTTTCCTACCTTATTTTTATTTTTGAAATACTTAATTTCTTTGACACATGCGTAGTTCTAATGGTAATTACTACCTCTAGTGTGGTTTAATTAAATTTCCAATTCAAAAATAATTATTCCTAAATTTAAGTGATGCATGTACACACACAATACTGTATAAAAACCCTAATTATATCTCTTCTGAATATATTAATAATGCTGCATATTTAAGAATACAGCATTCAAATTCTGATACACCCAATGAATTTTAATGACTGCTCGCGAACAATGATATCTTTGGTTACATCTATGTCGAAAAGTTCGATTTTGACGTCATGTACAGACGTCATTAACTTGCCTCTCCCATCCAACTCGATTTTCAAGATTCATGTTAGTTTTCACATCAAGTTTTAATTTTAAAAATTTGAGTAATGTAGGTCAGAGGAGTCACAAATACTTTCTTTTTTTAAGGGAATTTTTGATCACTCTACGACTCCACCCGAGTCCTGAAAATGTTTGAACTTGATCGGCGGATACTTTGTTCGAGCTACGAAAGGTGTGGTCTCGTCTGTGATTTAAATCACTGAAGTTTGCAGCAAATATTTAACTCGTGTATAGCTTCTCTTCCTCGGCCTTATAAAGTTTTAAAATTTTTTTTAGGAATTTTGGAGTTTTACCCTTTATATAATTATCCTAAATCAGCGGTACTCAACCTTATTTCTCATCGGGCCACATACATATGATAACTATTTCACGCGGGCTACGTCATGCGGGTTAATTGAGGAGGAGAGACGATATAAGACCAAGGACATTTAGAATGTGAAATTTTATATATATATATATATACTAGCTGCTTGGTCCGGCTTTGTACGGGCTTCTTCAAGTGTATATATATTTTTGCCTTTAATAACTTTAACGTTATATATATATATATATATATAGAGAGAGAGAGAGAGAGAGAAATTTTGACTAGATATATATATATATAGTCAAAATTTCTCTGCTAGAGAGAGAGATGAATATACATGATCAAAACTAAAAATAATTGAAATTGCAAGATAACCAGACAATAGATTTTAAAAGGATATATGAAAAATTAAAATAATAGAGTTAAATATAAAAAATATATGTAAGAATGGATGCTACCGTATTATAAACATTGCTGACTTAGGACAGCTTATATATAAAATAATTTATATAAAAGTGGGGTTGAACATGTTTTGTGGCTAGCCAACCTTCCCCCTTTCTGTTAATAATACTGATCAAAAACCTATTGAAAATAATGGATAGAAAATCTGAATCCATTATGAGAAAAAGGTAACTTACCTAAAAAATTGCTTTCTAAAATGCAGAGGCCACACTAAATCTGAGTACAATAAACAAATTGCCAGACTCTGGACCCAAATGCAAATTCAAAGCATAGGAATGGCTGAATAGTAGCACTTAGCAATGTGCTACTATTAGCTTGAATTAGATGGAGTTTAATATATATATATATATATATATATAAACTCAGAAAAATAGATTTATGCATTTTTACATTGTTATGGAGTAATTTCGAGTTCCTTTTATCAATTATCTTAAGCCCCCCCCCGAAATATTTTGTTGCTATAAAAAAGGAGACATTGAAAGATGTGTGCTTAGTAGTATAGTGATGAGCAAAATTATATATATATTTTTTTAAATATAGCATTTTCACGACAAATCAAACTTGTTGATCCACATGTTTGTTTTTCTCTACGAAATAGTCAAGATCACAATCATCTGGAAAAAACATATGTTCTTTGAATATGTTTCGCTTGGAAGATGTGAGGGTTAACTAAAAACCAGTTTCACCCTTAAAATGATCAATATTCCACTATTTATTAACATTAACCGTTACAATTACAAAAAGAAAAGTTAACCCGTAATTTGTTCGTTTGATAGAAAAATTGATATATGGGAATGCTTGATTGATAGAATTTTTCGCTGAATTTTTAATACTCGTACATTGCTCTTAAGTAATTGGATTTGTTAATGCAACGGGCCACTCAGAAAGGTCCGGTGGGCCACATGCGGCCCACAGGTTGAGTATCGCTGTCCTAGACCAAGGGTGTGTAAAGATCTTGGTTTTTTTGCGGCCCACCAAGACAATAAGAAAACTATATACACAGAAAATGTTCTCTATATTAGGTTCAATACATATTTGTACGGAAATTTTTTGTAGGAAGATTAACAAGAGGCAAATTGGCTGACATTATCTTGTAGGCTGTGATGAGAATTTCAACAAGCAATCTCTTTCCTGATTTGAAAACAAATTGTTGAAAAGTGTGATAGGGTACATTTATCTCATTAAACTTATACTGAAGTTAAATATGCTTACAGATATATGTAGGAAATAGTATTAAATTAGTTTCAAAGAATTAATTAAAATGTTTTATATTATCAATACATTAGATTGTAAGAGATGGCGACGCCAACCAAACCAAATCTAGATGGGTTTTAACCCCTTAACTGTGACATACATCTCAGAAAAATGGACCAAAAAAGGAAATTTTTTTGATTGTTTAATTTTGTTCTTTATATTATTATAAAAATTAGAAAACTACTACAGTTAAAAGTTACTACTATATTTATAATTTTTACATACACATAGAAAAGTAATGGATTACACACGCATCTTATTCAATTAGAGCAAATTAAACAAAATTTTGAAGCTAAATATAATATAACCCTTATAATATATAAAACACAACAATATGATTTTCAATACATAAATTTTACAAATTTTTTACAGGATGGTATATCCCAAAGCACGGTATTGCACACAAGCCCATATCGCACTCTTTGCAATAAACTCGTGTCTCACGTCTTATCCTCTTCCCTTTTTCATCGATTTTACGACAACATGTAAAACACTGTGTGGTTAGAGTAGATTTTTTTCCCGTTGGTGGAATGTGTTCTGGAAAGTGTCGACCTATGAGGCGTAACAAGCTTACACTAGGACGCCTTGGTCCTGGTAGCTGAACATTTGGCTTATTTTGCACGACAATTGCTATTCCGTAGTTCATATTATTTTTCGCACCTCCAGCTGAATTATACATAATGAAGGAAATATACCATGCCTGGTCTACTGAAGTAATTATATAATGCCTGACAACACCTACATGTTCCTTCCCTTGACTGAATTCGTAATCCGTGAAAAACTAGGACCACTATTGTCATCTATTAGAAAAATAGTGAATTAAGTATCCTAAAGTAGAAACGAACTCAGCACGGGCTTCACAAAATAGAAACGTTAATTTTTCTCCTGCCCGAAGTCAGTTCGGGTATCACAAATACTGCACGTAGTAATTGCCCGAACTAGATTCGGGCGACACTGGCAAGGGGTTAACTTCGCAGTGTTCAGCAACTCGAGGGCTTTTGGCGACGGACCTCGTAATTTTGAGCCATGGTCAAGAGACGAGCTGGCATCCCCTCTCCTAACTACCACACCAACTGGAGGATTTTTGAGCTCTCGACAGATTTAACGTGCATTGCTTCCCTACACGGCGGGTCTTCAGCGGTACTAGGTTTGAACTAATGACACTCCAGCCACGAATCCATTACCTTAACCACTAGGCTACCGCAGCTACCATGTAATAGACCCTTTTGGATTTTTTAAAGTGTGTATATTTGTGTCACCAAGTCTAAAACCATGATTATTTACATACACTTAGTATTATTCAAAAGTATTCTTTCTTGATGTACAAACGATCTCTTTGGTCGCAATACCCTTTTAGTGGAAAAACGAGCTAAGTCCAAAATTTTCGTAACAATACTTTAAAAAAAAATTTTTTTTAATGGGAGAAAAAACTGAGTACATTCTAGTTGGAGCTTATAAACACTTACGAACAAAATATTTTAATCCGAAAAATTCGTATCACTCATTTTTATTACTGAAAACCCGCTTAAATTTATAGGAGATATGGTATATTAACTAAATTAAAGGCAATATTGGAAACTTTCTCTCTTTTACAATAAAATATCGAAAATATGCTTATGGTACAATTTACTCCTTCTCTGAGATGCAAAGTTAATTAATGAATGCAATCCCTTTAGAAAGGGATACCCTCCGGTATTTTTCGCTTGCACAATGTGGTCCTCCAGGCAAAACGATTGCTACCCCTTACCCCCCCCCCCACACACAACTTTTAAAAAGGCCCTCATTGTAAAAAGCTTTTTAATTAGATTGTCCTTTACACTTTAAATATAAAAATATTCAAAATAAAAGTTGATTTTTTTGTGCATTTAAATAAAAAAAAATATTTAGAACATAAAAAATAATTTTCTTTGGAAAAATGTTTTTGCATAGAGACATGTACGTACATCAAAGTATCCAATGTAGTTATTATAATTTTACATTTGAAGCATAAAACACAGTTGAAAGCATAATAGCTTTCAGGAGCAAGGAAATGAAAATATTTTCCTTAATTTAAGTAAAAACTTAAAAAATATTCGAAGCTATTCAAGCGAATTTCGGGTAAAAATAAATTTAGAATGGCAGTTGAAGGAAAAACTAAACTTATAAAGAAAAACTTAAAAAAGAATTCGAAATGAGACAATTGATTGCTAAAGAGGGAATTCTAAATTTCTTTCATTTATCGAAACTTTTGCTGAAAATGGCAATGAAGTTTGTTAAAAAAACAGAAATTAAATGAACTAAACACGAAATGTTCTTGTCCTACCAAAAACTTTCCCTGTAATTTAATTCAAAAAATTTGCTTGATTCTTAAAGTGTTCAATGGCCTTCGAGAGGAATGAAAAATAAGTAATATTCCTATAAAGTTCGGGTGGGGTTTCAACTACTTGACACTTTAATTATTATATGCTAAATATCAGTTGAATGACTTGAAAAGCAATTGTTTTAAGTATCGTTTAAGAAACAGTGCCTAAAATAAAGATAATTTAATAATTTTTCAGTACTATCGCAACCCTACAGGCAACATTGAATAAAACTGTACGAATTTTAAAAACAGAACACTCTGACGGGAATATGAAGCAAGTAGTCTAAATCTACTGTGTGAAAAATAATAAGTAATTGTAAATATATAATAATCAATAAAAAAGAAAAAGGAAAAATTTATTCAATTTTCAATTTTTTGAATTATATTGCTATTAATTTTGCGCATCATTGTTATATCATTATATAATAATAACTATATATAATTATGTTATTATTATTAGTTTAAGTATTTAAGAATTCTCGGTAAATCCCAGATTTGCAATTTAATATTCGAGCTTACGATATCAACAAACGCGATTAAGCTTAGAATGGTGGCAAGCAAGAAGCACATGGTTACCAAATCAACGTTTACGACATTGGCGAAATCGGGGTTGCCAATTCGGTGAGTTATCTTGAAAGTTGGCAAGGTTGCGATAGTATGTAAGTACCGATTTTTCTTGTATAATTCGTTTTCCGTTATTAATTTGCATAATAATTCATTATCTTTTTTCTGGAATTTGAATATCATAAGAACGAACAAGAATTATACCCTTAAAAAATACAGTAATGTTAATTCTGCGGATATTTCTTAATATAAAATCTCCACAAATAGTCTTCTTTATTTTTTAAGAGAATCTTACTAAAACATTATACCACTTTTAAATTTTAAATCCCTAGACTTTTTGAAAGTGTTTTCCGGATTCTTTAAAGGTCAATAAATTATTTTCAATAAATATATTTAGTAAAATTATTTAATTTAAGAGAAACAGAAAAATAATATTGGAGACTGTTGAACGTTAAAGATTAAACCAAATATGATAGATTCGGGTTTGTGTGTGAATTCGACGATTTTATTACATAAAAAAAATAAGTACAGGGAAAATGGTGGCTTTTTATAGCGATTACATTCTTTTTTTTCTCTTGGCCTTCACTAAAGATGAATGGTCTCTAGAGGACACTTCTGCTGCTTGGACAATCAGAACAGTTAACTGAACTCAATGGTGCAACAGCACATGAGGACCAAGGTCTACTGTGCCTATCTCAGTTTACGTAAGCTTAGGCTCTGGGGCCAGTGGCGTAGCGTATTCAAAATTCCGCGGTGGCCGAGTGGTCTAGGCATCGGATCATGGCTAGCGTGTCATGAGTTCGATACTAGTACCACTAAAGATCCGCCGTGTAGGGGAGCGATGCACGTAAAATCTGTCGAGAGCTCAAACGTCCTTCCGTTGGTGTGGTGTGGTAGTTAGGAGAGGGGGTGCCAGCTCAGGTGTCGTCCGCGTCACTTGACTATGGTTCAAAATTACGCGGACCGTCGCCAAAAGCCCTCGTGTTGCTAATCAGTGCTACGTTAATATTCTCTCATTCTCTCTCATTCATTCTCCGGATTTAATCACCGTCGTGTGATCCTCTGTTAGACTTCTTCAATCGATAAACTCAGATTTGCACTTGATAATTTCACGATCCTCCGCTCACCAACTAACTCTCAAAACTCGCGAATACAGAATTTATACAATATACTTAATTTGCATAATCACGTTTCCTTTCTTCGGTGAAAGTTGGTTGGTAAAATTATTGCCCCAGAAAAGTCCCCAAGGGGTTAGTTTTAGACGCTGATAGATCCGTCACACATGTAGCATCTCAAGTCCTACATTTAAAAAAATATCTATATACATAAATAAAACACATATAAACGATGATACATTCGTTTTAATATCAGTAAATATTTTTCAAAAATTATTACATAATTATTTCCAGCGAACAAGATTGTCTTTTTTTTTTTTTTTTTTTGAATGCAAGATCGTGATGAATAATTTGACATTCTACTGCCTAATTTCAGGGTAATGAATTTTATTATTATTTAACACTGTTAGAGAAAATAAAAATCGAATAAGTTTCCTTTTAAATTCCAGTTCTGGAGAATTAAACATTCGTCTCAAGGTTCCAGACGGCATATATCCGGAACTTGCCTGTGGTTTTAAATAAAGAAAACTCATAAAATGTGATTCAACACAGGTTTTTTTACTGGATGAACAAATGAGTTGGCAAGTTATAAACAAAAATTCTAAAACAGCAAACGATTTCAAAAATTGAGGTAGAATAAAATAATAATATTGATACAATTAAATTCTTTTACAGTTAAAAATATTTAAGAGTTTTTATCTAAACATATTTTTTTCTCCTTACAAAGTTAAACATTTTCTACAATAATGAAATCAAAGTGTAATTATAACGTTAGGCATTATTTATTAAAAAGAATTACGAATTTGTGCGCACTATTTTAACACAATGCTTCCAGATAATAAAAATTTAATTCTATTTATTCAGTTTCTTTTATTCCTGTTCATTATATAAATCAGGGTAATGTATTGATCGATAGATATGAAAATATTTAATTTCCTTTATGTAAATTTTACTTTACCCCTCAAAATTTTTTGATTTTTTTCCTTTTTTATTTTGTATTGCACCTTTGAAAATTGAGTTGATTACTGGTGAAAGCAGTCATGATAGTGACACACATAGACTTTCATATTAAAATACTGTCGAACCTCCATAATACCTCTATATTGCGAATTTTTCTATATGGCGAACTTTTTCCTGGAATCTCAAGAACACACCATTTCACGATTTTCTTCGTAAATACCCTCCCAATAGCGAAGTGCATTTTCTATGTAACGAACTTTTTTTCTTGTGTGATTCAATATTTTTTCTCCATATTTTTAAAGTGTTTCTGGATATTTCAAGTTATATCCTCTCTATTAACATATTTTATGGGGGCCACTTGGTTTGTTTTTATTCTCCATTCATGGTCTATCTTTTTCACCCATCTTGGGTAAAAGCGCTGCGTGCTGCAGGCCCGTGTATTATCTAATTTACGTATTTTATGGTGGTCATATATCTTGAACTGGTCATAAATCTTGTACTTTGGTGCCTAACTCGCCGAGAGCAATAGAATTCTGGTGGTTTCATTCGTGCGACTTTTAACCTCCGTTGTCCAGTTCACTAAAAACATCTTCTATATCCCCTTTCACCCTCAGGGGAGTTTTCTCGGGTCCCCGTGTCCTTGAACTAGTCCTTGAAAAGTCAAACATCAATTTCGAGTTAGAAAATAATGTATGTTACTTGTATGCTTTAAATTAGAAAACGTATTCAAAATTCATTAATTTTAATATAAAAAAATGTTTCTAAATGTTGAAAATACAGTGTGTTTCTCGATATTCTTTTGTTCTTGTTTTCTTTGCAGTTTTTCTTTCTTTCTTTTTTGATGAGTAAGATAAATTAAATAAATAAATATTAATTTACATAAAGGTGTGAATAATCACCTTTTTTTAATATTGAGTGTTCATGAATTCGAAATTTGTTTTATGTGGTTTATAAAGTCGATTGAAAGATGAGCCTCTATATAACGAACTTTTTTTCGGGATTTAGCGACTTCGTTATATAGAAGTCCGACTGTATATACTTTGACTTTTATCATTATAAACAAAAAAAAATCAAATCTTCAGCGCATTGGGGATAATAGCCTTTGTTGCTCCCTATTCCACAAAATTTGTAACTGCAACTTTAGTACATTTCAGTTTTTATCATTTTGAATGGTCTTTAACAACTTCACATTTATGACTCTAAATGACAGCCTGATTAGTAATAGAGTAAAACCTAATTAGTAATTGGTAATTACATCAAACAAAAGTTTTTGTATGACAATTATATATTTTTTTAATACTTGCGTATTATACGTCGGCCAATGTCGCCAAATCAAAACACGTTGCCATGTCAAAAGACATTGCCAAATTCTGTCATCTTATTCTAAACATTTTTGTGTTTGACAAATGGTTTTCTACCACTGGCTGCATATCGCGGCATTTGAAGTCTTTTATTTGAAGAAATTGGTCGACGGTATAATACGTAAGTACCTATTATTTTAATATATTCGAAAATTAAGGGATCACGGTTGTAGGGAAAGAAACTAACTAAACGTGTATAAAAGACTTAAAAATATAAAAAGCAGACAGTGTATGAAAAAAAGAAATAATTTAAACTAATATTTATAGGCTGATTTCGTTTGAATATAGATTTACAACTCGGAATGAACTTAGGAAACTCACTACATTTGGAACCGTGATTTTGAAAAAGCATATAAACAGATAATTTTTTTGATGTTCAGTGTCAGTTGAATTAGAATATACATATAAAATTGCTTTAAGAATATTATTACAAGAAAAATTATTTAAATGCAATTTTTTTGACAAAAAAAGAAAGAACGAACGACTGTGACATCTGTGCGTCCCTTTTTGCGACACCTGGGGCTTTCCTCCGCGGCCGGATCAGTTTTAGGAGAATTGATGACCACATGTGCAAAACACCTGCAGTCGCTAATATACTGCGACGGACGTGTCTTAGTTAGCCCCGGCAACCTTTGACACGAGGAGAAGCCCATTTCGCCCACCACCGGATGTAGGGAGAGAAAAAGGATGCCGAGGACGGTCAACCGCAGAGAACGGGAGTTGAAAGTGAAACCTGGCAGTGAACGGTCACCAAGTTCCCTCCCTCACAAAACTATTTTGGAACTCTAAAATCATCTCATAGTACTAAATTGTATATTAATGTAAATAATAGCTGTGATTTAATAAAACTAAATTATTATATTTCAAATCACGCTACCTTTATTGAATCGAACGTCACAGCGACATATTTTGGAAAAAAAAATCCTTTTATGAAAAATGGCTTCTTTTTATTATAATATTTTGCCTATATATAACTAGGAGCTTCTACACCAGGGTAGAACAAAAATTTTTGAAATATGTAGTTAGAGAGTAGATTTATTCCTATTTTATTTTATGAGAGAAATTTTAACAAAAAACACCCGTTATTGTTTCAATGAATCGTAACTCCACATTATTTTCTGAGTTACGTCTATTGAATTTATCAAAAATTTTATTTCTCCCCCAATGTAGAAGCTCCTAGATGAATATAGGCAAAATATTATAATAAGAGAAGCATTTTTCATAAAAGGATTTTTTCTTCAAAATATGTCATTCTTTCTTCATTTTTTACTAAAAAATTGCATTTGAATAATTTTTTTCTTCCAAAAATATTTTATACGTATATTCTAATCAATACGACACTAAATATCAAACAAATTTTCGTTTATACGCTTTTCCAAAATCGCGATTCCGAACAAAGTCAGCCACTTTTAAAAAGACATATTAATTCTTTAATTAGATACAGCTACAGTGGTGCACACAGGAATTTTTCAAAAGAAGGATGAAGAGTCGTAAGTTCACCATCCTCGTATCACACCCCAATGCGTCGCCAAACATATTCTTTTGATTTTGTCTATTGTCGGAAACCTTTTTTTTTTATTTCTAATGGGTGAGGATTGGTGTTTTACCATTGCAGACCTAGTACATTCCCCGGAAGTTGGTATCTCTTTTTAGAGCAGCACCCTATAGGCGGTACCAACGCCGCAGGTAATTTTGGTGTCCAGTTTCCTCCCTAGAGGGAGGTACATGAGCTCTGACGTTGCGAACCTGAAAAATGATTTAATTTTGCCGAGAGCACCCAAGTAAAACAGACAAAAAACAGAAAAAATTAATTATTGAATAAATAATTATTGAACTGAACTCAGTGGCGCAACAACCCCCATGAGGGCTAAGACTTACTGTGCCCATCTCAGTATACGTGTCCTAGGGCACTGAGGTGCATGTGTAGATGTTTCGTTCAAGTGGTCTGTCTGACGTGAAACACCCAGGGTTCAGTTCCCAAGCAAGCTTGTTACTCATTTTTCAAGCAAGCTTGTTACTAGGGTTTGCAGCCCCGGGATCCCGGTGGTTTTTTCAAATCCCGGGATTAAAATAACTAATCCCGCGATTTAATTTTTGTCTGAATTATATTTTGAAATTTTTTTTCCCCAAAGTATTGTGAATCTGGAATTACATTTAATGTATCTTATTTACATTTTTTGTACTGTTTACATTTAATGTTAGTTTTTCTTACGTGTTGAACCTTGAGGGCTTTGAGGCGGGTGTGTATGTTAAACCGTGAAATTTGATATGTTTTCTCTTATTTGCTTCTGACACTTTCTCCATATCGCGAGTGGGGTCGAAAAACGGACATTTCTCCCACCTTCAGGATGTCCGGTTTCAGACAACTTGGTTAGAGGCAATTATAATTTTTGGAAGATATCTAGTAGGGTTTTCAGTCCCGGAATTTCGAAACACCGGTATCCCAGTTTTTTTTCCCACTCCGGAAATTCCGGGATTAAAATGACTAATTCCGGCATTTAATTTTTATCTGAATTATATTTTTTAAAAAAATTTACGTAAAAATTTTCTAAGAATTTAATTTTTAAAAAATTAATATTTCGTTTATGAAATATGTACGTAGAATTTTTTTGTGCAATTATAAATGCTATATGTAAAAAAATATATATACTCAGCTCTCATTTCTCGTATGGGAGAACGTCGCTCAGATCTAAGTGACTCACTGCAATGCTTACACAATAATATAAGCAGCATCTCAAGAATAGATTTTGTCACAGTTCCTTCTTTAATTAAATGCCGTTAATTAATAGTGGTCCTGCTTTGAAGACTTGATACACTTCAAATCCCATTGCTCCTGCAACTGGATCTTCAATTTCAAATGAGGTAACACATGAAATTGATTCACATTTTGATTCAATAACTGGATCAATTTATGTACAAAAACCATCAAGTGTAGCAGAACAACTAAATAAAGTTATCAAAGAGGTATATTCACCAATGCAGTCTATTAGATTTGAGACACTGTCATCAAAAATTCAAAAAGAAAAGTCTTTTTTAAAAATGGAGGGAGGCGTGGTGACCCCCTGAATAGAACATACTTCTATTTAATGACAAGAATACCAACTAGTAAAGAATGCGAACGTGCATTTTCTTCAGCAGGACAATTTGTATCAAAAATAAGAAGCCGTTTCAACGATGAAACGCTGGAGGTGCTGTGTTTTTATAAACTTATTTACAGAATCACAAGAAATGAAGAAATGCTTTTTTTTTTTAAAATTTCATTATGAACTATTTTTATTTGTTTTTTTATGAGGAATTAATTTTTTTTTATTTGTTTCATTAAAATAATATTAAATCAATTTTTAATTATATTTTCAATTTTATTTTGCAATTTCAGCTATGTTAATACGTAAGTATTTTTAATAAATAGTCCAAACCTAATCCCGGAACCAATCCCGGGATTTGGATAATGTAATCCCGAAATCCCGGGATTGAAAATATGACACGGGATTGCAAACTCTACAGGTTACTGAAGGGATGAAAGGCTGAGTCGACCTTACCCAGCCCGGGATTTAAACCCCGGACTTGAGGTGTTGAAGCGCGATTTACTACCATTTAGCCTTTGAGCTTGAATAAATAATTGGCATTAGTTGATAAAATAAATTATTAATAGCAAATATTTAACTAAATTTTACGTACTATGTACATAGAATTACAATCAATAGAAAAAAAATCAATGGTGATTGGGGCAGGGGGTTCCAAACCCGTGGACTTATCCGCTCCCCTTGCGCGCGCCACTGTATGGCAACAAAAGAATATTCACAAAGTTTTCTTTTTAATTATATTATATAGTCCAAACAAAATCCTTAATCTTGTATGAAAACTTTGTATTTTATTCTTTTAATTGTAACTTAAAAAGAACATTATGAGTTTTATGAAAATAAATTCATGGAACTTTATTTATGCTAATGGACTGCAATTATCTCCTATTTGTCATACTGAAATCTTCATTCTAAATAACAAGCGGAAATCGATATAGCCTCCCAATCATTTCCAGCGGAGAATTATGCGTGAAGCTATACGTGGCAATGAAACTTCCTCAAATCGCATAAGTTTAATGAACGAAATAAGGTTAAATACGCAAATCATGGACGAAGGAATTTCAATTAATCATCTTTGATGGGCGTGGTGTTTAACAAGGGGGAAAAATAACATTTCGATTGTTACCTGTCTGGTATGAAACTAAAAACAGAAGGCCGAATAATAATGTTCAGAAATACGTGAATAAATGATAATGGTGGTAAATGGATTTTCATTAGAATTACAAAACGATTCATTATAAAGTTTCCAGTTGTCTGTTCTTATTGGATCTACAAATCATTTAACATAGCTGGCGTAGTGTCGAAATCTTTTGACACGCTCACAGAAGGACTCGTTTTATCAGTTATAAAAGTTTTCTCTTCAAGTTAAGAGTTTCATACTTTGGAAATAAAGAGGTATGAAGTACCTAGCAAAGTACAGTGTCTTGAGAACAAGTAATTTGACTGGGTAAACAGTTGAAGACGTGACATATTTTGACAGAGGGTGGTTAAACTCCATGCACCGGCTTAGCTAACCTTTCTCCTCTAATTTCTTCTTTTTAAGTCTGCTTTTAATCCCTCCTTTTATCTTTTTTTTTTATAATTCTTATACAGAAAAAAAAACTAGAAGGTAAAATTTATGTTATTGTATAATTTATTAGCATAAATTATTGAAATAAGTGTGTGCTCACGCAGGAAGTAGACAAAGTTTTCATTCAACGAGTTCTTAGGATCGCCTTACGTTTTTCTTTAGATTGAAAAACTATTAAAATGTGACTGTATACTAATATTGCATAGATTCCGCACCAGATTTTTTAAAAATCTGTCAGCATTCCTGACAAATGATAAATTCTGCGTCAGATATTAGTTTTAGAATACCGTTTAATTTTTGATGCTGATTGCATTTTGTTAATTCATATAAATTTTTCCAAATGAAATAGAAAGATGCCAGTGCAACCAATTTTTAGGTACTTACATATTACGCCCGACCAATTTAATCAAATGATTAGATCCTGCCAAATGAAGCCAATAGTGGAAAACTGTTCCAAAGCATGCAAAAATGCAATAATCTTGTTCACGTGATCAATGACAACTTTGGGCGATATTTTTTAATTTTGGTGGGGTTTTTTTTTTTATTCGGCGAAACTGAACGTCTGTATAATACATAAGTACCAATTTTTATTATTTACTCGTATTAGAAAATTCTTTTGTTACTTACTTCAAAATTCGTAAAATTTCTATCATTTATTTATTTTTTGCTTGCATCTGAATAAAATAATAATAGTCATTTTAAAATTATATTTCTTTGTTCCGTTGTCAGTAATTATTATACCGCTAGAAAAAGTAGTAATGTGGGACATATTAACTTTTCAGTTGAACTGTGAAATATGCGACGATTCTTTTATAAATTACACACATATTTGTATTACTTATCCAAATAACTGTTTTCCAAACTTTAGTGAAAGTAAATACACATTGGTAATCACTGATTTTTGTTACATACGTGAAATAATCTTATGAATTTTTCTCTCAGTAGCATACATGACATGCCTCACGAGACCTAATTATATTAAATTCGTGTCTTTGATTAGAGTTGACTAGCTGGTATACCCGTACTTTGCACGGGTGAATTGAAAAATTAAACAATACAGATTGAAGGATAAAGAAGTTTTAATGAGTTAATTTTACGTGAATTGCAAATTAAACAACAAAAAAAAAAGCTTTTTGCATACTCAGCTGAACAAAAAAAAACCATATTTGTTAAATTTTAAGTCTGAAAGTCTAATAGCTGATAAGGAGGATTTTTTTTTTATCTATAACGCCCTGTGTAACTCTCTTGTGGGTCGATTTTTGAAAACACCTTCCTAAGCTAATATTTACTCAACAAAAGTAACACATTTGTTGCAAATTTTGTGTAATGAACACTTAAAATAGTGTAAACAATTTATATCTGGATGTGTAATATGTTAATATTACTTTATTTTGTATTTATTTTACTTTAAAATTATAATATTCGCAAGCAACACCGTTCCTACATTATAATGACGATTTGATAGAAACAGCGAATGTTGGTGATAGAGCCAAGTTGGCATCATTTTTGGCGACCACGTTGGCAATTGATTGAACGGTGCAGAAGTTGCTTTGCTGTAGCGCCACCTGGTGGAGAGATGCAACAAAGAGGATAGCACAAAAACCTTCTCCACAAAAAATACATAGCCATGCCAATTTTCAAAGTGATTGGTTGAACGGTGTTGGAGTGAAGCGATTTCATGTATACAAAAATCCACTTATATAGAGAGAGATTATAAGGTAACGGTTATATATTTACGTGTGTTGAACCTTAGAGAAAGCTTTATTACCCCTTCATCAGAATTAGCTGAAAAATAGAAGGATTTGTTGAAATTACATAAAAATATATAGCAGTTCACACTGATTGCAGCGTAGCAACGCTGATAGAGGGGCGGGTGGGAAATCACTCTCACAGTTGATTTAGTTTCGGTTTAGCTTTCGAAAGAGAGCAAAGAGAAATTGATAGTTGGTAAGAAATAAACACAGTTATTTCTCCGATAAATGACCTTGAGGTAACAGAGAGAAATTAAATACCTGGTGTATTAATTCCCGAATTTAAAAGAAAGAAGTTTCATATAAAGATTTATAAACGCGTTTTGAAAAATCTCATTTCCTGTTTGTTAAATTGTGATTGCATTATTGAAAGAAAAAATGTCAAAATCTTTTGTCACGGGCTTTTTTGAGTGTATAACTTTAAGGAACTGTGTATGATTTCTATACCAATGTCATTACAATTCACTTTTTCGAGATTTCTTCCACCTGTTTGCTCCTTCGGATGTGTTCTCAACGTGAGCGATAATGCCCCCTTGTGGGCGTTTGTGGCTTTCAGGGGGGGAGGGGGGCAGTCAAAAGACCCAGAGAAAATTAGGGGGCGCTGAGATGGCATGGAGGGGCTTGGGCAGATTAACGAAATATAGTCTAAAAAAGACTAAAAAACACGCTGATTATGTACAAACAAAGTAAACTTTAATACTGTTTACCTTATGTTGATTGTATGCATTTAAATCATTTCTGTATCACATGTACGAAAATTCACATCTATCGGTAGTTCGGGAAGCGGATGAAAAACTTAGTTACATTCAGGCCTACATTAAATTGAATGATATAATACATCTTAATTTCCGTAGTGCACTTGTTGTCTTTCTATTGTGAGCAGTAGGAAAATTTTTCGTCCATTACGTATATCCATGAAACATAAATACGTTAACCAGGAATTAACGTGTAATTCTTTAAATGTTGAAACTGTCAATTTATATTTATTTTGAAAGCAATAGTTTATTATGAATTACTTCGTATCATCAAAACCCCTGACTGTCTTAAAACAGGTAAGCTAAAACTTTTATATATTAGTATATATTCCATTTTTTTTAAATGAAGGAGAAATTCAGCAACACGATTTTCAATTCCAACAAAACCCCTATTTATGACTAAAATATATATAATATTACACATTTAAGTATATTTGTGGCAATGTCTATTTCAGATTCACTAGTAAAAAATTGGGGCTTTAGAAAAAAAATTAAATTAAAAAATATACTCTATTAGTAATACAATATTTATTAAAATTTAACTCTTGTTTTCGCTATGTATTATGTACACTATGTATGTAGAGTGGGAGGGGGCGGTATCGAAATATTCACTTGAAAAGAGGCCCCAGTTCAAAAAAGGTTGGAAACCTATGGTTTAGACCATAGGTTCCCAACCTTTTCTGAACTGGCGCCCCCTTTCCTAATAAATATTTTGATATCGCCCCTTTTTTAGTGAATAGTTCTATACCGCCCCTCCCACTCTAGAGAAATAAGAGTGTACATAGTACATGGTGAAAACAAGAGTTAAGTTTTAAAAAATATCCTATTACTAAAAGAATATATTTTTTTTAAATTCATTTTTTTTCTGAAGTCCCACAATTTTTTTACTTGCGAATCTGAAATATCTATTGCCACAAATATGTTTAAAAATGTGCAATATTATATATTTTAGTCATAGGTAGGATATTGTTGGAATCGAAACGCTACTGAATTTCTTCTTCATTTAAAAGAGCGGAATAAAAGATTTTTAGATTACCTGTTACAAAGACAGCCAGGGGTTTTGATAACGCGAATAAACTATTGCTTTCAAAATAAATATAAATTGACAGTTTTAGCCTTTAAAGAATCACGTTAATTCCTGGTTAACATATTTAATTACGTTTCTTGGATAACATACGTAATGAAATGCAGTGGACGAAACATGTTTCCTACTGCTCACAGACAAAGACAACCCGTACACTACAGAAATTAAAATAAACTATATCATTCAATTTAATGTATGTCTGAATGTAATGTAATATTTAAGTTTTTCATCCACTTCCCGTACTACCGAAATATGTGAATTTTCGTACATGTGATAAGGAATGATTTAAATACATACAATCAACATAAAGTAAACAGTATTGAAGTTTACTTTTGTTAATACAAATTCAGCGTGTTTTTTTAGTCATTTTTAGTTAATATGCCCAAGTCCCTCCGTGCCATCTCAACGCCCACAAGGGGGCGATATCGCCCACGTTGAGAACCTATGGTTTAGGCTGATTGGACTATTTATAACGAAAATATATATAATTTAACTTCAGGGTCATAGACCAAACACAGTAATGAGATATCCAAATTGAACAAAAACATTTAGAAACATCTCTATCCGTAGATTTTTAGGAAAACAACAAAAGCGAATCCTTTCTTCAGATATGGTAATTACGAAGAAAAGGGTTTAATGGAGCATTTAAAAAGATACCCTCCTAAGCTAAAGCGCATGACAGCGATCTAGAGATAGGAATTAGGCGTGGCAGGTCCAAGCTTCATGGGTCAAGTAATCCATATTTAGATCTCATGAGGAAGTGTCACGGTTTTTTTTCTTTCCCTGTTCATTCAGAACACCTTTAACAATAGCTACTGTCCTTGGCAGTTGATTTCGGAATTAATTTTCCGGAAATTCTTACCGTTTGGGCGAATAAGAATAGTGTGACGTATTGAAAAATAAACATTTTTTGACTTATCCACACCCAGGCGTAAGAAAGGTGCATGAGACAGTTGTAAAGTGAGGCACTGCCTTGTGCTTTTCTTATTTAAAACTCAGTTATGTAAGGTTAAACACTGCTTCTCTTGAAAACTGAACCGGATGTAGTTTAATGTTGTGTTGATTTTAAGTTTAATGTAAATAATCCACAGAAATAATTTGTTTGCACGGAAGCCCGGTTGAATTTTTGAAAATAAATTACACTTTTATTAAAATTTGTCTACAATACTGATTGCTGTTTTGATTTATATCTGAAAACCAATTATATTGTGTTCAGGAAAAAATATCAGATGCTTTCCATGCGTCATTGTAATTTACTATAATGAATAATTAATATATATTCATTCTTTCAGTCATATATCATTAAAATCAATGCTATTTCATTGAGAAAAAATTAATACAATATGCATTAATTATTATTCATTATTAATATTCAATAAAAATAATAAAAACTACAAAACAGATTTTTTTTTTTTGTCTACATTAAAAATAGCTTTGTAAGGCTTCTCATTCATGTTTTTATTGAATTATTGTGTGATTTTTTAAAAAATTTTTGTTCTATTAATTCTACTTCCTCTATAGAACTCATGTTTTTTCAGATACTGATTTATGGGCAAATAAAAAAAAATAAAGTGTATGTATGCGAGAGAGAAACTGCATCGTCTAGATTTTAATAGTTCCTCTCCTAAGCTTTCGCGAGGAAAGATTTTAATGTTGAGTTTATGCCGTTAATAATTATATTATTGTTCTTCTGTACTTTAAGAATTGACGCAATTGTATCTAGGATACAATTAATGTCTCTCAAAAGTGTTCGTGCACTTGAAAAAGCTGTAGAAATCTTACTTTAGCGTAAGATTAAAATTCGAATTTCGTTTTATATATTCTCCATAAGATTTTTTAAAAAAAATTCTAATATTTATTTAATTTATTTTTAAAGAATTAAAATGCAGGAAGGTGGAAGAAACACGTGTCACAAAGTAATCGTACATCAAAATATTTTGAGATAAATTCCTTTAGTGAAAATATCGTCTGCTTCTTTTCTTTTATGCATTGTGACAACATACGAGAAATCGTTTGCGTAAATCTCTTTGCTTGTTTTCTTTAAAAAATTCTTTTATTACCGTATTATTGTAGTAAAGATTACAAAAGGCGTTCGAAATTTATTTTTCACTTCAATTAAGGTAAATCAATTTGCAATATGACGAAATTAGTATATGTTCCTCTTTCTACGGTGCAAGTATGTGATACAGCGTTGTAAAGAAGAAAATAGATCCGAAAACAAACCAAGAGAAAGACGTCCAAAAAAGTTAATTCAACATGACCAGGGATTTATTGTTAGAAAATTTATCAAAAATCCACGTTTGAATGCTATAACAGTTTCCACGGAATCAACTGAAAGATTTTTTACCTCTGTTCCATCTGTAATTGTTCGAAGAATACTCAGATCAACCGGATTACACGGGCGTTGCGCTGGAGGAAATTTTTTTTGTAAGCGTAAAAAATAGAAAAAAAAAAGCTTCGACTTTCCTTCGTTAAATCCATGATTAACAAGTCTGAAACGTTTTGGAATAATTTTTTATTTGCAGATGAGAGCAAATTCAATATGGGCTCTGAAGATTATTCAATTGAGTGGAGAAAAAAAACGAGGTAATTAATCCCAAAAATTTAGTTAGAACAGTAAAGCTTAGAAGTAGAGGAGTTCTTGTGTGGGGTTGTATGTTGGTATTTATTGATGGTATTGAAAATCATGAACTTTATTTAAACATTTAAAAAAACAATTTGAAATTTTTCGCACAAAACGTAGGTATTGAAGACGACTTCATTTTTTATCAGGCACATTGCTGACACATACGCCTCTGGTGTCTTATAACTATCCTCAAGTTCTGAAAATATTACCTCAATCGTCTTATTTAAACCCAGAACATATTTGGAGAGAAATTGAAGATATGACAAAAATAAAATATGAACTAAAAACAGTAATCACAGAAGAATGGAGGAACAATCAAAGCAAAAATTACAAAAAACAGGCGAAATCTATACCGAAAGCTGTTTCGGAGGCTAAACAATATCCAACTAAGTACTAAATTAAGGGGGGGGGGGATACATTGTTTAAATTATATTGAGCTTTTTTTTAAAATGTGTTAAGACTTAAGTGACGCAATTTTTAGTAGTTTTTTGATTATCAATTTTTCAAAATAAAAATGTTTTAAAAATTGATTGAGTTGTTGCATTAAGAACAAATTTTAGATATAAAAGAATTATATAATTCTAATATATTAGTTTTTATTAGTGTAAGATTCGCCGGACTAAAAACTATATAGGTGGCGCTGCCATCGGAATGGAGGAAAACAGAGGGAACAATGGCGGAGGAAGCGAATGGCGGCTACGACCTGTAGCATCAGGAACAAAAATGGTGTGAACAATAGTTTAATGTTTAACATAAGTGAGTTTTAAATATTGTATTAATTGTGTGTGTTGTGTGGCTTTTAAAAACAAATAAAATCTTTAGCCACTAAAGATGGACTAACTTTATTGTTCCTGGTGTGGATGTGATATCTTCATAGTTGAATTAAGAACCTACAGCGGTACAAGAAGCAAAAGTAATTATTAGTAAATACCATTAAATTTTATAGAAAGTTTTATGTGTACGGACACTTTTGGGAGCCTCTGTATATCGAGTACGGATTAGGACTTGGGTATTACTGCGGAATTACAATTTAGATGCAATTTATATTTTTATATTTTCCCGTTTAGTTTCGAATTTTACTTCTATAGTATTTGATTCATTCTTAAAAGTAAATAATTTTTAAGTTTGAATTTAGAACATGTATGTACCCGAGACCGATTGTATATTACTTAAATGTGAAACCAGCAAAATATTTTTTCATAGAAGTGATTTTCATGAATTTGTGAGAGGTTTCTTTGATAAATTTTTGTTTTGGAGGAGAAAGGGGAAAAAATATTTAACTTATCTGATATCGGGCTGTGCTAATCGTTTCAGGCGTGATCGCGTTAGATTTTTGGCAACCATTTTAATATTATCTTATAATTTTATCGCTATAACATGGAGAAATTTCGCAATTACTCGGCGGGAAAAATCTGTAGTGTTCCGATATCAAACTAATACCAAATTTAATATATTCACAATCAAAAGAAAAATGTTTTATAATTGAATTAATTTTGGTCTAGAGAGAAACAAGGTCTATCAACGGCTACCCTTATACAGTCGACTCTCACTAATTCAAACCTTTGATAATACGAACCTCTCGCTAATTCGAAATATATGCTAACTCCCCAGAAAAACTCTTGATATTTCGAACTAAAACAATACGTTTGGGTATACTCAATATTTCGAAGTAAAGTCTGTGGCTGGCGATGATTCGAAGTGATCTTATAAAACTCTCGACAATTCAAACACTCACTGTCATGTAACAAACAGCTTGGAGCTTATATGTTTTGTGTTGTCTCTGCTTGTAATGTAGCCCCTTTAATGACTATCGGAATTGACTCCCATAACTATGACAGAAGCTAAAGTTTCATTAAACAAACTACCCAACTTTTCCCTTCCAAATCATATTGATGCGGATGTTTTTCAAGCTTCATTTATTCTAGAAAAATCTATTGACAGAGTTAGACTGAATGCCATGAAACAAAAAAAAAAAAGATAACAGATTTTTTTTCGTCAAAAAAAATTATGTACAGTATGTATTGTTTTAATAGTTGTGTTTTTTTAATACAGGACTTATGACTTCTGTCTAATACTTATACTATGTATAATATGTAGTTTTTAAAAATACTTTAAAATAGTTTTTTTTATGTGGAATTGTTTTACTACACAGTTTCAAATTTAAATGTCTTATACAAAATTTTCTCTTGGTACATTTTGGGAGTTTTTTCCTACCCTCTTGAAAATTCGAAGTTTTTCATTGGTCTCTCCAACTTCGAATTATGGAGAGTCGACTGTATTTTTGAATTGTGGCCGACAAGTGATGGGAACTTGGTATCATGAACTGGTATCTCAATCTCCCGATTATTGTATCACGTGAAAACTACGAGGTATAGCTGCATGTAACGCGCAGCAGCCTTACATATTCTACAAGACATGTTTTAGTGAAGTAAGAACTTGAATCCACTGTTGAATTTCAAGTATACACAAAAAATGCTTCCTGATATAGAATCATTGAATTCTAGTAGAAGCATTTCAGCACGGTTTGGCTGTAACCATTTTCAAATTTAGTCAAGTTTGTAATAAAAATAATGAGCTTTTACTTGGTTCGGAAGCACTTCATATTTAAGAATAGTGATAAATATGTGGGTCATTTTTAAAGGAACGTGTTCGTAAAATGGATAATTCAGAAAAAAGCAAACAAAACACCTACAAAGTTTTTTCTTCAAATTGAGCTGCCGATTGATATTTTTACTATTACAGACCTTGTACATTCCCCGGGCGATGAACCTAGTAAGTTTGAATCTCGGTTAAGTGACGAGGAAGACACGAATTGGTACTCCACTCGTCAAACTTTCACAGCACGCCAATGTGCAGACCTCATAGCCTCGACGTGCATCATCTCTTCTACATGGCGTGGCGCTTTATTAGCACTGGAACGCTTTTAGTGACACTAGGATTCGAAGCCACACTTGACAAAAAAAAAAATACTGGCCATGAGTTCGAGACCACGACCGCTCGGCAACCGTGATCACCACTGAAGGCATTGTCCAGCCTCAAAGTTGAAAGGATGTAATATACTTCGTTTGCGTAATATTTTTGTCGAGTTGTCCAACAATGTTTGCAATTGTTCATTTAGTACAAGAATGTCAGACTCAAAGGTTAACTTGGGCCAAACAAACAAGGTTTAACTTTATAAAGGCCCCGCACACACAAAAAAAATAGCGTAAGTTTATTTCGAATAACACATTATAATAAACATTTATAAAAGAACGAGAAAATTTAATGTTTACGTCCTGACACTTGACATCTCTTCTCTGCTACTTTGTTACCTATTTCGGGAGGGGGGGGGGTTTAAATTTTATTATATATTATCGTGTGCTGATATATTGGGCGGCCCGCGAGTTTGACACGTTAAATTATTTCAGCTCTAGCGGTAGAAAAACTTATTTCAACCACAGCGTGGTAGGTATCTTTCTCTTCGACAAGTCTGCTGATAGCCAGAGATAATTGCATTAGATGTGTAGTGAAAAATAAGCTGTACTGGGCCGTACACCAGAAGGCTATACATTGAACATTTCCTTTGCCTTTAGTGCAATAAAATATTGGGGGGAAAATCACAATTTTTCCAAAGTGCACTTAGAATTTTTGTAGAAAATAAAAGTTAAATCCACAAGGAAAAAAAAACAATTTTTTACTGAAACAAACTAAAAAAAGCACACATGATTTATTTTATATAACAAATAAATTCCTGTACCAAACCCCGGTATTTTAGTACCTTTAGGAACAAATTTAACAAAAAAAAAATGATTTTACCATTTAAAGATATTATATTTGCTCAATCTATGCAATTACAAAAGGAGAAAAATGTGTAACAAAAAAGTAGCTGTTAATGTTCAGTTTATTATTTTTAAATTATGAAGGAAATTAAATTTTTAAGTATACAATTGTTGAACATTTCCTGTATCAAAAAATAAAACGTCAAATCAACAATCACAAATTTATATGTGTGTTTGAAATTCGTATACATACTAACTTTTTTCCACGTTTTGAAACGACATTGACATGCAAAAGAAAAATAACTTTTTACACGGCTGATTTGTTTTAACATGATTTAGGATTGATGATTATTTCCCGAAAGAATGCTACCAATTAACTCTTAGTTTAATTTTTTCGAGGACTTTAATGTTTTAAAAATAAGTTTCCAGACTAAAATTCCAAGACCTGAAAGTTTTGTTTAGCTACCAAGTTGTATATTCAGAACTTGCAAATCTACACGGTAAACAATAAATAAATAAAATTCTTACAAACAAGTAAGATAAAAAAAAAATTTAAGTCCATTCCTACTTAGGTAAACAGAATTTTTATATTTTTGTTATTTTTTATTAAATAGTTACAATTAATATAAATATGTAAATACATATGACTGAATCACAATATTAAGTGACAAAATAAAAAGATTTTCCTTGCAATTTTCCTTTTCATATAGGGTGTTGGACTATATTTTTTTGCTTGTTTCTATTTGTTCATTAATTAAATTTAATTATTCTAATAAAACAGTATTGTAAAAACGAAATCACATTCTCAGAAATTAGGCTATCCCTGGTGGGATTCGAACCCACGACCTTCGGATTAGAAGCCCAACGCACTATCAATTGCGCTACAGGAATACAACGAACAATTTTCCTTTCTATATATGCTGTTGGACTATTATTTTATAATTGTTACTATTTATTCATTTTTAATTAATAAAAAATTAATATTTGAAAAACTGTATAAACATCAAGTGTCATCCACTACAAATTTTAAAAAAATGTACTTGGAACTTGAATGGATGAATAGAAAGTATTTTATTAATGAATTTATTTATTAACGAATTTAAAGAATTTTATTTGAACAAGATTTATATAAATATATGTGTATATAAGGAGAGAGCAAACTATATAATAAAAGAAATTGAAAAACTAAGTCGAAAAATATTTCGGAAAGCATTTTCTCTCAAAACGTTATTACCGACCGAAAATTATGTGTGTGTATATATAATATATATATTACTCATTAGATTAAAAAATAATGGATCTGACAGATTTTTTTTAGTGAGGACTATTTGGTTAGTCCGACTGTAAACAAATGGGTATTACTAAATTATTTTATTTATTGAAAATGCATTAATTTAATATTAATGTATGGATGTTAAATACATTTATACACACATATTTTTAAAACTGTATACCATATAGCTTTCTTCCTTTCATCCGATTTTCTAATTAATGTTCTTTATTTCATCTAATACGATTTTTCTGAAAGTGTGTTTATCACACCAATAAGGTTAAATGTAGTGTGATATTAAATACTGTAATTGACAAATACAGAAGGTCGTTTGCACTCTATGGAAACGATTTTATAATTTATTTTCTCGTCCGCATTTTGAGATAAAACTTTGGAATAATCGTCTAATCGAAATTCTTTTTATTGGAATATAAAACAAAAGATTTTGAAAATGGCTCCTAAAATTGATGGTTGGCTCGAAGGTTACGTAACTGCATTTCCCGAAGGGAAATATTCATATCTACGAATTACGCAGCTGTGAAAAAAATTTCCGTTATCGCACATCAAAAAAAGTTACTTAAAATATATTAAATTTGAAAGGGGGGGGGGGAACGTCTAGCTGAAAGTAAAAATGAAATCATGACCATGAAAACTCCTCCCAAGACTGTTCGAAAGCAGGCCAACATCAAGAAAGTGAAATTTCCGATCTTAGTTACTCGTAAAAAAGATGTTTGAACCTAAAGTTCATCTGCTTTTGCCAAAATATATTGCTGAAAGAATAACAAATTGTAGAAGACGATATGAAAACACCTAGCTGCTGAAAAATGGAAATTTGTGGTAACACTTTGATAAGGCATGGGTATATTTAAGTGATTGTAATAAAAAACATTTTCTATTGCTCAACTGACAGGAATGGCCGTACTAAAAGGCTTCATCAGTGTATGGAAAAGTTCCCTAGGAGATTCATAATAGTTTGCAGGATTTTGTTACAACGGCAAATTAAAAAGCAAATAAAGCAAAAATCAATTCACTTTCAGCAGAATATTTTAGAGCCAATTTTTGAGGAAAAAATTCCAGCATTACATGGAAAGAACTATAAAACTGAGTTCCATATAAACAAAGCGTCTAATCCCACGTCTAAGTCAACTGCCACTTATATTTAGCAAAGAAAGAATCAGGAATAAAGTGTCTTTCATTCTGACGCTTCATCAGTGAACATGTTTGTGCTTTCGGTTTATTAAAACGAGCCTTAGGAAAATGGAATTCAAAACCACTGAATAGACTTCGGAAAACGGTTCAAAAGGAATGGAGCAAAATTGGCATGGCAATACTAAGAAAAATTTTACTTTCATGGAAAATTCGAGCTAGAACTATGGTCAAGAATCATCGCTATCAGATAGAAGCAAATTGGCACACAGAATACGGCATTTATAGATAAAAATTAACTATCCAAATCGTTTTCATAAAGTATGAACGACCTTCTGTACATCAATCTTTGGTATCTAAATCCACACAGCCAGAAAACAATTTCAAAAGACATTCTAAAGGAAACCATCTTAATTTTATAAATAAGAAAATGAAAATAAAACTTCGTAATACAAAAAAACCAAAGAATAAATTTTATTTGGATTTATTTTTATTCCAACATTTCGATATGTGAGATGTATAATTATTGTTAATTTGTTACAAATGCTTAGGATTAAAAAAAGTAATTCTTTTTCAAGAATTTTATTTTCAACTTCTCCATATATACATTTTAATTTTTCAACATAATGTAAAAAGTAAACGATTCAAATAAATCTTCACACATTGATCTCTTTTACAAAACAATTGTTTAAACTATCAAATTATACAAAAAAACTAAAAAAAAGTATTTGCACAAGCTAATAAAATTTCTTATTGTTCTTGAATTCATAACAAATTCTTAAAAAACTTGTTAGTACTGTTCGGTTAGCAGGACACAGGCAACAAATTGCCGAATGCTGTTATCAGCCCCAAACGAAATATTTCCAATTCTAATCATTTCTTGCTGCTTGTGTATGTGCTCTATTTTTAATAACAATTTAGTAAAATTAGCAACTAAAAGTAGCTTTTATTTGTGCATATTTTGTGTATTGTTGCCAAAAATGTTCGATTAAAATTCTAGCCTGGCTAACTGAACAGTACTGACTAGCTTTCTATGATGAATTCTTATCAACAAAGAAAAAAATATACATACATAAATATAAACCCAAAATACATAGATTCCAAAATATGTGAGATTCCAGAATATTTAATACTTCTTGACACATAAAATTACAAATAAAAAAACTAATTAATAACTGAGTATATGAATACGATTCCCTTAATGTTGTAGCAATGGATTCTTTGTAAAAATATGATCTTAAGTACTTGTTACGATTACAAAATAAGATTTTCTCAAAATATATCCAGATCCTCTAATACATCTTTAAATTCCAATAGTATTTAGGCTTTTCAAAATCTCATGAAATTGGTGAGAATTTTTATCAAAATAAAAGAATTTGTGCATAAAGCTGAAAGAAAAATTTTATAATTGTTTTTGGTAAGGAATGTGATTACATATTGTAAAAAAAAAAAATTGGTTCAGTATAATTATATAACACTAAAACCTATTTTTAAATAGTATAATTATTTTTTAGAACAACCACGATAACAGTGATTTTATAAAGCAGGAAATTTTATTAAAACTATCAAAATGGTTTTTACAAATAAACTTTTCCCTTAATAGTGAACAAAATTTCCTTCCTTAAGAAAGTATTCTTTTATAAAACATTAATAAAATTTGGTTGAATATCATATTTCATAATGACCATTTGATTGTTTATAAAGTAGAAATTAAAACAACACTACTTTACTACAAGTTTATAAGATTAGATTATTCTACAGTTAAATATATATATATATATATAAAGAAATATCAGCTTTCCTTTTCAATATAATTTGTAATGTAAAAGCACAAACCCTTTTTATTTTCAGTTGATATAACATGTTAGCAATAATAGAGAATGATTCATGAGTGAGTTCCGGTGTGCCACTGGTGTTGTTCCGAGCTGATCTCTCTGCCCAGATCTCGACTTGTTTCGATTTTAGAAAAGATGAGGTTTTTCTGAACCCTCTTCTGTTTTTGGAATTTCTAGAACTTTTTTGGATTCATGGAGCTAGTCTAGCATTGCTAGACAATCTGGGATTAGAAACAATGGTAATAACAGTCAACATATACAATTAATCCTGAGTACCTTGCCAGATTCTTAGTTATTTTAAAAAAAGAATCATACTGAGAAAATTGTTAGAAAATTTATTTTAGCACATAACCATCAACCATGTAAGATAACATGCAGCTCCTCACAACATAATGAACTATTCCAATGTGATTTTCATTCCATTTCTAGGCAATTTTGAATAAAATGTAATGACCACATTTTTAAAAAAATTTACAAATTGTTTATTTGAAACATGATTTAAAATTTTTTGATCAAAAGTTTGGTGAAAGAGATGCAATATCAAAGTATTACACACAGAAAATGATTAAGAAATTGAAGGAAAAAAGACTATTTCATAGAATGTATATAGGTTGTTTCAAAATGTCTTCTGAAGTAAATTTTTTCAAATCACAGAAACAGTTGATTGCGAGTGAATATTAACGTCACCAAAGTGTCACGTTGTTCAGCTACTTGAGGGCTTTGAGGGATGTAACAGTTGAACACACTCTAAGCAACACGACAGCTATTGGTGAGCCTCATAATTTATCAAGCAGTGTTAACCCAATTGTTACAACCATGAATTTAGCAGCCTGAGAATAAAGGAGAGTCAAATTGTAAGTTCCAAGTCCTGATTCCATATTTAGTTGTGAATAATAATAAGCAACTCAAATAAAATCACTTTGAACAACAGAAAGTTTTTGGGTAACGTAACATAGAAGATATGAGTATGCTATCACCTCAGAGAGGGCATTTAATCAAAATTAGAAATAAGGTCTATCTCTTGAGCAGTTCTAAAGAAAGGGCTTGCAATGTTTTTTCAGTTCAAAACCTCCCATGTTTTAATTTTGAGTATATAGATTCTAATACATGCATATGTAAAGTATTTACTATTTGTACAATAATCTTCAACATTAAGCATCAAAGGTTAAATATTGAAAAGGAAATTGTAAAATAAAAAGTTAAAAAATATAAAAGTTAAATAAACTGAAAATTTATATTTCTTAAATTTTATTTTTCAGAGGTTTCAGTTTCACAATTGCTCACCTCAGGAGCTATGCCACAGCTTGTAAGTACTTACAGAAACATAATTCATAAAAAAAATAGCATTCAATAACAATAAATTTCATTGTAACAATAGCCAACAATATAGAATGGAACGACTACCTCCAATTGACTTTTTAAGATCAATTGCAGCTAAAACAGGGATTTCTTTCAAAATTTCTTATGGGTAGAGTCCCCTTCTCCCTGCTGTTAACTAAAGAGAGTTCCAGAAAATAAGTATCTTCTAATAAAAAGAATTTCTAGATTTTTAAAAAAATTATTACCCTCAAAATATAATTTTTCTAATAGAACCCCTCAAAACTTTTGTAGCCCTAATTAAAATATTCTACTTTAGAGTGATTTAAATCCAATTAATCGATCTTAATTGGGATAGTTAAATTTTGAATATCACTTCAGTATGGAGATAAAGTACAGTACAGAGAACCAAATAATAAATGTTCATCTAAAAAAATGGTTCAGAGTTAGAAAAATTATCCATAGCACATCTGGGGACCTCTCTCTCTCTCTCTCAGATCATTTCTGCTCTCATTGATAGGCATGTTTTCTTTAACATTCTTTATTAAGTATGACATGCATATATATTTTCAAATCACTACCTTAACAATAACTTTAAAACTTAGAACTTTAAGATAAAAAAATATATTAGTCCACAATACTTCCTTTAAATCAATTACCAATAATTAACTTTCAAGTTAAAAAGTAATTCCTTGTTAGTTGGTTATTACTACCTATGCAGGAAAGAGAAAATAGTATATTGAATAGAAGTATGAAGAGAGGCAAGATGAAACAAAATTAAAACTAATTTGACTTATAGCCAAGAAAAAATTATATCTTACACATATATAGTACAAATATAACATTTAGCAAGATATTTTTTTAATATTAAATGCTATTTATTATTCAATAATTATTTTTGATAGATTGTTTTATTAACATCACATTTCAAAGTTAGTCAAGGACTATTCGTGATTGATCTCATTTCTAAACCAATCAAAGAGATTGGATGAAAACTGAGCTAGCAGCATGTTCTCCAAATTTTTATGTCTTGATAAAATAATGACTTAAAAGTTCCCATAACTTAATGTGCATCAGCCCTCAACACAGAAGATCGATAATTATTTTAAAAATAATTTAGGTCTGCTTATATTTGAATCCTTAAAAAGCCTTCATAATTATAAAAAATTTAATGACTAGGAAAATATATATTTTATCTGGATCATTTATCCACTTTTACAGAAATATGAGAAGGCATGCTAATTTGTATACATGCAAAATTGTGCAAAAATATCTGAAATATAGACAGTGGTTCTTTCAAAAACATGAGATTTGTACCACTTTATAATAAATTTGTGACTGAATGTGAATGGTGACAACATGACAACAGGTACATTATACTACTTTCCTTTATAAATAAGATTTGTATAACAAAAAAAAAAAATGAAACAAAATAGCCAACAGAATATACCTAATATAAATCACTTAATAAAATTTTTTTTAAAAGAACGAAAGAAACAAAAAATTTTAAACAATATCACAGTACAGACAACACAAATTTTTTTTAAATATTTGATTTGATGAATGAAAAAAAAAAACCAGTGCTATATCTAAAGTGTCAGTTGAAACAATCGTCCAAAACTTACTTTAACACAAACATGTAATATTAATATGCACTAATTAAAATTATATTGATATTCCATGCATCATCAGGTAAAAAGCTAGCAAAAGAACAAAGAGAATATTTAATATAAAAACTTAAGTAAAATACAGAAATTTTATCCATAAATGCTAAAAAAATATCGAAATTGGCTGAAATTTTACTTTTTTACAAGAACATTTAAGTTGATTTATTTTTAAGCAAATTCCAACTTTAGAAGCAAATTAAAAAATACTACATAAATTTTTTATAAATGTCACCTCCCCCCTCCCAATTTATCTATATGACTAAAATACTAATAAAACTCCATTAATTAAATGATAAATAATTAGGCAATTCACAATAAAAACAAGAATCAGTAGTAATTTCTTTTGAAATCACACAAGGAAAACTTTATGTAACCCAAAATGTAAATTTTGGATAATCTTATTAATATATATAGAGTAGAGTCCCGAAAACTCGGCCTAATATGAACTGAAGAGTAGCCACGTTTGTGCAGACAGCACGTTATCAAGAGTGGGATTAAAAGAGAATAAGTAGGAGTGTTTCCTCAAAAAATATAGTACTGTACTTGAGTGCATTGCTTACTTGAGAATACAACAAAAATAAACTGTTCAAATATCCTTAAACAAAGGAAAAGCATGTCCTTTATGAAGGCATAGAGCAGTGATGCTGGCCCACCAGCCTTTTCTGAGTGGTCCATTGCACTCAGAAATTCAAATCTTGGAAAACAAGCCGGATGGGTAGCGTGGTTGTTTTGTCGCTGGCATTCTGCACCCTAAGTTGCTGGTTCGACCCTGGCCCAAGTCGGTGGATTTTCGTGATGCAGAAAATTGACAGCAGCCATGTCGTATGATTATACGGCATGTAAAAGATTCCTAGAGGGCTTGGGCGCTCTCGGCAAAATAAATCCTGGTACAAGTTCGCATCGTCAGAGCTCAGGTGCCTCCCTCTGTGGAGAAAATTGGGCATCAAAATTACTTGCAGCGATTGGCATCTGCCTATACGGCACCACACTAAAGAGTGATACCAGCTATTGGGGATGTACTAGGTCTGCAACAGTAAAAATACCAATCCACAGCCCATTGGATAAAAAAAATTCTTGGAAAACAATGAAATTAGAGGGAAATTCTAGCAAGCAATCAAATATATCACTTTTACTATCAATTTGTTTTTTTTAATAGTAGAATGTAAGCAAGAGGCTTGATCATAGATGAAAGGAAATAGAAATTATCCCATAACTTAGTAAAAAATGCATACAAATAAATATTTTTGTGTTTGATAGAAAAGTTAATATAGTATAAAAATAAAAGCTAAAAATGAGTTAATATTTTGATCAATTTTGCTTAGTCCAATGTAGCTTTGGTCTTATAGTGTGTATATCCATTATCTGCATGTTGTAGCCTGCATGAAATGCCTGCCATGTGTATGTGGCTCGGCAGAGAAAAAAGGTTGCGTACCCCTAGCATAAAGCATTTACTACATGAAAATGAAAATTAAAATACATAGTGTAGAGTAATTTACTTGTTCAGACACATCTCAAAAAATATTTTATGAAGGCATAGAGCTGTCTGTAATGAAAAATTAAGTAGCCGACTTTGCAAAATCTGGCTACTTGGGGTTTTTTTCGACTTGCAAGGGTGTAGCCGAGTTATCTAAACTGCCGGGTTATCAAGTGTTCAGTTTTCAGGACTCTACTGAATCACAAATATTTATCAGATTAAGAATAAGAAAAGTTATAGTCACACAAAAAGAAAATTGAACTAGAAATTAACTAGCAGATAATTTTTAACATTTAAAATAAAATATGCAATTTAAAGATTGACAAACAACAGCATGTAAAATAAATCTCAATTCATTTCTGATATATGTTGACCACAAAGTTAAATACATTAAAATTAGTTTTACGTACCAATATATCCAATGTTAATTTGTTCAAATTTAAAAATGTATTTAATTTGATTAAACTATTTTATATATCACATTTTTAAAAAAATTAAAATCAAACCTTTAGCACCAAAGTCTACGCTGTGCATCAGTTATCTCTGTATAATCACTGTTATTTCTACAACAAAATAGAACTTTTTTGTAATATTCTAAAGCAGTGGTCTTAAAACTTTTTCAACTTATGGAACCCTTAAGTATTTTTGAGGAATCCCATTCCACACACACATCTAAAAATATTTAAAGTAGATCATTGTGTTAGAGGTACCTCATGTATTGTATTTTTTTATTTTAAAAAATTAATATATAATGTTGGTATATTTACTCAATATTAATTTGTGCTCTAAATGCATGCAATTTTTATATTGTACTTTTTATACAAACTTATGAAGTCTAGGTCTATTAAAATTATTTCAAGTCACATTTAATATTTTGTACGTAATTTGTTTTTACATTGTTTTCACATATGTTGTAAGAAGTATTTTTCATTTAAATACATTATTCTGATTGGTATTAAAATGCTTATTTCTGTGTGAGAAATCATGTGAATTTTATATGAATTTGCAACCTAAAATTAAGGAGCTGTTTTTTGCTTAAATTTAAGATTTGAACGTCAAATCTGTTGATATGTCAATAAGTTGCTCTCACTGCTTCATAAGTAAACCTTTTATTTTATCGTATATTCTTTTATTATATTATACTAAAAGTTAAGTATTACATAAAATAAAACTATTATAAATAAAATTCTCAATTTCAATAAAAATTTTATTTATGTACAAAAAATACTCGTGGTCATACAAACTCCATCAAGAATGAACATGTGAATCTTATTTCGTTTAAAAATTAATAATTTACTTCTTGATATTTTACTTTTGACTAGTGGAACCCCAGGGTTCCACAGAACACAGTTTGAAGACCACTGCTTTAAAGCATATACATTTGTTTCAATTGATAATCAGCAATAAAAAAATTCTATTACCTATCATTCACAAGAAGTAATAAAATATACAGACACAATAGTATCTTCGATAAACAATATTAAAAACGACACCTTTGAAATTCCAGGTTTTTTAAGTAATCTAAATAATTACGCAATTGCTAACATAGATAAAAATATAATTTATTTAATTTACTTCATTTTGATGAACAAATATACATAATGCATTTCATATGTCAAATGCCAAAATTTTTTCAATTGTGCAGCATTTTTAGTCATGCAAACTGTGTCTAAAATATGGACATGTAGTGAAATTCATACTCGTTCAACCAATTTGGAATGCCAACTAAAAAGAAATATTTTAAACAGATAATTGAAAAAATATTTTTAAATAGAAGTGTCATAATAAAAACAAGCAGAAAATGTAATTGCACAATTATGCTTGGTCCAAATATAGTGATGCATGAAATTGTTCCTTCAGGCTAGGATAGCCTACGTCCATTTCTTAAAATGTTACCTGTTACAGCAGAAAACAATGATTAGGAAAAAGCATTTACAGATGCATAATGACTAAATAATCTTTGACTTAACTTTAAAAGATTCATAAAAGAAAGTAGTCAGAAAGAAAGAATAAAACTCTATATACAGAATAAACATACAGATAGTTGCAACAAAAATTTAAGTAATTATGTAAAGATTTTTCCCATGGCATTTTACTTTTGTTATTTCATATGTATTATCATTATAAGTAAATTAGTTGATAATTGTTAAATAGAAAAAAAAGTCATTAACTTTTAAACCATAGTTGTATTTGATAGAATACAGAAATGTTAGAATAATTTTTTTTAAATCACAATTTTTAATTATATTACATTGAATACAGTTACACCTCTATTTAACAAAGTCACAAAATCCTGAAAAAAATTTCATTATGTGGAAAATCTGTTAAATAGATATTCCTTTTTTAAAATACCATGTTCTTAGTTCCAGGAAAAAGTTTGCAAAATAGAAAAATTTGTAAAATGGAGGTCTGACAGTATTTTACTTTAAAATTGCATTTTTTTATATGAATTTAAAATTAAAAAGCATTAAGCTTTGATTTTTGTGAACTACATATTATTAACTAATAATGTATTAACAAAAATTAACATAAATTTTAACATTCCATTGATAGTAAAGTCCAATGGGTTTAAAATAATTCACCTCATAATATTTAACAATAAGTAATTCTAATTTTGAGTCATTTTTACTACAAAATAAATGATAAAAAATTTCTATCCTTCAATGCTTTATTTAATAAGTTATATTTCAGTTTTTTTTTACGTAAAATTTTTTTTCAATTTTATAATAAACTATTTTTATACAATTTCAAAAGCAGGAATTTTATACATGGAATCCTTTTAAAATCATAATTAGATTGCTTTAAAAATTCTGTTATTAATCTATATTTCTATTCCATTACGTATTAATCAGGGTTTTCAAAAATTCTTTTTAAATGTATGCAAGGTTCAATTAATTTTTTTAATGAATCAATTATCTGATGTATATATATATATATATTTGACAGTAAAAAAATCCTTTCTTTTTAATAACACCAATACTTTTTCCCCTGCCTTTTTTAAAGTTTTTAAAAAACTTGAAAACAAGAAAATTTTTAATCTCAATAAAAAATGCAACAATGCATGTTAAATATATTTTTTGCTCCAGAAATTTGTTTTGCATAAAATATTTATTCAGTATTAGCTCAAAAATGTCTTTGAAACCTTTATCTCAAAACCTAATTTATACAGCCAAATAGATTTACAATTTTAAATGGTTAAAAATGTTAAGCCAAAGAAAAACTAAATTCCATGGAATTTAAATGAAAACATAGAATATTGTACATGAATAATTTCAAAGATTAAAGTAACCATGTTTTCCCCATTATATAACTTTAGTATCAAAAGAGATAATGCACAAAAATTTTATTAGTCAACACCCAAAGGTACAATACAAAAAGTTAATGATAATAGTCACTCATTTTTAATATTTTGAGTTTAACATTAAATACCTCAGCATGTTACACAACAAAAATAAGATTGAATATTAAAAATGAACTATTAATTTTAACAATAAAATATTCACTTAAAGAAGAAAATCTCAGATGAATGTGAAAAAAAATTTATACCTAGGACATTTCCATGCTGACATGGGCAGTTGCTGCAGTCTTCGAACAACACTCCTACCCCACTTCAGCCACAAAAATCCAAAAATAATACAGATAATAGTTTCTACATAATAACCATCCCATACTGTTAAACACTGATGACCAGCTTCAGTGCATTTCTGGAAAATAAGGAGGAAATTAATAGAAGTGAAATATTTAAACTACTGCATTTTACAATTTACTTATCATAGCATAAAAAGTTAAGAAATACTTTTAAAAACTAAATTCGTTCAATAAATTAATATTTTTCAATGAAAAATAGATTAAAATCTAAAATTAACACACAATCCAAAATTGATACTACTTATATATTAACGTTTATATTATAGAGCAAAATTTTCAAATATTCTTGATTTTGCTTCATCTCTTATTGAAATAAAATTCTCATCCTCAAAGTATAGTTTATTTCAGAAACCAAGATACATTGCATAGGGATTTTTCTTTAAATAGTTTTCACTTTTTTTATTGATGCTTATTAAAGTTACATTCTGAAACACATGGGCTAATGGTAAAAGATCTTATAATTTTGAGCCAGAGGCAAATAATAATGAGGTTGACACCCAAATGTCCACTCCCCAGTTAAAACTTTTACACCAACATGAGGACTCTCAGCTTCGACAAACTTAATATGTATTATCCCTTTTTCTGCACATCAGGACTTTAATGATACCAGGATTAAAAATCCACAGCTAAACAAAAGTAACACCAGGCCATGAGATTGTGACAATGACCACTCATCTTTTACAGCTAACTGGACATTACATGAAAATAAAATTTCGACAAATTTACTTTTTAAAAGGATTCATATCCTTTACAAATTATTTAAATTTATTTTCGCACAGAATTGCAATAGCAATATTAAAAAAAATTCATAAATTTTATGAAGCTTTACTAGGATGTTACAAAATTAATATAACATTTCCTTTTGCAGAAGGAAGTTCCATTAAAATCAACTTAGCCTAATCTAGTTTCCGAGTATATTTTAAATTTAATGGAAAAATTCAATTCAATAATCTTATTTATTTATAAAAATAATTATGTCATGAGTCTAAGTGCATCATAATAATTATAAATCAGATTTGGACATCAAATATATTATCTCCAGGTTATAAACCTACTTGAATTCATCTACAGTTTTCAGAAAAAACAAATTAAGAAAAGGTAAATTAACATATAAATATATTTAATTAAATGAAATATAATTAATGGTGCACAAAATTTGAAAAATATTACCTCTTATATGAAAGTGATATTTATCAAATAAATATACATTGTAATTAGTGAATTTATTATATTAAATGCATTCCAATAAAATATAGTAGAAAATACTCCCTAACATTAGTTCAATATTTAAACTTTTATTTTACTTGACAGATATTTAATATTTACCATTATAAATGATCTCAGCTCAAATACAATCAAATTAACGTTAGTTTTTTTTTAAATACTTTAGAAAGAACAGCTTAGTGAAACAGAAATTTAAATAATTTTTTTTTCAATGTATTTTAATTCTTTACTATGAACAATAAATATCTAAAGAATTTAAGCTGTACCTTATGGGGAAAAAAAGAAGCCTTTTTCATTCTATATTATTTTTATGTTCAGCTCATCACACATCAACTAAGTGTGTTTACACACATCTTGTGTTCATCAGCCAGACCAGATTCTCAAGCTATTCTAAGGAGGTTGTCCTATTCTGTTTGGGACCCACGGTTGGGTTTACCACAACCTTCGTATATTTAGAATATTGAGAAATAATGGTTTTTATAACTTACAAAGAAATTTATTTTGAGATTTGAAGAGAAAAAATAAAATAGCTCATTCAATTAGAATTTTTATAAAATGTAAGCCTATTTCTCTCAGTTAAAAATTTTTTATACAACTTCATTTAGAATGTTTCACCTCATTAGACATAAAGTTTGATTTATTAAAAAAATTACCCAAGAAATAAAAATTTTAAAATTTGGACAAAATTTAAGTTATTTATTTGAACATCATCAATAGTTTTAAAATATATATCATTTGTCTGAAATAAACTAACTTACTTGGGCTAATTCTTTAGTATCACAGCTAAATAAAGGATTCTCACAAGCTTCAGAAGTAAGTGGATCCACCAACCATAAAGCTAATGTAGAAGGCCAATTTCCACCTAGATTGCAGATTGTATTCAGCAATGTCATATAAGTGCCACCTATAGCAGGATCACTTATTTTTGCAAAGAATGCCATCAATGCAACAAAAATGCTATAAACTGTTATCTATATATAAAAAATGAAGAAATCAAATTTCAATGCAATCTTGATAAATTCTACTTTAATATTAAAGAAATATTTTATAAACCTAATGAATAAATTCTTCCAAGATTAAAAGTTATTTAAAAATACCTTTTATGAATTGTGATTTCTCTCATTCAAGAAATGTAAAAACATTTGTGTCTTTTACAATAAAAAACATGAAGTAATAATTTTTTTCAAAAAATTAAAGTATTTGATGTGGCTATAGGTTCAGTTCTACAACAATTTGAAAATGATACATGGAAGCCAATTGGATTTTATTCAAAAAAACTAAACCCTACACAACAAAATTATAGCACGTACGATCGTGAACTTCTAGGTATTTATCTTTCCATTAAATATTTTAAACATTTGCTAGAAGGAAGAAAATTTACAGAATATACAGATCACAAGCCTTTAACCTACGCATTTTTACAAAAACCTGATAAAGCATCCCCAAGGCAACTACGACAACTTCAATACATTTCTAAATTTACAACAAATATAACTTATATTAAAGGAGAAGATAATATAGTTGCAGATGCATTTTCAAGAATCGAAACAGTTACAATAATAGACTATGATGCAATAGCAGGTGAACAAATCCAAGATATAGAATTGCAACAGTTAATGTGAAGAGTAACTCTTCTATAAAATTCAAGTCATGCACATTACCATCAGGAAGAACACTCTGGTGTGATATTTCCACAACCAATACAAGACCCTACATTCCAAAACAGTTTCGGCAACAAATATTTCAACAAATTCATCGTTTTTCACACCCTGGAATTAGATCAACTATTAAACTAATGACTGAAAAATTTATCTGGTCAAATAAGAAAAAAGAAATAAGCTTATGGGCAAGAACATGTATTCCCTGTCAAAAATGTAAAGTCCCCAGACATACTAAATCAAAATTTGGAGAACTTGAAGTACCTGATGCTAGATTTAGTGTGATACACATTGATTTAATTGGTCCACTTCCACCATCGCAGGGCATGACATTTTGTATGACCTGTATTGACCATTTGCCTGATTGTAAAGCAGAGACAGCTAGCAGAGCCTATTATGAACACTGGGTTTGCAGATTTGGAGTACCTGTGAAAATAATTACAGATCAAGGAAGGCAATTTGAATCCCAGTTGTTCAAAAGTTTAGCTGCTATTTGTGGAGCTAAAGTAGCTCATACAACTTCCTATCACCTTCAATGCAATGGGAAAGTGGAAAGGTTGCATAGGACCTTAAAAGGGGCAATCAAAGCTCATAACATCAAATGGACACAGACTTTACCAACAGTATTGTTAGGATTACGATCGGCTCTACGTGGTCACACAAATTACACAAATGGTTCACGGAAAAACTATCCGATTACCAGGAGAATTTTTCGAGAAACCGAAAAACATCTTGGATACAGATACGTTTGCGAAAGAATTACAGAAACAAATGGAACAGTTACAACCACTGAAAACTCGACGACAACCTTCTCAAAAACACTTTATCCATAAAGACTTGCATACCAGTACACATGTGTTCATTCGCATCGACAGAGTAAAAAAACAACTTTAACCTCCTTACGATGGACCGTTCCCAGTGGCAAAAAGATACAACAAATATTTTACTGTGACAATTAAAGGCAATGACATCAATATATCTGTAGACAGATTAAAACCTGCAAAAAAGAGAGAGCAACCAGTGTGTAGCGATCTAATCTATATAAGCCAGTAACAACCTCCGCACCATGGTGATCATTTTGGTGTAGTGGTTTGTGTAGCAATCTAATCTATATAAGCCAGTAACAACCTCCGCACCATGGTGATCATTTTGGTGTAGTGGTTTGCGTAGCAATCTAATCTATATAAGCCAGTAACAACCTCCGCACCATGGTGATCATTTTGGTGTAGTGGTTAAGTTACTCGGCTTCGGACCCAAAGGTCCCGGGTTCCGTCCCTACCAGGATAAAAAGGCGCACCACTTCATATTCAATACATAAAAAATATAAATGCATATTAAATAATAATTTACCTGATGAACTGCATAACTCAGTAATATCACAACATAATAATAAATAGGAAAGCCACCAGATTCTAATTTCACTTGATGTGTCCACCATACCAGAGCAGCAAATAAGATGCCGAATAACAATCTAAAAAAAATTTTTTTAAGAAATAAAATTACTAACAAATAAAATTTAAGTAAAGAAAATTTTTTAGTGTATATGAACTCTTACACAATATTTTGAGAAACAAAATTTAATTAATACCTAATAAAGGGGGAAATTCAGAATAATTAAGAATTTAACATAATTGGGAGATTTAATATTGCTAAAGAAGCAATTTAATTCTTTTTTAAATTTAAAAGTTTATTTAATACATTTGATTACAAAATATTAATGTAAAAATGCTTTAAGAAATTTAAAAATAAATTTATGAACAATTTCAGAAATTACAATAAGTCTAAATTAAATTTTCAGTTATTTTTAATATTGCAAAAGGATTAAAGTATTCAGGAAATAATTGTTGAATGCTAATGACAGATATGGAGGGAAAAATAACATCTATCCCTTATGAATTTATCACTCATGAAAATATTTTTTAAATGTTTATACATTTACAATTCTTAAGTGCCAAAAAACAAAAAAAAATTAATAATTTAAATTTATAAAGTTTATTATTTTTAATAAAATAATATTTTATTGGTAATTTTATATTTTAAGGTTTAAAATACAAAATTACTAATAAAAACATTTATTTAATCAGATGATCATGATCAAAATTTATGTATTTGAACACATATGAATGAATCAGTCAAAAGAAATTATTAAAATTTAGGATTTGTCACTTGTATAAATAGCTTTTATTTTATTTTTTTTACAATCACACACATTTAATTGTCACAAAAGAAAAACCCCATCCAGAACTACAATTTTATTTGTACGCAAATTTTAGAGCACTTAAATCTTTCTTTTACAAAAAAAATGTTATCTTGTTAAAGGAAACCCTTTATTTCTATACCAATGTTTGGTTTACTTCAATTTATGTTGTGTTGAAACAGCTCAAAACCCTACTGAAAATAAAATTTAAAACTGAGCATTACTGATCATAGGAAAAATATGACATTGCTGATTGTTCATCAATGTCATGCTAAGAAGCAACACAAACTTTTGACACCTTATCTTTTAATTCTGAATTACAATCAAGTAATTAGGACAACATCCAAGCATCCCCTTCTACAAACTAATTTCCCCCACCACAATATCCAAAGATTTTGAGCCCTGGAAGATTATAAATGAATCAACCCTAATACACAACAAAGATGTTAAAGACATCAGAACTCAAACTAATGACTTGATTGAAACTACAACATCCTGAGCTCTTGACAATGATCACTATAACTGCCTCACGACAAAAATGAAACAAACACAAAACTAGTACATAAGCAAATATGAGGATTTTACAGTCATACTGAATGTAACACCCAGAAATTCCTAAAATCAACTAGATCTTCAGTTTTGAGCTTCAAATATACAATCTTCCAGTCACAGGCCATTTCTAAACTACACAACTAAGCTACCAAGATTTCTAATCACAAAAAAAGAGGAAAAAAATTCTTAAAACTTTATACCTGAATGGATAAGCCATCAAAAAGACCGACAGAGGTTTTGGTCCATTTGTGTAACGACTAATGAGCAAAGGTAATAAGATTTGTAAGGGAACCATTGGAACAGCTAACAAGGCTAGATGTTCTTTCTGCACACCAGCTTCGATGAGTTTCAATCCAGTTACTGAATCAGTAGCAGCAAAGGCAATCTGTAAAAGATGGAATTATATGGAATCATAGCTATATTTTTAACAACTCTTACAAATTTCATTAAATTAATCTTTTAAAAATCAACTGTTTAAAGGAACAACATAGACAACGAAATGAAAAATATATCTTTTTTTGTACAGATAATAAAAGTTGTATGCAAATGCAAAACATGCCAACAACTTAGCGAGCCATACTTCAGGTCCAATTCTCTCAAAAATCAAAGCTAATACACAAGTAATTTGGAATTCTTAAGGTATAAAATTCAAATAATGTTCATACACTTAAGAACATAATGTATAGATATCATTGATAATTTATTACAGATTATTATTCAGTGATATTAAGATTTTTGAAAACTCAGTCTATAAAACATATAGAAGATATTCTGTAAAAAAAAAATTTTAAAGTGCATTAAAACAATTCAAAGAAAGTTTTAATATAAAATACTTTAGAATCTCATTTTTTGTTGCTATAGTATTTGTGATTCACTGAAAATCAAATCACTATATAAATAATTTTCAGAATCATCTGAAAGCAATTATCAAGGAACACTTTACCGCTACACAATACTTTACAAATTTCATAATTACTGGATTTTTTGTTGTTGTTGTTTTTGCATTTTCTTGTGGTTTATATCAGTGGTTCTTAACCTTTTTAAGCCGCGACCCAAATTTGAGAAATATGTTCATGTTGCGACCAAAAAAAAAGTCAAAATTTTTTCATTGCTTTATTTTAGATCGTATTTTTAAAAAATCTTCAATCCGACGATGATGACTTTTTTTAACTTACAAATTTTTTATTTATTTTTTTAATAATAAAGATAAACAAAAGTACTTTTCGATCCAAAGAAAATTTAATTAACAATCAAGTGTTTTTAATAATTTTTGTTGACCAAATTAAAATATATTTATAACTTTTTGAAAATAATTGACATTTTAAATTATTCCTAAAAAAAAGAAATATCAATTCATATGTTGTCTTTTAAATTTTAAATGCAAGTCATACAGTTTTAATGAGAACCTTGTGCTTGAATACATTTTGAAAGATCTTCAAACCTCGGTTGAATGCTTGTCAAGGAGCACCTTCTATCTATTTCAGGATTTAACTTGTTCCGGTAATTGTTTTTGATTACACACAGAGCCGAAAAACCAGCCTCACACATATATGTTGTTGAAAAGGGCAATAATACTTTTAGGGCTTCTTTAACAATTGGCTTTTCGGTTTTTAATTTTAACCAGAAAGCACATAAAGATTCAGTGTTTTTATAGAAATTGTATCGAAGTGCTTGGTCACTTTGTATTTCTATTAATTGTTCTTGAAATTGATTAATATTAACAAATTCCTCATGCAAATCACTTACATCAAAATTAAATGGCATTCGAACCCAATTATATTTGAAAACATCGTCTGCAGGGAAATATCGATCAAAGTCTGTTATTAGTTTTTCTAAATGATTAATAATAATTTTCTGTATTTCAAAATCTGTGATATCAATATTATTGTCTTCAACAAGTAAATTAAGAGTCGGGAATGAAGCAAGTTTTTTTACTTCAACCTTATTTCTCCATAATTTGAGTTTATTTTTAAAACATGTAATTTTTTCAGTAAATTCAATAATAGTATGATTACGTCCTTGCATAGACGTATTTAGATTATTTATTTCAAATAAAATATCTGACAAATAAGCAACTTGAGTAATCCACTTCAACTCTGAGGATTTAGATACTAATGGGTGTTTCTTTTCTCTCAAAAATAATTTGACTTCTGTCCGTAATGATAATACTCTTTGAACAACTTTGCCCCGGGATATAATAAATGTTCGTATTCTGCACCAAATTCGAAACACAGTTCGCGGAAAATTCTACAGTTAAGAGTTCTTGATTTGATAAAATTGACTACCTTAACAATTTCATTCAAAACGATACATAATTTGGGTGATAATTTTTTTGAAGCAAGATTTGTCTATGTAACAAACAATGAATCGATATAATTTGTGGATTCATTTGTTTGCTCTTGTCAAAAATCCCTTTTGAGATGCTGTCATGGAAGCTGCACCGTCGGTGCAAATACTGAAACACTGATTCCAATTTAATCCTTCTTTAAAAAATGAATCGACCATAAGAAAAATATCTTCACCTCTAGTTGTTGTTGACATTGGTTTTCAAAATAAAATGTCCTCCTATATATCTGTTAAACCTGGATACTGCACGTAAACCATGCGTTGAGCATCTTTACTTACATCTGTCGTTTCATCCCCCCCCCAGTTGAATACTAAATAAACCAGCAATTGTTATAGCAGAAATAAGTTGATTCTTAATATCAAATGACATATCATTAATTCGTAAACGAATTGTATCATTTGATAATGGTATCTTTTGTAATTTCTTTGAACTTTCATCTCCGCACATGATACGTGCCATGTCAATGGCAGCAGGTTTTATAAGTATTTCAGCAATATTATGGGGTTTCTTTTGTCTTGCAATATGCCAAGTCACATGAAAAGAAGCAAGTGTAGCTTGTTAAGCAGAATTTATAAAACCACTACTACTTGGTGCATCCAAACGCTGTCTTTTTAAATGGGCTTCTTTTCTTTCGAAAAAAGTACGATCTTTTCCCTCAAAGGAAAAATTTTTACGTTTTGCATCAAAATGTCTTTTAAGTTTGTTCGGTTTCATCGATTCATTACTTAATATTTCACTGCACAACACGCATTGCGGCTTGTTCACTCCTCGATCAATAAATGCAAGTAAAACCTAATTCTAAAAATGCTTCCTTGTATTCACGTTTTGCCATTATTAGGGTGATTACAATTTTACAATATGCACTGCAGCTTGATCACTCCACTATTAATAATAAGACAAAAATTGTTTCTAAAATGCTTGTATTCACGTTTCACTGTTATTCACAACACAATACGCAGAAACGAGTTTTTGACAGAGAGCTTACTGAGTCTGTGCGCACGCAAAGCAATGGCGTGCGTATTACCAACACCTACTAGAAGAGAAAGCTTCAGGACAGGAATTGGACGTCACTTCCGGAAGGCCATTCGCGAAGAGCGGTAAAACCGAAACATTGTATTAGGGAATAACTGTTCTAGGAGGTGTTGGTATTACTTATTATTTGGTGTATTACTAACTTTTTTTGGTTCGACTCAGCGCGACCCAAGAAATATGCTTTGCGACCCAATTTTGGGTCGCGACCCATAGGTTAAGAACCGCTGGTTTATATCATTAAGAAGCTTACCACCAAATTTCAGATCTGTTACCAAATTGGTTTTCAAGATAATTGAAGTTTTCTGAGCTATGGTTTTGGTTTTGTTTCATTTTAAAGCATTTCTCTACTTTTAAATTGAATTAATTAAAAAATATTTATGAGCACAATCAACTCTTAGTATGAAATGTTTATTAATTTCAATTTTCATTACTAAAATCATTTCTGCTTCATTATGCTTTGGGTTTTTTGAACTCTCATAATTAATTAAAATTGATTTCAGAGGCCAATTTTTGCTTTAAAATAGTTTACATAACTTAAAAGCTTTATCATTAATTTTTCCTGTTGAGAAAATGTCATGGCCAAAACATTCTCAGTTTGCTGTTAGAAACAATATTTCAAAGAGATGGAATACTACTGAAAATGATGCATCTAAAATCAGTCCACAGCTGATTCTGCAATTACCAGGTGTATGCATATCAAATGAGACGATTTCTAACAGATGTCCCCACGCATATATGCAAACAATACGAAACCGTGACACACGATTTTTTTATAGTTTGACCTTTGATACTCATGTCTAGTTTACATTTGGACGAGTTTCAGCGTGCATTGTATTTTTTTTTTTTTTACTGTGTCTAAAATGTCGAATTTTATGCCTTCTGACCACGATTTGCAGACAGCATTAATTTTTTGTTACCATCTGAAGAAAAATACTGCCAAATCACATCAAATGCTTGTAGAAGCATACAGTGGCAATGCTCTGAGCCGTGTGCAGTGCTACAGGTGGTTTGAAAAGTTTCAAAATGGTGATTTCGATGTGAGAAACGAGGAGCTTGGCAAACCAGCAAAAAAATTTGAAGATGCTGAATTGCAAGCATTACTCGATGAAGATGATGGCCAAACGCAAGAACATCTTGCAGAACAACTGAATGCTGACCAGAGCACTGTTTCCCGTTGTCTCAAAGCAATAGGCAAGATAATAAAGGTCGGTAGATGGGTACCACACGAGCTAACGGACCGTCAGCAGAAAAACCGAAAAATCGTGTGCGAAATGTTGCTTGCCCGCTACAAATGCAAGTCATATCTCCATCGTATTGTGACTAGCGATGGAAAATGGATTTATTTTGAGAATCCCAAGCGTAATCGATCATATGTTGACGCCGGACAGCCGTCCAAATCGGCCGCAAGACAATGCTGTGTATTTTCTGGGATCAGGAGGGACCAATCTATTATTAACTTCTCAAACCTGGCGAAACCGTTAATACTAATCGCTACAAGCAACAATTACTTAATTTGAACGATGCTATACTCGAAAAACGCAAGCAATACAAGAAACGGCAGCACAAAGTGATTTTCCTTGATGACAACGCACCCAGCCACAGTGCTAAACCGACCAAGGACATTGTTAAGTCGCTCGGCTGGGAGCCCTTTGCGCATGCGGCTTATTCGCCAGATACTGCTCCTTCCGATTACAACCTGTTTGCATCATTGGGACACGTATTGGCTGACCAGCGCTTCACTTCTTACGAAAATGTCAAATCTTGGCTTGATGACTGGCTGGCCTCAAAAGACCAATCTTTTTTTGGCGTGGTATTCACAAATTGCCCGAAAGATGAGGAAAATGTGTAGCTAGTGATGGATATTATTTCGAATAAAGAAATATTAACAGTTTTCGCAACTTTATTGTGTTTTTTTTTAAAAACAATCGTCTCATTTCATTTGTATACACCTGGTAGACTTTCGAAAACAAGTATTCTGAATTCAAGTACTGCAGATAAAACTGAATATTTCCTTGATGTACCAAACTATATTATAGTAAACATATTGTAGCACTGTATTTTTGTATTTTAAAGTCATACAACAAGAGCAAAAACTTCCTGATTTAAAACTGAAAAAAAATTAAATTTTATGGACAAACCTGACTATTTTTTTTTTTAGCATAAGTTAGTATTATTTTGCACATAAATATTTTGTGATTCAAAACTTTTGTAAAAGTATCAGATTAAGATTAAGCTGAATAAACTTCTGTCATAACAAATGCTATCAATATAATGTAAAAATATTTTTTTAATTAAAAAAAAATGTTTTTAGTCATATTTAATTAAAAGTAGTGTTTTAATGTAGAACATAGATTGGAAAATAACATTAAAAAATTAGAGCTTTACCGGCATTATAAGTTTTTTTTTTATGCTTTTACAAACTTTAAATGTGTTTTTCTCAGACTTTCAGTTTTGAAAATATAAGTGTTTTCTAATCTCCAAGGCTTTTTTTCTGTTCATCATAGAACCTTGGAATTTATATATACTCTCAAATGTATGTTCTATAAAAGTTAGTATAGATTTAAGGCTGAGACCATGAGGTATTTTTTTTAAAATGTTAAAGTTACTATTTTAAAAAATTATATATTTTTAACAGGTTTTTCTAGAAAAAGAATGATCAAAAACCAACGAGGGAATAGATTTTCAAATCCATACTAACTTTTGTTTGCAATAATCTAAAAAGCATAAATAACTTAAAATGAGTAAAAAAATTTTTTAAAAATGAGCATTTTATCAAAGTTTGAAAATATTTCAAAGGTGAAACTGACTCTTTACTTTCGGAATCAGCATAATCTGAATATAAAAAAGCAAACTATTTTTATTGTTACTCTCCCCCATTTTTTTAAAGGGGTATTGTGTAGCTTTAAAAAAAAAAGGGAAATAAGCACAAGCAATCTTATGTCAACCCTTTTAATTTTGGAAAAATTAGAATCCAGAATTTATAAAATTAACCTTTAATAAAGTTATAAAAAGACTATTTTCATTAAAAAAAATTCTGGTGGGGAAAAAATCTACAGCAGGTTTTATTATAAACACCACTTATTTGCAATACAAATTTAGGTGCTTAATTTTATTTAATTGAAGTTCTTGTTCCCAACAATTTAAGTTTATAAACATTTCAGTCCTATGTAGAGAGTAAATCTAGAGTAGAAATAGAGTCTTTCCAAATATAGACTATTTTGTTCAATAGAATACAAAAAAAAAAAATCATTAAAAGACAATATAGAAAGTTCTAATTTACTTATTTTTACAATTCTTTTGAACATTTTACTTATTTTACTGAATCTTCTGTACATTTAAGCTTTTCAAAAATATGGTGTTTGTATAAAACTGGAATAAAAATGCAAATAGATTTGATTTTTTCTGATACATAGCTATCAAAATATGGGACTAGCCAATTAACACAATTCAAGTCACGTTGGTTTTCTTAAGACCACTCAAAATGAACTAAATCCTGTTAATGGTTTTATAATAGCTCCCAAGTTTAAAAATGCTCTAGTTGTAGAATTTTTTGAATACATATGTAAAGAATGCTTTAAAAAGCCTATGTATCAAATTCTGTTTAAACCTGATAGTACCTGAGATATTGAAAACGTCTTTCAGGGACCATATAGTTTACTTTATGCAAATAATTTGTAAAATATTTCTCCCTCCCTACAAGAGGAGCAATAATTGTTTAAACTCAAACTCAGTGATGCAACAGCCCATGAAGGCTAAGGCCTACTGTGCCTATCTCAATATACATGACCATTGGGCTCTGAGGTGCATGAGCAGATGTCCCGATCAGGTGGTCAGTCTGAAGCAAAACTCTGGTGGTCAGTCTGAAGCAAAACTCTGCAGTGTTTTCATTCCCAAGCAAGCTTGGTACTCATTTATCGACCCAATGAAAGTATGAAAGTCTCAGTTGCTCTTGCCCAGCCTGAGGATAGAACCCTGGACCTGTGGTGTAGAAGAGCAATATGCCACCACTTGGCCACTGGGAAAGTTGATCGTGCGACTCAAACAATAATTGTATATTATGAACAAATACATTAGCCTTTAAGAATTCTGATTTTCAGTTGTAAGTATGACCTTGAATATTTTAAAAGCATTTAGATAAAAAAAAACATGTGGTGCAAAAGATTCTGAAAAGTGGTAAGTAAAAAGTTTTACATCATCAACTGTTTGAGACTCATTCAAAGACTAATTTTTTAATCCTTTTACAAAGTGGAAAATTTATAGGCAGAATTTTATAAAATCAGGGTATCAGATATGTGAAAAAAGAAAAGAAAAATGGCATCATTGAAGAAAAAGCCCTTCTAAAATAAAATAACATTCCATTAACATCAAATTTAATTTGATTTTAACCACTAAGGGTATTGGAAATTTTGTCTAAATATATTGAGAATTAAAAAACCTGACTTTTTTTACAATCATCCTTCATTGAATCTCAATACACAAGCTACTCCAGTTTCGAGAAAGAAAAGTAAAATTTTATACTATTAACAGATTCACAATACTTCAGACAAATTATTTTATAGTAAATATAATTCTTAAAATAATTAAAAACAAATATTGTAGTAATTGAATAGCTATTTCTAACACAGGGAATATATTACCTTTGCAGTCAAAAGAAAAGATACAACGAGCCACATATTACGAAGATTTAAAACACGGAACAGCTGAAAGTAAGTCTCTTTTATGCCCATTGTATCAGGCAGCCTTTCTTCTTTCTCGGCCTTGAAGATCAAAACCAAAGTTGTTGATATAAAGAAAATTATCCCCCATAATTTTAGAAAACCTGGGAAAAGAAAAAAAAATAGTTTATTTTCTTACAAAGCATAAGTCACAAAATGTTTCTAAATATTTTTATACAAATTACTCAGCTTGCTGAAAAATGTTTTGAAAAAGAAAAAATCAAAAAATACAAAGCTATATCATTGATTCTAACATTTTTATACCAAATTTTACTAAACCTTATTCTTTATCTCTGAAAAAAATATCAAAATTTTAAAAAAAAAAATTTTTTTTTTCCCTCCTCAGCCATTAAATATCCTAGTTCCATTATGATTTATTAAGACATAAAAACAATTAAATCCTATGGAAATCACCACATAACATGTATTCTGTCTTGGAATAAGTATATCAATATATGGCCTGGCTATCATCACATATATACTAGAAAATATTAAAAATATCTCAACTTTACACAGTGTTAAAACTTGAAGTACAGATAATCAGAAGTAAATTAATATATTTTTTGCTCATTTTATAATGGAATGTTTCTTGCACACCACTGGATTTGGCTTGAATAATAATTTGGTTAAAAAGGCAATTACTGTAACTGAACTTTCAAATAAAAAGATACAGTATTAGTAAGATTTTACTTTTTTAAATTATAAAGTAAATATCAGCTTATGAGCAAAATGATACAAGATTAATGCACTCAGATCAAAATAAATACCAGCACAACTTACTAGAAAGTGTAACTATACCCTCTGGTTGAGGATCATATCTCAAGTACTTATTACAGAAATCGGCAGATTCCAAGGCTAAAAACACCACGTTACCCAAGAAATAACCTGCTGTTTGTCCAACAGAATTGCATACTGAAGCATAACCAACATTTTGCCTAAAATATAACAAGCATGTATAAGAATTAGCTCATAAAATATCTGTGAATTTGATTATAAATACAAACCTATATACAACAGATTGTTATTTTCAATTTTATAAAAATATGCAATGAAATTTTCTATAAAGTAATAACATTAGTAAAGTATTTAAAATAAGTGTTGAGTGTTGTTTTTACTAATGTCATCAGTCTGACATTGTCAGATCAAAGCCCACAAAATTCATCGCAAAGGACTAGATGTACACCAGTCGTTAACCGTAGCTTGGAGCAACACACAGGTAACAGTACAATTTGACTTAGTTCCACCCCAATTCTGAGGGAGAACAAACACTCTGGAGGTGGTCAGAGGCCTCCTACCTCTTCCCCTTCCACCAACCTCACAGGAGGACTTGCAACTCGGCAGCTATTTGAAGTACTCTCATGCCACAAAGGCATTGTACATTTACAAACATCCGTGTCTTCTCCGGAATTCAAACCCAAGCTCTATGTCACAGCAGTCAGTGTCACTAACCACTATACCTGATGGGTGACTTAAAATAAGTATCCTAGGGCAATGCCACAATTGGTTTTGCTTCACAAGATATTTGTATTGTTAAATCAATATTTTAAAGGTGGTTTAAGTCTTTTTTTTCCATATAATTACTAGATGGTATATCTGCTCTTTATATGGGTGAATTGGAAAATAAAACACAGATTGAAGGAGAAAAATTTTTTATGCATTAAATTTAAGTGAATAGCAAATTTAACAAAAAGGGGGCTTTTTTAGCATATCTCTGCTGAAAAAATCATGTTTACCAAATTTGAAATCTGTAGGTGAAACAGTTGAATAAAGGGATTTTTTTAAATCTAATAATGCCCCCATAACACCCATGTGGCTCGACTTTTGAAAACATCCTTCTTATCCGATTTCTGCTCATCAAGAGTTATGTTTTCTAAATTTAAAGTTTATAGTTTAGTTATTCATAAAAGGTAATTTTTTTTTACACAAAACGCCCTCACAACCCTTCTTTTATATCAATTTTTGAAAAGAACTCCATGAAAGGAACATGCCTGCAAAATTTCCCGCCTGTAGGTCCAAAAATGAGAATATATTTATAACGCCCCTTAAGCCCTAGGGGGCCTATTTTCACAAAAATTTTCTGTGATGGATCTACATAAGATAAAGGAACATGAATACCAAATTTCAAGTCTGTAGGTCTAATTGTTCAAAAATGGAAATATTTTTCTACAACGACACTTAAGCCCTCACAACGTCCCTTGGGGGGTGATTTTCACAAAATCTCTTTAGTAACAGATCAATTCTCCATGAAAGGAAAATTACTACCAAAGTTTAAATCTGTAAGTCTAATAATTCAAAAACAGGAATATTTATTCTTAAGCCCTTGCACCACCCCTTGGGGGTCAATTTTCGCAAAACATACTCTCAGAGGAACTCTACTCCACAAAAGGAATTGGCCTTTTAAACTTCAAATCAGTTAATCTAATAGATCATAAATGGGAATATTTTTCTTTAACGTACCTTAATTCCACGCAGTGCCCCCTTGGGAGTCTATTTTCTCAAAACCCATTTTTGTACCAGATCTCTACTATATGAAAGGAATCGGCTTACTAAATTTCAACACTGTGCATCTAAAAGTTTAAAAAATAGAAATAATTATCTATAATGCTCCTTAATCCCCTGCAATGCCATTTGGTAGTTGATTTTCATAAAAACCCTTTTGTAGGGCATCTCTACCCCCATGAAAGGAATCTGCTTACGAAATTTCAAGACTGTACATCTAATAGCTTAAAAATGTAAATAAATATCTATAATGCCCCTTAAGCCCTGCAACACCCCTTGAGGGTTGATTTTCACTAAACCCATTTTATAACAGATATTTACTCCCTAAAAGGAATCTGCTTACTAAATTTCAAGAGTGTACATCCAATAGTTTAAAAATGAAAATAATTATCTATAATGTCCCTTAACCCTCTGCAATGTCCCTTAGGGTCGATTTTTGCAAAATCTGTTCTTAGCAGATCTCTTCTCCATGAAGGGAACATGCCTACCAAAATTTAAGTCTGCACGTTTAATAGTTCCCGAGATATCATGATGAGTGAGTGAGTGAGCAAGCAATATAATAATTTAAGTTCATTTAATATAATAATTTAAAATAATCAACATAATTATAAATAAAAAATATGTAATATTTATAAATGAATATAACAAAAAAATTATAAATTATATATATAATAATTCTGTTTTTTATATTATAAGTAAAATAATAACATAATATTTATTAAAATTAATAACAAATATCAATAAGCGCTGATAACTTGCAATATTCCAAAAACTGCGAGTTCCTGTAATGAATTTCATCGAACATGGAATGTTTAAAATGCTATATTATAAAGTAAAATAAAATGGAAAAGCACATTCAGAGCAATAATTAAAAACACAGGCCTTATAATTTTTTTTAAAATATTCCCTTACTCACCAATGATATTAGAAATATCCATATTCGAAAATAGCACAAAATACAATGGGAGACTGATGCAATTGGCTCGAAGAATAATTGCAACAAAAATGGCTAATTTGTGAAGAATTAAAATCTGAAATTAATAGCCTTACCGCACAAAAGAAACAAAAATTTACTTTAATATAAATTATCCCCATGGCAAACTCAATACCACACAGATAAAAATATCCTGGCAACCATATTGTAATGTTATCGCCTATCTTCACGAACATAAACTTGCTGCATAGCACCTTTTTCTCAAAGGTGCTATATCAAATTAGCACCTTTTATTAACATTGCAATGTAAAGCAATGCAAATGCTACTAGCACACAATTGGTCTTATAATTTTGATCTTGGTCAAATGAGGAGGACAATACACAAGCTGGCAACCCACTCTAAATTTCCACATCATACTATCAGGATTTTGAGCCTTGACAGATTAAACGTTTATCAGCCCTTCTACATGAGGGATCATAGTAGCACCAAGGCTCAAACCCACAAAGTCATCTCAGAGTTTGGAACCATGACAACTTAGCAACAACAGTCTCAAAAAGCAAGCAAATTCCTATTTTTGTTTAATTTCAATTATTTTTTGCAAATAATTATAATGTATAAAGAGCATGCATAATTGATTTTGTAATATTCAAAACAATTTCATGGTTATATTTATTTAAATTTTTACCACAAATGCTACAAAAAATGAAAAAAAAATATAATTTTAGAATGCTTTGTACATTGAAGCTGTAAAATGTTTTTAATAATTTTCATCATTTACTAGATAATTAAATGTTAGTATGTATAAAAACAGTACTTGCATATTATTGCAACAATGCCAATGTTCAAGATAACTTACCAAGTTAGCAACCTCAATTTTGCATATGTCCTACGTGCTGAATTGACAAACATGTGCTTTGTTTCATATAATGTTGCCAATATGGTTGCAATAATACACAAGCACCATAAAAACTTTTAAAATATTTCAAGACATTTAATAATTTAAAGAAAATATAAAAATGTTTACCTTGAAAGCATTGTCAAGGCCCAACCATCTACAGCTATGTCTTGTGTTGCAGCCAAAAAATTCATACAAATAAAGGCCAAAGTCAAATATAATACATTAGGCTCATTGTGATCATCACCTAGAAGTGTTGTTATAGATAATGATAAAATTATCATAAATAATCCTATAAGATATTGAGTGGGTATTAACCAAGTTTTTCTCCTTCCAAGTTGTTTCCAATACAAAGAATCTACAGCAGGAGCCCAAAGTAATTTCACACTGAAAGGCCAGTTAACAAAACTGAAGATGGCTTGTTGTGTATAACTAATTTTTCGATTCTGTAAAACCATTGGAATGCTGCCAGCAAGTCCCAAAGGAATTCCTTGAAGTACATAAAGGAACAATAAGATTAATATATTCATTCTGTCCTTTCTTAATGCTTCAGAATCTGTTACTTGTCTTTCTGGTGCACGTGTATTTACAAGTCCAGTATTTTCAAAATCATCTACCTCATGCATATCATATTCATTTGATTTTGCACTTCTTCTGCGTTCCATTTTTTCTCGATTAGGTCACTACCAGAAAACCTGTAAATTTAATTACTCAAAATAAATTTTATAGCCTAAATTATGATTACAGTCAGTGATAAGATTTAAAGGTACTTGCGTATTATTGCAACCTAATTGGTGACATTGTATGAAGCGAAGCACATGGTCACCATTTCAACACATCCAACATTTCTGAAATCGGGGTTACCAACTTGGCAAGTTATTTTAAATGTTGGGTTTGTTGCAATAATACGCAAGTACAAATTTGAATAATTTAATAACTAATTTATTTTTAATAATACAAGGCTAATATAAATTATTTTATTTTGAAAAGGGTAAATTTTCAAAAGAATTACATGTACATACATGAGAGATATATGAAAAGAACCACAAACTCCCCAAGTTTGTACTGAGTAGTTGTAACAATTGAAATAGATTCCTCAGAGGGGAATATTTTCTGTGCAGTGTCACAAACAAAGATGTATTGGCCATTTTTCATTGCCAAGCAAACTGCGACCAGTAAATGTTACCAGGATATGTTAAAGTTGTGATTGTTCCCATAACTCAGAGCTGATTTAAGGGATTTTTTTCTTCAGATGGGACCCCCTCTCCCATTGGCACATCCTATAGTTAGCAACTACTTAAACAATGAACTTCTGCATTGTTTAGGCATATTGATGAGAATGATTTAGCTTTGTTCCCCTAGCCTCCCAGATCTCCTAATTGAATGCTCTGTGACTTCTGCCTGTAAGAGTATGTTAAAGATTTTGCTTACATGGCCGCACTATCACGATCCTTATCTGAGCTCAAATAACACATCAATGCTGCAGTTCAGATAATTGACAGGACTATTCTGCAAAATGTATGAAATGAGCTTGTTTATCATCTGGACTTGTATCACATCATCATGAGGCACATGTTGAACATTTGTAGAGGGTGTATAAACTTGGTAAGTTTGTGGTTCTTTTCTGATATCCTTCAAGAGTGTCCATGTAATACTTTTGAAAATATAACCTTTTTTAAATTAATCATATGCTAACCTAGTATATTTTCAAGTTAAATAAAAAAAAACTGGTACTTATGTATTAATGGTGCTATGTGAATCGCACCATTTTCTACCAAAGCTTGATTGGTGTTCACTATATCAAAAAAAAAAAAAACAAGAATCTTGTATGTTTTAATGAAAAAAAAATCAGGTTTTGGTGGAAAATTATGCAATTCATGCAATGAAATTCTGTTGTGGTGACTTCAATATATTACCAGTCTAAAAGAACTCTGTTTATTAAGTAGCATTTTAACAATCCATTTGATAACCTTAATTAAAACAAGCAATGATAGCAGAATCAGTGTGAACTGGGTTAATTCTACCACCGGATACAATGTATGTATCATACATATCAGAATTATGTTTTACAATAACAAAATCAGAGATTACTGATGAAGTTTTGATGCAATAGTAATTAAGCTACTAACACAGTTTCTTTTCCATTCCAAAGAGCAAAAAGGTAAATATTTGCTATAAATTTTGAGAATTAATGAAGCAAATTAAAGAGCTCAAAAAACATCTAGGCATAAAAAGTATACACTTCAATGTAATTTTTAAAACGAATATTATGAGAAAAAAAACATCCCAATCAGACTGAACAATATTAACAGGTACATATAAAATCTTCCCAACTAATTTTTGAAATTTAAAAATTTCCAAGAAAGAAAAAAAATCTTTTCATACACACAGATTTATTGTTCAAAAATTGAGCTAAATATAACATTATCATTAAGGATATGAAACATTATGATTATTTCCATGAATTAAATGCCAAAAATTGCATTGATCCTTAAGTCAATTCATTGTTTTAACTGAAATAAAACTAAAAGAATATTGCAAAAATTAAAGAATACTTTTAATTTGAAAAATTTTCTATAATTATCAATCATAAGCAAAGCGTTAATAATTTATGAATCAAAGTAATTGAAAGTTTATATTGGAGTTTCTTTCGAATTTGAGACTTTTAAACATATCACTATATTTTTTTAATTTTCAACTGCATTAGCTATTTTTGACTAATTTAAATAATGTACAAATGACATCGTATTATAAGAGCATGTAAGCAGTATATTCTACAAAAACTGACTAGCTCAAAAAAAGAAAAAACTCAACGAGCATTCAAACCGAAGCATATGTATACACAAACAGCACATGGTGCGCATGTATGTATTAAGAATAATTCAAGGATAGAGAAATTTTACGCAACAAAAGCGAAAAAATACTTCCTCGAGATAACAGTATAATACTTGAACATACCAAAAAATTTAAATTTTATACAAATATCACCCAGTCACGGAACTGTGTAAAATAAATTTCGGTAAAGTAACAATCCACTCGTATTCTTAGGGTAACGTCAGCTGTCAATCAATGATGAGTTGATGGCTAAATCATTTCACCGGTTCACAGTTTGTCAAGATTATAGTTAACTTTTTAATTGTAATCTTAACAAATTTTGATTAGATAAAAAAAACTTATTAATATTATTATCTCATTTAGTTTTTTAAAGTTTTAGTAACTTTGAATCATAAATCATAAAAATAAAATGTTGTTTATATGTTATCTGTAACATTTTTCGAAATTCTTGCATGTGATTATTGAGTTCAAAAGTAAATTTTCATTATTTTGACCCATGAATTATCTAAATTAGCATCGCATTGATTTAAGAGAGTCTTAGTTTTGGGACTTGAACTTAAACATTGCCAAGGTCATAGACCCAATCTCGCGGTCTGTGTACCTGATTCGAGCCCTAGTGTAAGTGAAAACCCATCATGTGGAAGGCTGATGCATGTTAAATTTTATGCGACTCAAAGTCCATTCATTAGCTTAATGTGATAGTTCCGAGATGACGTAATGGCTCAGATGTTGTCTTCGTCACTGACCCATGATTCAAAATAAAGAGATCCTTCACCGTTTGCCATCGTATTGCAATTAGTGCGACATTAACTAACACTCGCTCAAGCATCTTCAAAAGCGAAACTTCTTTTGAAAAGCCAGCGTCAGCAGGGTGCTTATTCCCAGTGAGGGTAATCTGGGAACAGACAAAAAAATACAGACAGGACCCACAAAACAAAACAGGCAAAGACCGTCACAAAAGGCAGAGAGGAAAAGTTGTTGAGCGGCTTTGAGACAGGTGGGTTTCTGGTTCCCCCTACAATATGGGGAGTAGCATACCGGAGCTTAGCCCTCAGAGTAGAAGTATGTTGGAGGTGACTCTCTCAAGAGGGGGTGGAAGATTTGCTTTGTTTCGTCCTGGGAAAACCCCTTTGAAAAAGACTGGTTTATCTGCTGATTTCATGAAGTACGCACTGAAACATCGTAAACTATCTCATCAAAGCTAAATACATTAGTTTTTCTTAATTAAAGAATAAAAAATAATTCGAAGTGGAAGTAAAAAGAAATCTTCAAACTCTTAATAGTCAGATTATCTTGCTATGTTTTTTTAAAGTACGGACTCATACAGACCATTGTTTCTGTCTAGAAATAGAAACAATAACAATCCCTTAGACTGCCTTTTAGTTTTTGAATACTTTCTAAATTTTTATGTTTAAGTTTAAGAATTAAATTACCCTAACTAGCTCCATACCAATTTTCTATGGTTGCCATTTATAAAGTCGAATAAAAAATATTTAAAAATTGTAATTTCATCTTTTTGTATCATTACTTTTTATTTAGGTCTCAAATTTGAAACGCACTTCAACTTTGACTACTTTTTTTTAAAAGACCTTCCCACAGGTGCAGATTTATCCGCGCTCTAACGTTTGCTACGATCAGTCGGTACATAAAGTGCAAAAAGTTTTTCTGTGTTGCCGGCTTATTATTTTTTTTCAAAGATATTAGTTCGACAAAACTTTATAAACTTTTATGCACATATTATTCATCTAGTAAGTTTTCTTGATATTGCACCATTTTTTATAAGATATAAATATATATATCACAATTACGTAGTTTTTGTTTTTTATCTCCTTACGATATAGTAATATCCTTTAAACAGCAACATTGTTTCTGATAAGAATTTACTTCTAAGAAAATACTTGTTCTTTTTGCGGGAAAATAAATTCAATGATTATATATGCATTGTATTTTAAAAATAAAATCTCAAACGGGCTTAGTAAAATGTTTAATGGGGAAATGCATTGAAATCGGGCTCCTATTAATGCTTTCTGCATGAAATATCTTTCAGCATGAAAAACTGTTATCAACTTATGTTGATCTTTCTAGCTTTATTCATTTAAATCGAGGACTTTAATTGAAGTTTTGGATGTTGGTTGGTGCAGGTTAAAGTGTAGTATAGGGGGGCCCCTTTGGATTTGGTGATTTTTATATAGATATTATGGTGAGAAAACAAATTAATTCTAGCTTCCGGTCACCTATCGCTAAGTGAAATAGATTCCCGATCTATTTTGGTCGCCAAAAAACATTGACATCTCCAAGTCCCCCTATACTACACTTAAACCATTGGTGCATTTAGCTTCCTTTTATTTTTCTTAAATACTAAATGCTTATTAACTTTGGAAATTTTATTTTTTCTATTTAATGGCTATTCATGTTAACATCTATGATACTGTTTCAAAAAGTGTAGTATAAAAAGAAATATACCTAATATTAATACCATGTAATGAAAAGAAATACAGAAAATTTACTTTATTTTAAATGGCTATAAAATATATATCTATATAAACAAAAAGAATTTTCGTGATGCTGTTATAAAATTCATTTATGCATTTTGTTAATAAAAGCAACTACATCTTCAAAACAGAATAGAGTCAAACTACAGTTTGGACAAATTTACATTTATGATAATGGTGAGGCTTTGCTTGAATGTGCAAAGAGTTAAAGGTGACGATGTGTTGCAAATAAAAATGCAGAGATAAAGGCTTGAAATTTATTTTTTTTTCCTGTCTACAATATATTGTAAAAAATAGAACATAATGTGTGTGTGTGCATGTAAATTAGTTGTACAATGGGGATATATTGGTCTAGCATTAGGCAGATAAAGGGAACCCTCCTCCCTTATTTATTAATAAATATTTCACAGATATACAAGATTAAGGAATGAAATAAAAAAAAATGGTTTGCAACATGATTTAAAATTTTTCCACATTGCATTTGATGTCATGTATTTAATTAAATGAGAATGAATATATTGATAACTAGTGTTAATTTGTTTGTATTGCATCATTTTTTCTACAGTCAAAAAATTTAAAAGTTCTATTTGAAAAATTCTTTTTTGTCATAAAATTTAGTATTGAATCATTGGATATAGCTACATGCAGTGCCAGTTTTTCCATTGGGCTCTTGGGATGGGCACCCAGGGGCCTGGAAACTCAGATAAGCTGGGCTTAACCAGATTTTCTTTTTATAAATTTCTATCCACCAGTGCCAAGGGGGCCCATAGATCTTCTGTGCCCAGGGCCTGAAATGAATTTAAATCGGCACTGGCTACGAGGGAACTCTTTAGTATCGCAATATAATCCTGTAAGAATCCATACTGATGAAAGAATATATTGTGTATATTTCTGTATGAGCTTCCATAAATGTGAGCAATTTTGTTATGTTCACTCATTTTAATATTAGGATGAAATAAAAAAAAAATCATTTTTTTTAAATGTTAAGTGGAAAGGCTCTCAGGTTATCTTTGTGTAAAGTGTTCCAAAGTTAATGTTTTACTTCAAATTTTCTATCCCATCTAGAGCAGCATATCTTATTGTTCATTTTTACCCAATTTGATCTTTTTGTGTGCGTAAAATATATTTAATTTCCTGTATCCTAATACTAAATGAGCTTTTACGTAATGTGTTGAAGAAAAACATTTAAACAAAGTATTTTTTTAAATGTTTTCAAATTTTGAAAAACAATATTATAAATTGATGTATGAATTAAAATGTTGGAGATTTTCATAAAAATTGAGATATTTTTCTATCTAAAAATATATTCTGCATTTAATTTAGTTTTTTTTTAACATGTGGCAAAGTGAACCATAATGGAGGGGATATGTTGAATAACAATGTTCCTGTTTATATAATTTGCTAGAACAGGGGCAACAACCTATGGTACATGTGTTAAATTTGGTACTCTGTATAATTTTTGAGTAAAAATGTAAATTTTTAAACCGAGCTTATTGAACTAACATGTTCAGAATTATGAAAAGAAAAATTGGCAAAATTATTTAAAAAATTGCAAGTTAACTGTAGCAATAAATTGACAGCCATTTTAAATAATTTGAATGTCATTTCTGGAGAGATTTAATTGTTCGAAGAAAAAATTGCATGTGCTCTGCTTTCCACTTTTGGTTCTAAATATCCATGTGAACAAATCTTTTTGATATAAAAAGTATGTTGAGTCTGTAAAGAAGTTTAACAACTTTTTTGCGGACTCTACTGAATATTTAGAATTTTGTGAAAAATATAAAGTCACGAATTATTCTCCTGGTATTACAATATAAAATAGAGGTGCAGGGACTTAAATATATGTTTAACTATATTGAAGGAATACTTATTTTGTTTATTTCTCATTTTAATAATAAAGTTTAAAACATACTTAATACAAAATATATGTAAAAAAATTTTTAAAAATCTGTTTGTTATTAAGGAGTAGTTATATTTTATGTTAATAAATATCTTTAAATAATGTATAATTTTTATGTAATAAAACTCTAAATCTGTTTTCTTGACATCTATTTCCTAACTCTGCATGTATTGCTGTGGGAATCGAATTGTTTCTAATATTTCATACTTTGTGGCACCCTGAATCATATTGGTAGATTGATTTGGCACACCACAGCAACATGGTTGCTGACTCCTGTGATAGAACATATTTAAAGTAAAATAAGTGAACTGAGATGCAATCTATACATATATTTTTTCTTTTCTTAACATATTTTTGTTCCTTCCTTCCTCAGTGGCTCAACAGCCCTGGGTGGGCCTTGGCCTTCTCAAGAAGCTTTTTCTAGGCCAGCATTCTTCCTGCTAGTGTTCTCCAACTTTTAGTTTTAAAAGCTAGGAGATCTTTTTTTAGGCTATCAATCCATCTTAGATTTGGCCTTTTTTTTGTGCCAATTGGTTGGGCATTGAAGGCTTTTTTAGTAGTGTGGTCTTCGTCCATTTTGACAATGTGGCCTTCCCAATTTATTTGTTGTATTTTGCTAATGTTAGCGATCTCAGATTCTTTATATGAGGGATAGAAGTCAAAATTTGATCTTCTTTGCCACGTCCCATTTTTCTGAATTCCTCCAAAAATAAATCTTAAATTCTTCCTTTCATAAATACTTATGTTCTCATGCATAAGTTAATACTGATCTTAAAAAAACTTTTATACAGTAGAACCTTTGTTTTTCTTTTGATTTCATATATTTTCGTATTCCATTAAGAAATCTAATTGCCATAGTAATTCTCTTTTGGATTTCAGTAGTACAATCATTTCTATTGTTAATTTCAGAACCTAAATAAGAAAAATCGTCAACAACTTCAGAATTATACTCTTCAATTTTAAAGTGGGAACTGTTAAAACATGATTTAGCACAAGGCATGTATTTGGTCTTATTCTCATTGATTTTCGGTCCCATCCTGAGTGACTCCTTCTCTAAAGATAAGAAGACTTGTTTTAGTGTAGTGGGTGTTCAAGCAATAATATTGATGTCATCAGCAAAAGCCAACAATTGTATTGATTTATTAAAGTTATTAATAAATCAATAATTTATTAAAATTGATTATTGATTTTACCACTTTTTCTAATGCTAGATTAAAAAGAAAGACTTGCCAGTGCATCTCCCTGTCGAACACCACTTTTTATTTTCAATGAGTCTGAAAGATCAATCTGTATTCATTGATCATAATCTTTGTTTCGCTTAATGTCAGGCTTATTAGCCCTAATAACTTTTCAGGGCTTTAAGCTTTCATCGCTGCAAAAAGAGCCATTCTATTAATGCTATCATAAGCAATTTTAAAATCAAAGAGGCGATGTGTATTAATTCCAAATTCTCTTGTTTTCTCCAAAATCTGAGGGATGTTGAATATCTGATCTGTAGTGGATCTTCCTCTCCTAAATCCATTTTGATAATCTCCAATTGTATTTTCCACTAGTGCAGAAAGTTTGTTGAATAAAATATTCAAGAATATCTTATAACTTGTACAAAGCAGATTGATTTCTCTATAATTTGAACGCTCAAATATATCTTCTTTCTTATGTATTACATAAGTTATACTCATTTTCAATTCCTTACGGATTACTTACAGTTTTCAAATTGCTTGCATCAAGTCATAAACTTTCTTAGAAGTTTCTTTTCCTTCATTTTTCAGTAGCTCAGATGGAATCGCATCAGGGTTGGGTGCCTTATTCTCTTTAAACTTGTTTATGACACCAATGACTTCTGGCAGTGATAGTGGTTCAACCACACCTTGACCCCTGAGTTTCCATGCTTCCTATAAGTGCTTAATATTCACCATTGTCACTGTTAAATAAGTTGTCGAAATGTTCATTCTATCTCCTTAACACTTCAGTTTTATCATTCAAAATAACCCCTTCCCTTTTATGACAAGAGGTGGTTCTTGGCTTAAATACTTTGTGCCCAAAGTTTATTTCTTGAAAGAAAGCTCTGCTTTCATTGGATCCCCTCAAATGCTCAACATTTTAAAAAAACTTTTTTCTCGAAAAATTTCCCCTTTTTTGCCTTATGTATCCTTTTTTTCTCTCTTCTTGCATCTTTGCATGCAATCACTGAGTTTCTTGAATGTCTCTTACACAGCATTTTACTCTATGCCTCATTCTTCCTCTTTGTAGCCATGAAACAATCATTGTCAAACCTGTCCTTTTTATTCTTTTTTTTATCTGTTTCGATGATTGTTTCCTTTAGTGTGTTCCGTTTTTTTTGTCTATTCTATCCTCATCAATAAAAATGTCATTAATTTCTTTGTATTTATTTTCAAGCTGTTTCTGGAATTTTAGCTTCAGTGCCTCTCTCTCTTTTTTTTTTTTAAACTGTTCACAGTCAAATTTTTCCAGGCGTTTTCCATGAGTCTTTCGGAAATTTGAAATTCTTGCTTTAACTCAGGGGTGGCCAACCTTTTTGGGAAGCATGCCACAATCTGATAAAAAAAAGTTACGTTGCCACTTCCAACTTCTCCACCAAACTAGAAAATATACAAAAGTGAAAAAATGTTATTTATAGGCTTATTATGGGTTATTTCCACCAAAAACATATTTTTAAATGCAAGTTTTATATAGTGAAATGTAAAAAAAAAAAGGTATAACAAATTAAACAAAAGTATAAACTTATATATTTTACTGTTGATAAATTTTTACAGTATCAATCAGTTAGCTTAGATACAAAATAAAAATAAGCAACACAAAACATTTAATTTTAAATGATTATTAAGCAGTCAGTACTTTCTTAATGTGGTTTTTGAATTTGTAGTTTTTTTACTAAATCATCTATATTTGGATTAATTCGTGAAGATGCTAACAAAATTAGGTGTTTTAGGTACATATCAGTTAATTTTGAACGTTATTTTGATTTAATCACGTTCATAACAGAAAACATTTCTTCACAAACATATGTTAATCCACAAACCTTCAACAATATCTGACCGCTAAACCATGTAAATTTGGAAAATTGCTTGGTGGCACAAATTTTCAAAATTGGATGTAATTCAGATCATTTGCAGTTAAAATAATTTCCATATATTTGTTTTTCTAAGTAATATGGTGCTGTAGGTCAATAATTTCAATTTGTACCTGAGGTGGGTAACAATTAATGTCTTGAAGAGAAATCGAAAAAGGATTAGTGAAAAGTTCAGTATTTTTGTTATCTTTAAAATCCTCAAACCTGGCACTGAAAGAATCCTGCTAAATGGATATTAAATTTTTAAATCTATCATAGTTCGAAACATTACTAACTTTGGCAGATAATTCCTGCATGTATGAATGCGAAATGAGTTAATTTTTTCTCTACAAAAGTTTGTTTACAAAAAAAGATATATGAACAACTACAGTAGAAAAAATACAATTTTTTCCCTGTAATCTTAAATTTAAATTGTTTAAATGTTCCATTATATCGGTAAGAAAAGCTAAACCCCACAGCCAATTTTCACTCCTGAGGAGTGAGCATTCACTGGGCAGTTCATCGTTTTCTTCCAGTTATTCTAAAACACATTCCCTCAAATTCCAAAATCTCGCAAGTTAACTGCCTTTAGAAAGCCAGCGCACTCTACAATGAAGAAGTAACTCGCCATTTTCTTCCGTTTCTTCAGGGAAAAGCGTACGAAACCTTCATCGATTCAGAGCACTAGCTCGTATTTGTTGATACAGCCCACCACAGGGTTAACAACAAAAGACAAGTTTAAGTCCTTGGCACAAAGAGCTTCTTCATGAATAATACAATGATACTTGTAAACTTTTCTTCCCAAAAAATTTTCAAGCAATTAAACAAAATCTTTTATTGTGCCACCTAATGCAAGGTGCTCCATCTGTGCAAACACTGTCTAATTTTGTCCATTCTACTTTGTTAACTTCAATTACATTTTCAAGTTCCTTAAAAATGTCTTCACCTGCTAGATGGCACAAATCAAGAAGTTCTTCCACAGCATCAAAATTATTGTTCGTGTAACGTACAACGATGCTTAACTGCGCAATGTGTCTGTGATATCACAGCTTTTATCCAAATTTAATGAAAAATATTTGCAATTTTGAAGTCCAGAGACAATTTGTGTTCCAACATCCTGGCTCATGTCATCTATATGATGCTTGACGGTATTTTTAGACAAAGCTATTTTATCAACCATATTTTTGACAATTAGATCACCGGTCTTTTTGAGCGAAAATTAAAAGGCTAATTTTTTTTATCTCCTCTACATCACAGAATATAGTTTTTTCATGCGGGCTAACAGCAAAGAAAGTTAATAAGAAGCCTTCACCATTGTTTCCATTTCATTTCTCTTCTGAAACAAAGATTTTTGGCGGGCTAAGAATTTCTTTTTTTATTGATAAACTCCGTTTGTAAATTTGATCCAACAGGATATTTGCTGTTGAAATAACTATACAGTTGTTTGAAATGGTGGTCCAAGTTAAATTTTTTTGGAACTGCTACACAAATTTTACATTTCAAACAAATATGCTTGGAAGCATTTTGATGTGTTAACACGTATTGCTTTTCCCAAACAATTTTAAAATCATGTGCTGCAATATCCGCTTTTTCTTTGATGTCGAAGGTTTACTCAAAAACATAATAAAAAATTTTAAACAACTACGCTCAACGCAAAAATCTAAAAACAGTTTTAGAAAAAGAAAAAAGCATAACGTCTTGCTTAACAGAGTTTAAAATCAACTGAGTCTGGCAGCTAGAAAAAATTTGTCGATGATACGCTATAAATTTTCTAGGCTCCGAATCCAGTATTTTAATTAGTCATGGATGCAAGTTCTCACTCTTTCTGCTTTATAAAGCAGCTACTTTGTGCAGATAGAATTACTTCTACCGTATCAGCAACTACTCTCCTAATATATTGCCGAATTTCTTCTTGACATTACAGTAATCGTATATAACCAACACCTTTGGAAAGACCTTTTTATCTGACAGCTATAAACACTAAACTTCAGAACTGCAAGGGGAAGCTGAAATTTGAATAGAAATCCCAGATGTTAAAAATTAACCAACCCCGAGAGAGGGTGACTTTTTGGGCAGATTCGACCGTCCTAGAGAGAGAATTTATTTGTTTTTAGTCTCGCATTACTCAACACTTTTCTCGGAACGTTACAATGCTGTGGAATTGTAAGTTTTGGAGAATGATCTCATTTTTGGCGCTATACTGAAGAAAAGAAAAAATTTTGCTTAGTGCCTTTAAAATCTCACGCTGAAAATTTCTGTTTTTTACGTATTCTCTTCATGATAATTTTCTATTATAAGTCAATTAATTCAGTAATCTTTTCAAACATTTTTGTAATTTTTCAATAAGTCTTCGCGTGCCGTGGGTTGGCCACCCCTGCTTTAACCCTTGCCATAACCAGAAAATATGATCTGAATCCAGGTTAGCCCCATGATAAGTTTTTACATCCAGTATATCTCATTCCAGAAGATGGTCAATTTCATTGCATATGCCTCCATCAGGAGATCTCCAAGTTATTTTATAAGTACTTTTATGTTGGAACATTGTACTTGGTATGACCATATTATGATCAGCTGCAAAATCAATTAGTCGTTTTTCATCATCATTTGATAAATCATGAAGACTACTTTTTCCAACAATTTGGTGAAACTCCTTTTCTATGTCAATTTTTGCATTTGTATTGTATAGTATAATTTTAACCTTTTTTTTTTTCTTTTGGGACATGATGCATAAAGTGCATGGGTTCCTTCATAAAATAGCTCTTTTTTTACATTATCTTTATCTTCAGTTGGAGTGTAGATGTTAATAAAACTGTATTTAAAAAGGGCTTCTCCTATTCTTATTTTTCATAGCCTAGGTGACTTTGTCTCAAAATCAATTAAAAATGGTCTTAAATGCTTACTTAAATTAAAAACAATGCCAACTGTGTGCTTGTTTTTTTCACAACTAGAAACAGTTGTGTGATTTCTCTTTTCAATAACTACTTTTTCTATCCTTGTATAGCATCCGATAGCTGTCCACCTGCTCTATTAGCATTTGCAGTCCTTTATTTCTGTACAATGACCAAACATTCTGTAATCCTATTCTCAAATCCTTTAAATCTTTTCCTAGAAGTCTGCCTGGGTTTATTTTTTTCTTAAGATTTTGTAACTAGAGTTTTTTTATGGGGTAGGGTTGTTAGCGCTATGCCCAAACCTGGAGGACCGGTCCTCTTATATTATCCACTGGGCCAGGGTACCTGGCTATATTTCTGTTTCTTATATTCATTATTTATAAAATTATATGGGTGTTTAATGTTTGTTCCTGATGTTTGTAAATATTCATATAGTTACAACACCTTTCATCATTGATAAGGGAGTTGTTCTAGTTGTATCAAAATTAGAAATCCTGTTTAAAAGGGGGGGGGGCATAATTGGGAAGAGTTGTGAAATTTCATTATTCAGTATTCTCTCTGGTTTTAAAAAGTTAGAAATGTCCTATAAAATGGCTTAATTGGGAGCTCGGTTTGAAAAAGTGCTTTATTGCTGTGTTTATAAATACAAAGTTATATGGAATTCTCCTCTTCATCCCAAAAAAAAGTAAAGAAAATTATTTTACAAAAGTTATTTATAGTAATCACTGCCCTATTATTTGTTTGTATAACTCAATTTTTATATCTACTCAAATTTGAATGTGTTTAAGTATGAAAATAATAGTACTATTTTCATTTCAAATCTAAAAAAAAAAAGCAAGGTTTAGATAATTAATGTATATAACTGAACTCAGTGGCGCAACAGCCCATGAGGGCCAAGGCCTACTGTGCTTATCTCAGTATATGCGACCTTAGGCACTGGTGTGCATGTGCAGATGTTTCAGTCAAGTGGTCAGTCTGATGCAAAGCTCCCAGTGTTCAGTTCCCAAGCAAGCTTGGTACTCATTTACCTACCCATTTAAAGGCTGAGTCTACCTTGCCCAGACACTGAGATTTGAACCCTGAACCTGTGGCTTGGAAGTGTAATACACTACCACGAGTCACTGACCTTCATTTAATATATATAAGGTTTTATTTTATACAAATAAGAAAAATTATTAAAAATTACATCATGCAACATATTTTTGGTATAGACTACGATATATTGTGAAACTGGACACCTTGTGCCCTTGCAATGCATTTTTCATCTAGATAAACTCCCAAAAAACATCTTAGAATAATAAGATGTTAATTTCTTACAAAAACTTCTATTAAGAATTTTTTTTCAGTGTTTATATTTTGTTTGTGATACTAATATTTTACTGATTTTTTTTAGAATATAAGTAGGCTAATTTTGATATTTGGGAAATTACTTAGTACAAAAACTTGCTTTGTATTTGAAATTTTACTAAAATTTATATAAATGATTGAAATTCTGTAGAAATTTAAGAAACAGAGCAAAATGTTACTTTAAAATAAATTAAAAGTAAAAACAAGCTTTTATTTAAGCGTGCTAAAAAGAATAAAATAAACTTTTCCTTTAAAACTTTTTTAGTATCAACTTCTAACGACATTACACAATTTATGATATAAAAGCTTATCGCAAGATTTAAGTACTCATATTTACTTAGTTTGAAATTTTTAAAAATTAAAAGGAATCAGATCAAGTTATTTAATTTACTTGTTGATTTACATATGTAAATCTCGCGACAAGCTTTTATATCATATAAATTGTGTAATGATGTTGTAAGTTGATAGTTAAAAAAATTTTTTAAAGGAAAAGATTATTTTATTCTTTTTATTGCGTTAAAAAAGCTTGTTTTTAGAGAAGTTTTTTTACTTTTAATTTATTTTACTTTTTAATTATTGCTGAACATGTTCATCTCATTCAACGCATCATTGTTGCAAGGTTGTTTGCTGGTTAATTTCGAACAGTAGCTAAATGAATTCTTGCAAAAAAGAGCATTAAACAAAAACAAAAAATTTAATCCTTAATTTTTAAGCAATTTTTTTAATCTTCATACAGATTTTGGATAATATTGTTCTACACACGAAAAAAGGTTTCGTGAAATTATCTTCATAAATGATGAAGATATTAAATGTTTAATTAAAATTTTGAGTATTTTTTGAAAAATCATTTTAAAAGTTTTTGGCGTTTTATTTTTTAAATGACTGATTCTAAAACAGCAAAGCATGAAGCTTTTTTTTAGTCTGGAATGTCGATTCATATAAACAAAAAAAATTCATTCGCAACAATTTAGACATTTTTATAAAAACACATCAATTTTGACTCATATTTAAAAAAAATCATAAATACAAATATTATCATTTTGTAAAAAAAAGTTGTACCGTATCGTGGCAAAATAAATGATCTTTCTGATTCTGTAATTATTTTTTGTCTGAGTTTTATTAGAAAAATTATATTGCTGCTTTAAAAATGTCAAAACTCAAAAAAAAAATCCCCTCTTAGTTCTTTATTTTGTGTTGGCGAGCACAGCAGAATAAACAGCCCACAGGAGTGAAACAATTATGCGTTTTAAGATTTTTAATTAATATCTTTTTAACTAATTGCAGTATTGGAATATAAATGGTCAAAACATGCATTGTCATCCAAACTAAACGTGTATACAAAATTTCAGCTCAAACGTTTGAAGATATCAGCTTCAAAATTGAGTTGCAAGATTCCACCCAAACAAATTACATACATTGCAAGTTAAATAAAAGCTTGTAAAAACATTGAATCTTTTATGAGCACTTAATTAATATAGATAGAAACCTGTATGTTTTAAAATACTGTTTTAACATTATGTAAATATTTTCTCATTTTATTTTTGTTGCTTTTTCAGAAAATGGCTGCTGCTGCTGCATTTTCTTATCGCTCAAATAAAAACTCTTCATCAGATAGTGATTCTGATGACAGTGATAAAGAATGTAGTGACTGGAAAAGAGCTTCTGGAAGAATGTCTAAAACTGAGAATCTGGAAAAAATCCCAATTGACCCTCCTGTGATAAGTTCAAATCCAACACCATCAGATAATTCAGTCTTGACAGGTGCAAAGCGGAAAAGGAATAGCATTTGGAGTGATGTTTTAGAAGATCAAATGATGTCAGAAACTTTGAACCACTGTGGTATTAAAAATAAACCAAAAGGGTATGGCAGTCGGGGTGAAGAAAGCTATGACTATACTCTTGGGTACAAATATCAAAAAAGAGACTCCGATTCAGATGATAAAATGTCCGAGGATGATTCTTCAGAAAAAAATTCTGCAAGTTCAAATACAAACCATAAAGATTTCAAAACTTTAATTAACAAAGATCAGCGCGTCAGACTTGATAGAGCTGGACTAGGTGCTGCTAGAAAAATAATCAAAATTTTGAGTGAACCTAAGCAGCATTTAATATGTAAGTATTATATTTTAGTAAAATAGATTATATTTGAAGCGGTGCTTGTGTAGGTCTGATTATATAGAAAAAAGAATGTATGAAAGCTAAAAACACTTCCAATTTAATCAAACCAAATATACTTTATGTAGTTTTTCCTCTGAAAATATGGGTGTCTAGTTTTAAAATAATTAATTTACTTATTAAATGTACTACTAACAATACTTAAGATAACCTCTTCTTCCAGAGTTACTTAAAAAACATATCTTTGAGAAATTAGTGGATACTCTTAAATTTGACCAGGCAGCAAAATCAACAGTGCTGGACTATTATTTTTTATTCATTTATAAATCATATTCTCAGAAATTAGGTCATCCCAGGTAGGATTCGATCCCACGACCTTTGGATTAGAAGTCCAGCACTCCACCCATTGCGCTACAGGGACTCAACGAGCAATTTTCCTTTTTATATATGGTGTTGGACTATTATTTTTTGTTAAGATTTATTCATTTCATTAAGTTTAATGAGTATTTGAAAAAAATGTAGTTGAACTAGAATGGATGAATAGAAAGTATTTTATTAACTATTGAAAATTTGAACAAGATATATATATAGGGAGATTGTGAACTAATAGTAGGAATTGAATAATCATGTGAAATAAGAAATATTTTGTTTTATTCCCGTTATACTATCCATAAAATTGAGACATTTCAAATAAAGATTTAAATTTTTTTTGTGGTTATTCATATATTAAGGTGCTCCTTTTTAAATTTTTTCAGATCGAGTTGTTAAGTTTGCTGGCATTGAAAAGGCCTTGGAACTCTTAAAAATGACAGAAGATATTGAAGAAAATGGTGGAATGATGATTAAAGTAAGTGATAGTTAAAGTATTCAAGATGTAGTTTTTCATAAAAAGTCAAATTATACTTGATGTTATATATATATATATAAAATTCTCGTGTCACAGTGTTTGTAGCCAAACTCCTCCGAAACTATTAGACGAAATCTTACGAAATTTTGTGCGTATATTCAGTAGGTCTGATAATAGGACGTAAACTATTTTTCATTCCGATATTGCAATTAGTTAAAAAGATATTAAAAACCTTAAAACGCCTAATTGTTTTACTCCTGCGGGTTGTTTACTTGGCAGAACTTCCATTCCGTTTCGGCCGAGCGGTGATCCGACATTTTCCACCATCTTAAAATTGCTATCCAATTTTTACTGTTGAAATCAGACAAAAAATAATTACAGAATCGGTAAGATCATTTATTTCACCACAATACGGTATAATTTTTTTGCAAAATAATGATATTTTCTATTTTTTAAGTATTTTTTAAAAAAGGGTTAAAACTGATGCGTTTTTATGCAAATTATTTCTAAATTGTTGTGTTGGAATTTGTTTTCGTGTTATTAAAACGATATTCTACACTAAATAACTTCAAGCCTTTCTCTTTTAGATCCAATCATTTGAAAAATAAAATTTTAAAACTTTTTTTAAAGATTTTTCAAAAAAATACTCAAAATTTTAACTTAACATTGAATAACTTTGTCATTTATGAAGATAATCAAACGAAACTTTATTTCCGTATATAAAAGAATATTATCCGTAATCTGTACGAAGATTGAAAAAATTGCTTAAAAATTACAGATTTAAAAAAAAAAATTGTGATTTTCGTAAAAAAACATTTTTGCAAAAAATAATTTAAACAGTATTTTTTGTAATTTTTTTTTATTTAAAAATACTTTATTTTTGCAACTAATTTGTGAAGTTTGAAAGCATTAACTTAAAAATTATGCCCTAAAAATAAAAAAATTAATAAAAAAATACGCGATTTTACAGTTAGCCAAAGACCTTTGAACTGTTTAACCGTCGACCTCATCTAACTCAAGGGTTACACTAAAAAGTTCTGCCTTAAACAGGGGGAAATCAGTAAATTAGGCGAGTAAAAAAAAATACAAGTGAAAAAGTTATTTTTGCTTCAATTTTCGTCATTTTTTCTTTAGATAATTTTCAAAATTAAATCATTATAGATGTTAGATTAAGATGACAAAATGTATTCAATACATTTCTGAGACTCCTTTAAAATATTTATCAGTATCAACATTTTTGTTCTCTTTCATAAAACTTATAGTTTACTTTAAAATAATGCCTAATGTATAAATCTTTTTTTGACATATAATTTAATAAAAACGCAAAATTTGCCCATTTCGAAATTTTTTTTGAATTATTCAGTTAAATAACCATAACTTCCTTAGAAAAAAATAAAAGCTATGTTCAAATAAAAAATTCTTCATTATTAATTGTGTGTTATTAATATATCAAAAATCACTAAATTGGCATGTCACAATTAATTGCTAAATGAATATTTTTAATCAATATTAGTATAAAATAATTAATTAATTTTGTTTTGTATTTTATGATTTCTTCTAAAATGAATAAATATAGATGAATTTAAATGAATATAATTTTTAAAAAGTTCATTGATCATTTAGAATCAGTGATTAAAAAAATAAAATGCCAAAGACTATCTTTTTTTTTTAAGAATTTTTAAAAAAGCTTTTTTTTTTACAAAACAACAATATTTTGCGTATTTTGATTTTTTTTCTAAAATTAATCAAAATTGTTGCCTTTGAATAAAAATGATTTTTAAAACTTTTAAAATCAGTGATTTAAAAAATAAAAAGCCAAAAACTTTTTTGAACAAATTTTAACAAAACACTCAAAATACTTGAAACAATCATTTAATAATTTCTTTTATAAAGATAATTGCATGAAACTTTTTTCCTGTGTGTCGAACATTTCAAAATATCCTCACAATTTTACTTCAAGAATTAAAATAGTAGTAAAATTTTGTAATTTGAAAAATTTCTACTTTTCTGTCTTTTTTCAACATACAACTATTTTTTAAAAGGCTACATTTTCGTTTCCGGGAACTAAAGAATTGAAAAGTGAGTGAGGGATTTATAAATTCGCACTGTTCGCCTATTCGAGGGTTTTTAGCGACGGACCTCGAAATTTTCAACCATTGTCAAGTGAGGACGAGGACGACACCTAAGCTTTTACCCACCTCTCCTAAGTACCACACCACACCAACGCAAGAACAAATTTCGAAAAAGGGAGTTTTAATGTCAAAGTTAAAGAAATCATTCACATTGCACATACACACACATAAGTCCTATCGTCCTGAGGGAAACAGGAAATTCCCATGGGGATTAAGTTATTCACTGGTAAAAGCCCGGGCTAAGCGGAGAGGAAAGAAACAAAGAAGTAAAAGTAATTTTGAGAAATAATATTGGAAGTGCTGATTTTGTGAAGAGAAGGGAAAATGTTAAACGAGAAAGCCATGACACGCACTCACAGGCCATACACTCGCATCATACACGTCACACCCACACAAAAGTGCTGGCGTCAGAAAGAAAGGAGGAAATTAACATAGAGATTAAGTTATACCCTTGGTGCAATGCCGGGCCGGGTCAGCTAGTATATATATATATATATATGTGTGTATATATATATATATATATATAGCAGTAAATAATTAAAAAGAAGATTAATAAATCCCAAGAATCTTAAGATCAGACCGGAAGAACCTGTATATATAAAAGTTAAAAATTATGTACAATATTTTAGGTAAAAAAAAATATTTTTAATCTTATCAATTTTAATCTCAGTTGTAAATTTTGCTGACAATAAACTAAGTATGCACATTTGTTTTTATATATTTTAATTTTTTATTTGTGTTAGAATAATGATGATCCAAAGAATGTGTTACAATTATTTGTGCATCAGAAAATTTGTACCTTTTTTCTTTGACTGATGATAAACAAGTTTTAGGGCTTATTTGACAGATAAAATTTTTGGTAAAAATACACTGATAAAATTATTCTTCCTTGATGTTCTAAATTGAATTATTCGTCACTTATTTTTAGGAATTCATCATGAATGAAAAGTTTTTATGCATTTGATAATAGAAGGACTAATGGGTGTGGATCATATGTCAAGATACAATATTTTAAGTAATATAGTAAAAGCTATATTTCCCTTGTATATTGAACTATATATCTGAATGTATTGCACTGAACATACTTTTATTTATGTGAATAGATTTTACATACTTTAATACATAAACTTTTCTTTTCATGCTATACATTTGTAAGAATGTTAACTTGGAAGCCATCTTTTATTTGTGTACGCTAATTAATTCTCTAAGTATTGTGTTACAAATGAATTTCATTTTGTTAGAAATAAATTCTAACCCTTTTTCATTAAAAATTTCCTTTGTCCATTTATTAAATAATTTAAATCTCTTTCATTCCCATGCTTGCTATCCTAGGAGAAACATGAGTCGGCTGATTTGCATAAAAACATGTTGTTTCTCTTTAGTTTATTTCTGCCACCAAGTATCCATATGTATAAATAAAATGTACTTGTATTCAACATCAGTTTAGTCTAGTCTGGTGTCTGATGCAGCTTAAGAATGTTAATTTTTATTTTCTGTATAGGATAGTCTCCTTTTTAAAAAAAATCAATTTTTTTGAATAATAAAAATTGTTTAACTTCAAGAAGTCATTCTTTAATTGGATTGAAGTACATCCTATAGCAATAAGTCCAAGTAGATTGAACATATTGAATAGAGAGAGCTTGCTACTTAAAATAGCAAAAAAATATGAAAATTTTAAAAAGATTATTCACATTCACTTAGCTTTAAAAGCAAATTAATAATACCAAATTGTATTACTGCATTAGAAAAAGGGCATTGTGATGATAAAAAATATTAATTCAATGCTTCAGAAAACGAATGTTTTTGCTGTTAACATTTTTGATAATGGGGTTGCATCTTGTCTTTCAAAAACCTGTTTTAAATTTTCCAATTAATAAAACTAGCTCTATAATTGTAATACCCTTAAATCAAATCCTGGAGCTTCTGTTATTTTTCATATCATTGTAAAGTAATGTAAATAGTCCTTTTGCATCATGGGAAAATATTAATCTCATTTTTTAATGTGTAAATATATGCACTAACTGGGTATAGCAGTTCTTCACATGGGTGAATTGAAAAATATAACAATCAAGATGAAAGAATTTTTTAAAAAAAGGAATGAGGACCAATTTTTTAAATAACATTTTGAATTTTAATCACAGAAGACAGCAAATTTAGACCCCTAAGGGAAAAAAGGATTTAGCATTTAAAATAAAGTCAATTATATGAATGCAGCTGAATTACTTAGTATTCTCCAGGTTCATCTGAAAAATGTGTTACTGTAAGAATAGATGCAACAAAATTTAAGAGAATTTTTATTTCTACCACAAAAAAACAAATAAATGATTAAAAATAATGATGTTGCTAATGCCTCCTGATCGAGCAATGTCAGATTAAGGCTCTCAAAATTCATTTTTTAAGGGGCTAGTTTTTATGCCAGTTGTTAGCTGTAGCTTTGAGCACCATGAAAGCGACAGTACGATTTGGCGCAGTTTCAAACCTAATTTTAAAGAACACCCTGATGGGTAATCAAGGGCCTCCCACCATACTTTCGAGAGGGCTTGCATTGCGACAGATATTTAGAGTACCTCATGCCACACAAGCACTGTATGTTTACAAACTTCTGTGCCTACTCCAAGATTTAACCCAGGCCCTATGGCACAACAGTCAGAATCACTAACCACAATACTGGATAGGTATCTAAAAATAATGACAAATGTAATGATAAAGAAAATAAGTAATAACAATCTCTAAAACTGCACAAAGAATTATTTAAAAATGAATGTGGCATATTACCTAAGTTTTGAAATGACACTTCAAAATTAAATTTTTTAAATAAAATGAATTTTTTGGAAAAAAAAATCTAAATACACACAAAACCATTACCCATTCTGCTGTATAACAGCAAAAAAAAAAATATTTTTTTCTTCTCGTATTGATGTTTTTGCTCTAGATCATACGTGTAACTCTGTATTTGTTCTAATGCTGTGTTTCCTTTTAGAACCAACAGCGTCGAAGAACACCTGGTGGTGTTTACTTTCAATTGTTAAAAGCTGATAAAAATATTGAAAAGGCCACCGTTGATAAAATATTTGAAGGAGAAATTAGTTCTTATGACCGTAAAAAAATATTTGAAGAAAGAAAGAAAAATAAAAAACTGAATGCACAGAAAAAGGCTCTACTTAAACAATTATCTCAAGGTGAATATTTACTCTTTTAAATCATTAATTATTTTATTGAAATAAGTATGAAGTAGTTTTTTTTTCCTTTTTACAATTAAGGAAAATTATTTAAAGAGTTATTCAACTAAAAAAATGGGATTCATGCAAAAAATTATTTTTGACTTGGGACCAAATGAATTATTTTCAATATTCATTTAAAAGTTATGAAACTTAAATATTGAACACAGTGATTAACCAGATTATTCATTGTTTGTAGGATCTTTAATAGGCAATCCCATAATTCTCATCCTTCTCCTTAAAACTAAACTTGTAAGGAATTTTTTTTTAAAAGTTATTACACTACTTTTCAGTATTAAATAGATTCTAATTTATGAATTTTACTCTTCAGAGAAGTTCAAAGCATGTTATATTTTCCATTTAAAACTTCTGTTATTTAAAGTTTATTAGCTTACAAGTTTGAGGGAAAGAAAATGATAAAAGTTAACTTTATTTGCAATATTTCTTAAAAATGCTACTTTTTCGCAGAAATGAAAACTTGTCAGGAAGTGTCAGTAGAATCAAAAATGGACGAAGATTCAATGGTAGTGGAAGAATCTACAATGGAAAAAGATTCAATACTTCAAGAAGAAAGTGCTAAGACTTCAGATTTGGAAGATGGAGAAATCGCAGACTAATAGTTTTCATCAGTGATTCATTTGTATATTTTGAAATTGAATTCCTTGTATATATTGAACATTAAACATCTTTTTGGTGATTCAAACTATCGCTCGGTTTAAGTACACTGTCTTTTAGAAAATTAATACTCCACAAGAAGCCCAACTTTGAAAATTTGAGGGACACGAATACTTAAAATCATGAAATTTTAAATGGTTCCTCTTTTTTTTTTTAAACATTTAAATTGTAAGTGCATATACATAAGAAAAAGAGTAAATATCCAAAACAAACCATGGATATCTGTGTAATAATGTGATCCATTTAAGAAATTTTGCTGTCGGTGAATTTTGTACTTAAAGCTAAAATGACGAGTAGCCATCCTTTTCAGCAACAAAGCCAAATTTTACAGCCCTTGTTTTTGTTAAAGCCTACAAATGAGCATATTACATCATTGCTGCCCTGTAGGTGAGATCATGGTCAAACATATATAAAGAAATGCGAGTATTTAACTTTAGAAGAATATAAAAATAACAAAATCAACCACATATTAACCCAGCATCACTCGCATGAAAAAAAACGACCTAAAGTTCTCGCGCAGGGTATGTCATACGCAAGGGTGTTAACATTGTGTTTTTACCGTACAATTTGTATACATTTTTCACATGTAAATTTAGTTTTTCTGTTCTTTTTATAAGGGCATTCAGTGCATTGTTTATACACTCCTTTAATCTCATCGTGAGTGAGTGCGATGTTTTCGCTGGATCTTAAATTTTTTTTTCAATCGGTATCTTTTTCAAACTTTTCTATTCTTTAAATTTAAAAAATTTGAAATTTCTTTTTTATTTTGTTTTAGCAAGTTTTTTTTTTTTTCCTTTCAGAAGTTCATCTGAAAGTGGATGTGTACCAGTTGTTTTCTTTAAAGTTATGTTCTTCTAAAATGTTTTTGTGTCTCTACGTATAAAACATTTATTTTCAACAGTGTCTCCCCTTTCTAAATCTGGATTGATTTCAGTGGAGAAACCATACTTGCTGTTATAATCTTCATCTGAAAACACTGTTTTACTATATTAAATTACTTAAATATCACATTTCTTCATCATAACTACAATACGCCGTAGCATAAGGAAGATTTAAAAAATGCTCATGCATTCGGAGCTGTAACAGTGATTCACACGCAGGGTATAACATACGCGAAGAGACGATATCCAAAAATATATATAATTAGAATTTGCCTACAAGCTAAGGCCTCTCAAAGGATATGACCTTAATGTCGGCTACACGAGAAACTATCCATTTTCCAAAAAAGGTTCAGAAGGAGTGTTGAGATGGTGAGACAATTTCAAAAATATTTTGTTTTGCAGAACTAAATGCATCAGCATTGATCTTAATTGAGGTTTCACTACACATAGTTTTCGAAATGAACATCAGTGATTTATGTTCCCACTTGTGATATGTGCTTCATGTGATTAAAAAACTGTTAATGCACACATATTTCCAAATAGCAAAACCTTTGCAAATATGGTCTTTTAAAGTTCAAGACATTTGTTCTTGTCCAAATATATTTGATAGAACTCTTCCAAGCTAATTTGATTGAATTTCTTCAACTCATAGTACATCATTATTTTGCAAGTCAAGAAATGGAACTAAGGGAAATATGTATCAAGACACATTCACAACAATAGTCATGCCTACAGTGAATGACATTAAAAATGCATAAAAAGCATTTTTTTTAAATCCAGAAATCAGTTTTCTAAGTTCAAATGTGATATCTAAAAAACCTATTTATCAGCTATCTACTCTGTGACATCTGGTTGCCATAATTTCAGAAATGATTCAAGTGTTGTTTCTAAAGACTAAGTTGCATTTGTAATACAGAAAAATGTTGTGTTACTTCGACAGTGACATCAGATCTAGGCCCGTGAAATTCATTACAGCAAGGGACTAGATTTTTACGCCTGTCATTAGCCGTTGCTTTGAGCACCATGCAGGTGACAGTACGATTTTGCATAGTTCCAGCCCAATTTCAAGGGAGAAAACCCTGGGAGTGGTCTGGAGCATCCCACCTTTCTTCCCCTTCAATCAACCTCGCAAGAGGACTTGTGGCTCAAATGGCTATTTGGAGTACCCCCATGTCACAAAGACACTATACGTTTAAAAAGTTCCAGGTCTTACAGCATGGCAGTCAGCATCACTAACCACTATACCGGATGGTCGGCAGAAAAATGTATTTGTTATTAATAGATCTATCCCTAGTAGATGAGTTATCATTTAGGTGGCTAGTTGTATGGACCAATAACACCAATTTTTTTTTCAAATTCTGCGATATCTTTTGGCGAGCAAAAAATTATTGTATTTCTTGCAGCAAATCACTCTTTTCAACATTTTGGCTCAGGTCAGCCATCCATCTTAATTCTGCATCCAAAGACAAATTCTTGGAACCTGATGGCGATTCAATCTGTTCACTAGTACAGCTAAATTTCTGATGATTGATATGATCCATTGAGTTACCAGGTATGTAAATTCACTTGATGAACAATGCAATGAATTTTTATAGATTGCTGGCCTCATTTTCGATCAATTCAAGTGTTTTCCAACTATTGCTGCACCATCCAATGTTAAGCTTGACAAAACATCAAGTTTTAACAAAATTCATTCAGTATAAAAGTGCCTGCAACATATCTGGTAACTAAGTGAGTGTACTTAAGCAGATATAACACCACCAATTCTTGTCTTTAAAATAAACATCAACACCCCTGATAAGAATTGCCTTTCAGACAGCTTGGAAATAAAAGCTTGGTTTAATTACCTACAAAATTTGTAAGGTAGATAGGATACTTGATTAAAATGAAACTTTCAACACAGAACTTTGCCTGATAGTGTTACGAGTTTCTAGGCATTTAAACTCAGCGGCACAACAGCCCATGAGGGCCAAGGCTTACTGTGCCCAACACTGTATATATGACCTTGGACCTATCTTATATTAGTCTCACGATGTACGCAGCTGCACTCTCCAGTGAGCACCCATATGAGCTTAGCATTTACATTATAAAATCAATCCCATATAGAAATAATTGTAAAAGTAGCTGAGTCAATGTATTCAAGATAGTAATGTTAAATGACTCATGACAATGGTTTCTTGGGGCATGTCAAATAAAATAATATTGTTTATTTATTATAGTACCCTTCAAAAGATAAACACAAGTGGAGATTTGCCCTAAAGAAATATGGCTCCATACTAGTTTTAATGACACATACAATCTGACCAAGAATTGTAACATTATAGACAAAAATGAGAATCTGCCCCCCCCCCATACAAATTTTCTTTATTATCCAACACTTTTTGAGTATGGGATAAGATTTTTAAAAAATTCAAGTGTTATGTAGCAATACATAAAATTGAACTAGATTTTAAACTTTTGTTGCATAAGAACTTTAATACTAGCTTAGTACTTATCTTTATCTTAAGACATAAAATTAACAGTTTTATATGTAAATTTGTTTTTGATAGTCAATAAGAATGAAGCAGACACAAAATAAACAAAAGCATCGATTTTATTGATGACAAAACATGAACTAATGCATTTAGAAAAAGACTGCAACAACCAGTATTCGTGAAAAGGAGCTATTTTATATAACAATTTTCCATTACCCAACAAGCATTTTACTAGAAAAAACTGATGATTGAATAAAGTTTTAAAAAAACTGGTATTCCCATGCATTAAAATTTTAAAACAAAAAAGTATCAAATTCACTGAGAATAAATGCAGATGCTTAATTGGAATCCACATGAACTCAAATAAACAAATGGCAAATCATGATTATGTACACAGTTTTAAAAAAATGAAAAATATGTATCAAATGAAAATTCTATATTTAAAAACAAAAAGTCACTGCTGTAGTAATTTTCAGGTGGGGTAGAAGTAATGCAGGGAATATAAAACTTTAAAGTTATTTATGCAGCTGAATCTTTGTACTTTTTAAATTTTCAAACAATTTTTCTAGTACACATTGAATAGACTATGTTTCATGCACAGATTGCATCAAGTTGTACAAGTGGAATAAAATTACACTTAAAAGAAGACATTTCAATGACATAAAGATCGAATGAAAGTGAAAATGCTGACTAAGGTGGCTTTGTCATAATATATGCAGCATTTTTAATAAAATCGAACTTGAATAGCTCGACCATCCATCCTGTAACCATTCATCAAATCTAAGGTGCAAGATTAAAGAAAACTTCATATATATATATGAATAAAATAAATGGTGCAAAAGAATATTCTACTAAGATTGGATAAAAACAGAAATTATAAGAATCGGAAGTGTTTAGCTATAAAAATTGAAAATATTTAAAGAGTCATTGGACTAATATGATTTCTAAAGCTATCACTGACATATATAAAGTATGTTAAATATTTTTTTAGATCTAATTCTCATAGTCTAAACAATAAACTAAAGAGCCAAAACATAACCAACAATCTAAAAGCTTTTTCATTCTTTTTTAGCTCACATAACCCTGTCAATAGGAATGGACGTCACAAGCTTCAGCTATGTGTTCACATGCAATGCATATCATAGGTCCAAGCCCAGGTCATGTAAATTACATGGCACAGGATTGTGAGCTTGAACCAGTGTTTCTCATGACACCCCACAGGTGTTCTACTGAATTAAAACCCAAGAAATCATGCAGTCAGGGACAGTATGTTGAATTACGAATTGCAGGAGGTGTTGCTCTATTGGAAAATTTCATCACCTTTCAAAAAAAGTTGTCATAAATAGATGTACTCGATCAATAATGACATTATTATAGTCCACAATCACAGTCTATAACCACATACCGCTTAAGGCTGACCATGTGAATGTCCAGCATAGCAAAATTGAGATGCAATCAGCTTGTGTTTTCTTGTTTGGCAATTGATCAAGCTAGTCTTCACTTAGCAACCATTGAATTCAGATTTCCAATTTCTCTTAAAATAAATCCAAGAGATCTAACTAGGCAACATATTTTTATTCCTCAATGTTGATGTGCTGTAAATTTGGAAGAATAACATCTCAGCAGCAATGGAGTCCTATTCCTAACAGTGTCTGCTAAAATGAATGTTTCAAAACATTTTTGATTTGCCCTGCTTTAAAATTTGTGGTCAGATGAACAATGAAATAGTACTGATTGCCCTTTACCATGTGTCAACATAAAGCAATTAGTTTTGAATGATATGTGATAGCCAATACTTTTTCCCCTTCTTGTTTCACCATCAGTAACCAACTTTCTTTAAGTACTGAAAACAGCAGCATAAAACATGCAACCAACTGTACCATTTCCAGTCACCTGGCCATAATGACTGTTATATTCAAATATCAAACTTTACCTAAAACATGAGTACAAAACACTCCAAACAATAGCTGTGCCATTCCCTTTTGTACCTTTTACAGTGACCATGCACAAATTACATCAGTAAGCTACTTCTACTCTTCAAAGACAGGGGGAGATTATATTTTGACTCTTTAGTATACATGATCATAAAAAGCTGAATAAATAGTTAACATGACAATTAATAGTTAATATTCACTATCTACTTTTTTTTAAAATGATTTCAAGTGTAACAAACACAAAATTCAATAAGAAAGCCAACCCCAAGAACTTTAAAAAATATTTACAATAACAGCATAATTTGCATGATAACCCAGCAATTAAAATTCATACAAGTTTCTATTAATATTTTAATTTCAACAAAGTAAAATTAGGAATGAAAATAACTAGAAAAACAATTACAAGACTATTTTTTCACATTATTTTTCTTAAAAGAAAGGAAATAGATTTGTGAAAAATTAATTCCTTTTTTAGCAATTAAATGTTTTATAAAATAAAACTCTTTACACAGAAGATAATTCACATATTTTAGGCTTTAAATTAAAATACACCATATTTGTTACAATGCGGAGAGAATCTCATGGATACATTTATCATTAAAAAAAAATCAAATTAACCATTCAATAGACCTAATAAAAAAAATCGTAACATTTACATTAAAAACATTTTCAGTAAAAGGATACCGACTGCCCGTTGAGCATCCTGGACACTCGCAAATCTTATTATGGCATTTCCTTGGCCTTTCAATTCAGCAAACCTCACTTCACCTTTGAATTAAAAATAAACATATCAATACATTTTCTAAAGATATAACTTAATTATTTACAAAAATACAAATTTTACTTCCAACAGACTTTTATTAGTTTATTTGGTACTTATGTATTATACTATCACCAAATTTAGCCAAATACTTTCATTGTTATAATTGTTTTGGAACATAAGCGGGAATGGTTCTCCACTATTGTCTGCATATCACAGCATTTTGCAACATCTTTTGATTTTAAAAAATTGGTCGACATTTTAATAATACCTCTTATTTTTGTAATACAAGAAGGGAGGGAAATTGCAATTACCACTTATTCTTGAAATAAGACTTTCACTTACTGGCTCAATTAAACAATTATTACTTTTTTATTTATCCCCCCCCCCCATTTCAAAATTTCATTCTACTATAGAAATATCAAAACATAACCATTTTGGTTTTCAAATTAATTACATTAATAGAGAAGAAAATTTTAAAGTAAAACAAACTTAAAATGATATTCTAGGTGCACTTTAAAAAATATATATACAATTATCGGTACCTGTGTGAATATCAACAGTTCTTTTAAGTATTAAAATATTGTTAATTGTTACTAATCAAATATAATTTCCAAAATCAAATTCTTAAAATTTAAAAACAAAAATATACTTTTTAACTTTGCATGAAAAATATAAGGAAAAAGATTTATGAAAGCATTATTAAGTAAAATAACAAATAAAGCACAGATATAATTTAAATACAAAAGAAAACTCACCTATATCACGGAACCTATCTTTAAGAGTTTGCCAGCTGAAAGAACTTGGAAGCTACATAAAAAACAATTTTTAAAAATTAATATTTTTTCCCCCTAAAGACTAATACTAGTTCACTAAAATAGGATTAACACAGGACAAACTCAGTCAACTAATTTCAACTTTTTGTACATTTAACAAATTTAGAGACATTAAAAGATATATCTAAAGGAGATAGGATAGGATCTCCAGATAGGATTACCCTTGTCAGCTCTTTCAAGTTTCGAATATTTTGAACACCTTTTGGCAATTTATAATCAAGCTAGATGAGGAATATTCTAAAAAACACTATCGAGACTCTAGGGCCCTTTATTTATTTATCTATTAACCCTCAGAATATGTCCATAATTAAAATATACCATTACTCAATTGACACTGCACAAATTTTTACATATCACTATCACATCATAAATTATTGGAGCCATATTTAATACTGAGAACTTAACTTTATGGTATCAATCAACAGTGCAGTTCACCAAAAGATTTTTTATCTGCACACAGTAAAAAAGTTATTGGAAGGAATGGTAAAAAAAAAATCCTTTAGCAGCAATTAACATATGACGTATACTAATTTTGCAAGCCCATAGGCTGAGTGGTACAACACTGCACATTCATGCCACAGATCTGGGGTTCAAACCCTGGGCCGGGAAAGGTTGACTCAGCCTTTCATCCCTTCAGTCGTTCGACAAATGAGTACCAAGCTAGCATGGGAACTATACACTGAGGTTTTGAGTGAGATTGACCACCTGACTGGAACATCTGCTCATGCACCTCAATGTCCAAGGTCATGAAAACTGAGATGGGCACTGAGTAGGCCTTGGCCTCTATGGGTTGTAGTGGCACTGAGATTAGTTAAGTATATTAATTTTAATTGCATTAAACAGCTTTGAAAACTCTTAAAATTTAATCAAAAGCAAGATTCAGACACTACAAAAAACTAAAATAAATAAATTGTAAATAATAGTATGGAAATTACTGCAATTCAAACTTAAATGTGCAATAACTTTTTCTAACATTTAAGAAAATGCTTGTTCTATCTATAATTCTCTTTGCATAAGGAAAATGAGTGCAGCAGTAGCTATGAGTTTCTCCCTCTATTTTATTACATCTGCAGTGTCGCTACTCCGTGTAATGATTTTTTTTTCCCTTAAAAAAAAGCATATTTTTTTAGAGTTGTGTTCTTTAAAAATATTGTGATATCCATAAAGGACTACTTTTAGAGAAAAATATACTGAATGAATTTTAATATCCATATGATGGCATAAAAAGTTTAAAATAATAACAGTCCATTTCAAAGTAATACTAAGTGGGTTGCCAACAATACCAAAAAAAAAAAAAACATTCATAACTTCATTTCTCAAATTTTTTAATTGTTGTTAAAATTATATTACTTATAAATTTCAAACTTCTCTGCCTACTTCATTTGTAAATTAGAGTGAATTGAGTACAGATTACTAGGAAAATTAGCCAATATCATTTTCAATAACAATAAGAGGAATTCTTTCTTGACAACTTTTTAACCAAAAATAAAACTAATGCCAACATTAAAAATGTCAGACGTTAACCCCTTAACTGCCGCGGCTGAACACATATCGCTCACTCAGCCAGTTTCTTAACTACCCATGGCCTATATATGTCTTTCCCAATTTCAATCATTTGCAATACACTGCTACCAGTAAAATTATTCCGAAGGCCAAGAAATGCAACAAAATGACTTTGACAGTGTTTGTGAAGGAATTACTTATTCATGCCTTTCCTTTTCTACCAATGCATTACATAACTTGCATGCCTGTGTGGAAAACGATAGCACTGGAGTGCATATTCTGTAACTTTTTCTCGGCAGGTAAGGGGTTAAGATAAAGTTTTTTTTTTTTACATTTTAAATAAAACTGATCAAAATTTTTAATGAAAGAAGAAAATACTTACAAATACTTTCAAAAAACAAAGAATTTAATGTGGAACATACTACTGCATATAAAAGTATATGCAATATTATATACGTTTAAAAAATGTGCATTAAAAAAATATAAAAATAAACTTAAACAGCACAAAAAACTGAAACACATAAAAACCAAACTTCCAACAAAGTAAGTTTAACCCATTTATATAATTAAGAGGAAAAAAATGGCTACAGCAACTGAAGCATTATACGACATCACCAAAAGCAAAAAATACTATGAATGAAGCCAGCCATTCCCCAAACTGCAATTTCACTGCAGCATTAGTTTTCCTTACACCAAGAAAAAAATCGTTTTTGCTGCAAATATTTTCAGTCCAGTGGCTTAATACTTTCCAGTATCTTGCTATTCAAATTTAAACAAGATGTCACAATTTCAATTCATTAAGTCCAATTACATCGTGCTTCGAATAGGAAGCATTTATATAACCATAGGATCTTCAAGACATCATATTGCTTCAGTTACCAGAGGCCTCATAAAAATGCTCCAAAGCTGTGAAACTGAATTAAAATCTTTAACAAAATGTTGTTACAAGTGCATTTATAACACCACTAGTAGAAAGGCTTGTATAACTTGTTAAAACATAAAAACACATTTTTCCCTACCTTTAATTCAGTCTCATTCATGAATGTACCACAATAATTTAACTCTCATATTAGAGAGTTCCATGATTAAACCATTCAAACTGAATCCAGTTACCAAAAAATTAAAATTAGCTTTTAAAGATATAACTGGCAAAATAAATATTAGTTATATTTCTTATGTTGTAATATTTAATAAATATAGTTTAAATAATACCTTATAAAATATAAATACTAATTGATATAGACCAACATTTTTCAGGTCAATAAGTTGAACAAATAATTCATATATTTTTAAGAAAACATAGTTAGAAGGACTGTAGTGGCCTGGAATAATTTAACAGAAAATAAATTGAAATTGCGTTCATCACATATTAAAATAACTATAATACTACAATGAGTAAAACATCAAAATAGAGTTTATGGAAATATTAACTACCCACTGTTTAAATAGCAGTTCAATATATTATATCAAAAATAAATTACATTTTTAACTCTACAAAATTGTATCAATGTTTGTTTTTATAATTTCAAACACAGATCCTTGTTACCCTATTTTTATTTTTATAATGATATAACCTAAAATTATCACTATTAATTAACTTATTCATTATAAATAATAAAACAAATATACATAGAGTAAAGAACATATCTAATAAACATCCCCTCCTTAACCATGATTTTAAAATAGATCCAAAAGTAATACATAAAAAAAATAATCCCTATTTAAATTAAATTTAAAAAATTATACATATAGTAGAAATTTGCATAATTTAACTCAGTAATGAGTTACTCAGTTCATGAGGGTCAAGGTCTACTGTGCCCATTTCAGTAAATGTGACCTTCGGCCCTGGGATGTATGAGCAGATGTTCTGCTCAAGAGGTCAGTCCAACACAAAACCCCCAGTGTTAAGTTCCCAAGCAAGCTTGTACTCATTTATCGACCCAATTAAGGGATGAAAGGCTGAGTCGACCTTGTCCAGCCCTGGGTTCAAACCTCGGACCGGTGGCGTGGAAGCACGATGCACTGCCACAAAAAATTCACATACTCACAGCAAAATATTCTTATTTTACACTTGAACTGTCAATATTCTCTCTTGAGATGAAACTTAATTATTCTCTTTCAATATAAATAGCTTTTAATGACATTGCTAACATAATTTGAACACCTTATTTTGCCAATGAGCAAGATTGCAAATCATCTATTTGATTTTTAATTTAATTCTTGCAACACACTATTTTACAAGTTAACAATTCTAATATTATTTCTAAAATGATGAAAAATTCACAATCAAATTAATAGGAATAAGACTAAACATTATGTTATTACATCGCAAAAATGGAGAAATTTATTTTTAAAAAAGTTTCAACAATTTCTTTAATAATTATTTTTCTTCCACTAGCCAACTTTTTAATTACTTTAAAATTTGGCAAAATTATTACCATAAAATCTGGCATATAACATGTACTCTTACTTTGAAGCAGCGATTTTTAATTTTTAGGTAAATTTGGTATATAACGTGCATCCCTTTTCTTTTTTTTTATAAACAAACTTGAAATGCACAAGTGCAATGCTCTTGTTTTGAAGTAATTTATTTAAGATATTATTCCAAGCTTTAAAAAAATAGCATACTTCTAGAACCATAACCCCTAAAGTTCATAAAGAATGTAGTTTCTTTTAAATAAACAGAATTTCGATCCATGTTAGAAGTCAATTTTTTTTCTTCTACGCTCATCTTTTTTATTTTCAAAGGTCTCACTTTTATACTCGGCGTATAAATGCAAACGTAAACTTCGATCTTATTTTTTGTGTTAAAAGTGCACATTATATGCCGGATTTTACGGTGGTTGAATTTAATTCAAAATCCTATGTGGTTTTAATGTTTTTTCCTCCATTTTTTTTATGCCAATATTGTAAGTATATCCTCATAGCAGGCAAGAATACAACTAGTAACACATAAAATAAAAGCACAAGCATTGAGTGATGAGTATATATTTATAAACAGAGATAAGTATAAAAATCATGTTGTTTATACTCATAAATGAAAACTGTCCCTTTCTGGAAAAACAGATATTAAAATTGTCTCCCAAATTCAAAGCCTATTTATAAAAAGGAGGCTCTAACAATTTCAATTCTGAATTGAACAAACAGGGACAAAAAATAATTTCATTGAATTTAAGAATAAAATACCATTATAAATTTTATTAACAATATAGAAAGAAGCATATATTTAAATGCACTGACAAGTCAAAACTTATGACTATCACAACATATTCCAATGAACTTGTCTTGTTGACATGGAGGGCAAGTAATGGACCAACCACTATTGGAAAAGGTAAGGAATTATTCTTGCATTTATTTATGTGAATGATGGGAAAGTCTGCAAATTTGAGGGAATTAAATAGAGGGCAGATTGTAATGGCCAGAAGTACCAAACTGCAGAAAAGGTAGGTTGTTCATGATCTGCTGTTGGACATTCACCCATCCTCAAAGAAAAAGGACATTAGAGACTGCCCTGTTTCGTATAGCAAAATATGTTCCAAACAGTGGTTCATCTGACAGCCAAATACAATGCATGTCCTCAAGTGGAAGTGTTTCGGAACACACAGTTAAGTAGACACTGTTGGAATGGAACTGCACAGCAGATGCCACACTTGTGTGCCTCTATTGACCAAGCATTTATGTCAACTACACCTACAGTGGGCTTGAGAACATTAAGACTAAGCCATGGATAAATGAAAGAGTTTCCTGGTCTGATGAATCACAATTTCTTATTCATTACATTGATAATTGTGTCAGGTTGCATCATCTTCCAGGCAAACAATTGCTCCCTCCATGTCCAGCTGTACATGGGGGGTCGCCGAATTATGCTTTGGACCTTATGGGTGGCTCTGAAGCTCTTAATTATGGTAGAGCAGACCATGAAAACTGCAGATTATCTGAACAAAATTTCTGATCAGTTACACCCTTACATGGCATGTATTTCCAAATGGAAATAGAATCTTCCAAGCAGGACAACACTCGTTGTCATTAGGCTCAAATTATGTTGGAGTGATTAAGATGCATAATGATGTATTATAATTAATGCCTTGGTCAAATAATTTACCAGATCTTAATCCAATAGAGTACATTTAGACTTTCATAGAAAGGCAGCTCAGAGATCAAACATCACCCTGTTGAAATATCCTGATTTCATTTTATCGCTGCTTAGATATTTGATACTACCTATCTAATGTCATTTACCAAGAACTTGTGGCATTCATGCCAAGTAAAGTAGCTATTGCTTTGTAGGTCAAAAGTGGTATATTGAGTGGTATATAAAGTGGCCTTATTGAGTAGGTAATCATAATGATTTGACTTTTCAGTGTATATACATGCACACATATGGATGTTGTTTAATTATAGGTAAAGTATTTATACTAAAATATCTAAAAATTTTAAATTAATCATTTACATGAAACAAGATTTTTGATAAAAATAAGATAATATAGATTAAGTGTTGCTTATAATAATTAAAAATTAAGAGCAATATCTCAAATAGAAAAAATTTAATTCGAATAACTTATTTCAAAGAAGTAAAAAATATTCTAATAAAAATAATTTGTAAATAAGATGGGGAAAATTACTTTAATAATTGCCTAGTTATAATTTTCATTTAATAAACACGGCAATGAATATAGTATGCATATATTTTACTGAAAACATGAGAATATCAATATATTCTATAAAAATAAAAAGATTTGTTGAAAAATCATTTTTAACTCTTAAATACTTTAAAACAATTTCAATAAACTAATAAATATTTCATACTTGAAAAAAAATTTAAACTAATTACTTTAAAAAATTTTTTAAAAAAAGGTAAAGCATAATTAATATATTTTTGTATCCACATAAAAAAGGTATTTTTTAAAATCTCAGCTTTGGATTTTAGCTTGATATAACCAATATTTAGAAAATAATTTGCAATGGTAACTGCATCCAGCTGAACAATACACCAAACATCTTATTTATAGTAAGCCCAACAAACAAAACACATAAAATTTTAAAGAGAAAATCGACCTACATTTCCCAATAACACTGTATCAGACAGACTTGAATTGTTGTAGGAATCATTTGATCGATCAAAACCGTCTCTAAAACTTCGACCTCCACTTCCAAGCTGATATGGAGGATCGCGACCCATGTTATCAATACCGGAACGTCCCATGACGTTCCCACTAGGCATCATGGAGGATGATCCTCCCATTCCCATCCCCACATTGGGGGAAGGAACACCCATGCTTGAGCCACTCATGCCCATGCCCATAGCAGAGGCACCCATCATTCGGTCAGCAGCCATTGAATTATTCATACCCATCGATCCTGTAGCAGCAAGACCCATTCCAGATGAGGACAACATTAAATTACTTGAACCAACACCAGACATAACACCTCCTCCTACACTGCCTGAAATGAAAACCATCACACTCATTACCTGAAATAAAAACATTTGATTTAACTGCATCCAAATAAAGACATTCGTCGCAAATAGTCCACAGCAGCATAGCTGATTCACACACAGACTCTCCAATCCAATCCAAACTCTCACTCAAATTTTCAACACACAAGATATATCAAAACACAGCATGATGACTCATATTTTTGTTTTCATAGTACCACATGTGTTCCAAAAAGGACTCCAAAATCATTCGTGATCAAATGGCAATACTTGATAATTTATTTTGGAATATTTTCTTGAATAAGAGTAAATAAATGCATAACTTTTGCATTTATTTTGCTATCCTCTCCAATAAAGCAAACATAAGAAATCATTATTACTGGTACTTATAATACCTCACATTAAGTGTTTATTTTTTTCCTATCCTGATTTACTACTTTACAGAGAACCAGAATACAGTTATTCACGAAAGACCATGTGTTGAATCTGGTTAAATTAATAGTGAAAAAATAAACAAAATAGTGCAATATGAGATCATTAAGGGAAAGTATTCCTGGTATACATGAATGAGTTCTGTGTCATCCAAAACGTATCTGGGCAACAGAAACTGTTTTTAAAGCAAACAGAATTTACAACATTCCACTGCAGGCAGCAATTGTTAAAAAGTGGATATCATACTTGTTTGTACACATTGTGTAACAAACATACAAGAGGTAACTGATTTTAAGTGAAGATAATATTTTACTGGCATATATCCTTTTGAGATAATGGATACTGTAGCTTTTTAACTAATGCGTGAAAACAAAATTTCCACCCCACAAAACAGACTAGTAAATATAAGATAAACCAGTAAAACAAATAATCAGGTTTTGAAGTGAATTATGTTGCAAAGATAATAATAACAGTCAAAGTGACTGAAACATCCTAAAAATTTATGAGTAAAATAGTGAACCAAGTTTTAGCATGCTAAACAAAATTATTCTAAAACATCCCCACAAAATTTGATAATAAGGCATTTCAAAAGATGCTATGAATACAATGTGATACTATGTAATTTGAATGTTTGGATGAATTATACATCATTCAAGTTATTTTAAACAAGGCATGCAAACATGAAGTATATTCATAAAGATAAAATCTTGATCAATTTACAAAAATTGTAAAACATATTGACAAGTCCGGAACAAGGTTGGAAGCCATATCTTTGTGAACTTCTATAGCTTAATTATTTCATGACCAACAGAAAGAAAAAAAAAGACAGGGAAAAGAAATGCAATATTTTTTAGACAGATAGATTCATTTGTATATGAATGTAAAAAAAACAGTGCTTTCCAGGACGCGACAAGTGTTTTACTCAAAGACATCCATGAATTTATGTTTTAAGAATATGAACAATTCATCTGAACAACCGAATTTAACTATCTCAAAAGAATAGTGGTTTATAAGAGAAAAATCGAGATCAAATATTACCATCAATCAAGAATTACAACAACTTCTCAATGAAAAAAAATATGTTCTCTAGTCCACATACACTTCACAATTTGTATAATTTCATTCTTAGATTAACTTAAACTCAGCATTTCCATTATTTTAATAACCATTTATGTCTTTAAATTCATTGAAAAATAAATAATTGAATATTTTTGTAAAGTACAAAATATCTTTAATTGCATAAGCATTATTTTAAAGATACATTATTTAATTTTTAAAAAGAAGAATAAATTAAGAAATGATTTTAAAAGCATTTTCGGGAACAATCCACCACTAAGATTGACTTTTAGTGCAATAATTGTAAGTCTAAGTCTAATTTTCCTTTTATTTTTTATTTTTAAAATTTAATAAATATTACTACTCGTTAACTTTCAAACATTGAATAATTAACTACACAATATCAATAGAGTATAGAAGAAAAAAACTATAATGAAATCAATAACCTAAACATAAATCAAAGAAAGTAAGACAGGAAAAAATACATCTGCAAGTTCAATTATTTCTCAACAGCTAATATGCATAACTTTCAACAATCAAAGAATATTTATGCATATATATAGACAGAGGCACAAATGAAAAAATCTAATCACCAAGAATTTATTCAAATGTTTAAAATCTCAGAGATGTTTCAATGTTTAAAATTTACAAGTGCCAATCAACTGTTATGCATTGATATATAGAACATGCCAAATCCTGATTATTAAAAATAACATAGCTTGATTGCTTTGAAAATCAATCATCAAACTGACCAAAAGTTAACTAAAATAAATATTTATGATGAAATTTTTTGAAGAATACTAGACTGTAAAATAATATTAGCAAGTTCCTCTGAAAACTCCTTATTTAGTAATTTTTCCAATTTTTCTCTTAGCCACCTCTTTATTCGATTACAAGCACAATACACAAAAAATACACAAAATAGTTTTCACACTCCTTCCTACAGCAAAGCCTAATGATGTCATTTAGGAGCAAAATATAAAATGCTTTTAAATTGGAATTTATATCCCACATGTGCATACCCAAAAATAGTAAGTCTAATTCTCTACTGGCTTCAGAGTTAAATTCTCAAAAACAAAACAAAATGAAGAAATAGAATGTTCAGAATATGAGTAGAAAAGTTATGAAAGAACAAAAAAATGTAGCCAAATCAGCAACAACAGAATCAACTGGCAAATATTGTTGCAAATATGCAACGTTATCTAGATACAAACACAAAACAAAATTAGAAGTTACACATTTTCCAAACAAGGTGAAAGGGAAAAAAACCTGGTTTACAATTTACTAGCATAATCTTACATTTTTTGCTGGTTGAATACAAACAGTTTTCAGAATATAATATTAACTTAGGACTGTCTTCATATAATGTTATAGAATAGAAACGTTTTTTTTTTTCAAATAGATAAAAACTCCGATATTAATATCATTTTCTAACTTCACTATGCCATAGGAAAGCAGTGTATTGTATTTTACTACTCCTTATCTGAATTGAATATTTTTTCAGATATACCATATGTTCCATAGCCTGTCTTCTATAAGGCTTTAAAGGAAGTCTTCTAAATGTCTTTACCTGTCTTCCAAATGCACTTTCACTTTATATATTAAGTGAAAAAATTATTTATTGAATATTTTTTATTTTAAACACACTTTTGAAGACAAATGTAACATACCAAACAAATTTTCACATCTTTGATCATTCTTTTCAGTTTCAGGCTGAGAAGTTGTTCCAACAAAAAAAATTGTTTTTTAAAAGAAAGTTTAATTAAATACTAATGAGTAAATATAACGTGTTATGAATATATTTTTACAAAGAATTTAAAAGTATAATTCTTTAAGATATTGAGTAAAATTAATGTTGATTCAGCAAACATTATACCTAACACTTTCTTATGACCATCTAACTAAAAAAAATAATTCATCATTTTGAATTATGTCAGTTTTTTAAATATACAAAAATACCTGCAAACTATTAATACATGATTGTTCCCCTTTTAGAAAATTATGCACCAGATAAATATTTTTGCTCTGTCATTCAGGGTAAAATACAATTAACTACTTTTTTAAATCACCAAGATCATACAATGCGTTCTTGGTAGGGTCCAAGTGAATGGATTAAGGGGAAGATCTAATTAAAAACTTAATAAAATTTACAAACAACCTGATATTGTAAAATTCATCAAATTGCAGGCTTAAATGGGCTGGTCAACTGGCTAGAATGAATGAAGATCTTCCTGGCAAAGCCCATGAGAAATAAATCTCACGGCAGACCCCTGATAAGATGGATTGATTGTATCAAAAAAGATCTTAATATTTTAAAAGTTAAGAACTGGTAAACAGTTGCCAAAAGTAGAGATGCCTGGAGAAAACTGCTGGAGAAGGCCAGGGCCCACGCAGGACTGTTGAGCCATTGAAGAAGGGGACTTGTCATTTTAGCTATAACTAAGTTGTACTCAAACCTTTTTTTAAATGCCTTCCTTCAATGAGCGTAATTTTCAAAAAAATTACAAAGTGATACACTTTTCCTATAATTTGTATCTTATTAAAGAAAAGCTCACAAAAATTAAACTATTTCATCAATCCAACACTTATGAAATGAGCAAAGACTTGAAATAAAACAAAATCAATTAATACTTTTTGGCAGCTGTCATATTTAATAAGAGAACTGTTCTTTATATTTTTCCCACATAAAATTTTTATATAAGATAGCAGATTTAAGAGAAAATTATTTGCTGATGTCAGCACTATAGTACCCACATACACAATGAAAACAAAATTATATTGGCATCAAAAATATACTTTTTTGTTAGTTTTATTAAAAAAACTCTTAAAAATTGTAGCTTTGACAGCTATAACTATTTTTTTGAAAAACTTCACATAGAATTGTATTTATTTAAAGGAAAATATTTTAAAACCCCCTTTTTATAACAGCTTATAAGTTATAATTCTCAAGAATCTTCAAAATTGGAAAAGTACAATCAAACAAATTTGAAGTAACAACAGTTGACAAGCAAAAATCAGAAACACTTTGCATGTCAAGCTTCAATTTATAACTTACCTCCCATTCCCATTCCAAAACCAAAACTTCCATTTGGACCAGTAGCATTTTCTATGAAAAATTACATAAATTATAACACACTGCCATACAATACAGTAATTAAACAGCTCAAACATCAATTTAAAAAATTCTTTACTTTCAAATGTATTCAATCAAAAATAAAACACTTCAGAATTTTATACATAAAATTATTCACAAATATTCAACTCAGTTACCACACATCATGTTCGTATTAACTAAGGTAAGTTTCAGGTACTCAATTTAAGTTATGAATGAGATATATTTTAGTTATTCAATTAATTTTGAATAGATTCAAAACAAATATAAATTAAGATATTTAACAGTTAAACTCTTGTTATTAAATTTACATACACATAAAATCATATTGCAATGGAAAACATTTCATAAAATGTACTTAAAAAAACAAAATTTAAACATACTACTAAACTGCATAGGTTGTCCATTCATTCCAAGACCTTTTCCAATACCATGTAATCCAGCTATAAAAATAGAATTGAATCTTTAATTTTTGAAAACTGACCTATTTAGTAGAAAAAAGAAAAAACAAAGGGAACAAATCTAACTTACCAGGCAATTTTGCTGGAATAGAATCCCCTTCTTCACTGAACTTATCCTGAAAGAATAAGATAAATTATACTCAAAATGCAGGGGAACATTGAATTGCAAATTTCAAGTTCATTGGGGGCACTAATATTTAAAACCATAATAGTGACAATGATAGTAGTAAGCACGATTAAAGTAGGCCTCTTTAAAGCAGAAAAACGTTTTTTACATTAAAGCTTACAAGGAAGAAAAAATAAATTATCTTACCATTCTAACATTTATTATCCTAGCAAACAGTCTTTGTCCATTAAACATTGCTGCAATTAAGTTAAGGATTTAAAAAACTAAAAATAAAAAAATTAATACTTAAAACTAATATAGTTTAAAACTGATATAATAGATAAACTTTCAATCTTTTTTTTTTAAAAAAAGTATGTAAACCTTAGAAAAAATTGCATGATAAACATTAGGGCTTGCAAACCCACTTTTTGACAAAATTTACTTAACCATAAAAATAAGGTTTCCTTGAAAAATCAAAGATGAGTTATATATTTTTTCCAAGACATCAATGATTTTTTTTTAATTTAAATAAAAAGCATATTGTAAGAATGAATAAGCAAAGTTTAAAAAAAATATATTATAACAAAGGGGAATTTAAGAGTTAATAAATTTAAAAAGACAGGAGGAAAATGATGTATTTATGATGTAATTACAAAAATATTAAATTTTCACAAATAAATACCATGCATATATAATATACCAATAGTGAAATTTAAGTATTAAATGTGCTTGCATTGATTCAATCCACATCAACAGACAGTAAGAATTTTTTAGATTGGCAGTAATTTTTGCACCAAATAATTTAATGAAATATTACCTGTTAGGTACATTAGTTTTCCTTAAATATTATTTTACAAGTTGTTATATGTAACTTTTTCAGATGATGAAATATTTATAAAGCTACATTATTTCTATTTCATAATTCTTAAATAAAAAAATAATACAAATTGATAAATTAAATGTTGCATATATATAACATTGCTTTACTTTTGGTAGGTTTTATTATAAAATTAAAGTAATTGTACATTATTATACTTTTAAAAACCTGGCTAAAAACCAGTTTTTCTCTTTACAAAGAAATAAAAAACAGATGTTGAATTTCATCAGGTTTTTGCAAGCCCTAGTAAATAAACATTTTACACATTCCAGACTTTTTAGCTTTTAATGAATATTTATAGGAATAAAGTGCCCCCTTTTTTATGAACACTTACAAATCTATTACAAATAAATCCCCCCCCCCTCCTAAGAATTCTCGGTTGTGTAAGTATATATAGATATTAGTGTATAATTAATATTGAAAACCTACATTGAAAATATATTATTAATATAAAACTGATTTAATAAGTACTTATATTTTGTAACTTTACATAATATAGAACTAAAATAAGCAAATTGATTGAAATTTTATACTATATAACATGTAAAATAGCATAAAATAAACTCATAAAAGTTTAAATAACCTCAGATGAAACATTTTTATAAAAGGTTTTTACTTATATACATATACAGCTCCCAAGTCAAGGAGTTAAAGAAAAAATTTTAAGATGAAATAGACCACATGAATATTGTTTCGTGAACTTGATGTCAATACCTAATCCTTTTGTATCAATGCAAATGGTTAATCAAAATCAAGGTCAAAAGCCAAATGGTCAATCAATATAATTTCTAGATGCACAGAGAAAGGTAAAAAATTAAAATGAATGCAAAGCTATTGAGCTGTACATTTGTAACATTTAAACATGATAAATCAAAAAAGAATTTCTAATTAAATATGAAATATTAATTTTGCAATAATTTGCACTTTTGAAATTTAAAAATAAAAGATAAGCACATGAAAAGGATACATATAGCTTGCACAGCTTCTAAAGGATGTTCATATTCTGCAGTACCATGGCCTTTACTTTTTCCTTCATTATCGACATTTAATTCAACTTTAGCAAGTTTACCAGCAATTTTAAAAATTTCTTCAAGTTTCTTTTCAGTAACTTTATAATCCAGCTGGAAATCAAATGCATGACATTAAAAAAAATGAATGAAAATTTTACTTGCCCCCTCAAAAAAAAAAAAAAAAAAAAGATGGTAGTTCATATAACAACAAATACACTAAGTATCAAGAATTTTACCATATAAAAACAAATGAATTAATTTTAAAAAGTCAAGAAGATATTATCAAGCATTATAAAGAATTTGTTAACATATAAAAACATATCTTATTTACATTAGAAATGAAAACTTTATTGTTCAATGGTCCATGTATTCCAAGTGACTTTAAGAAATCAGGATTCAGCCCATAAGTATTGTATGGTGGTTCATGTCGAAATTCATTATTACCAAATCCTTCATTATTCCTCATAAAATCTCGGTCTGATGTTCTTGATGGAACTCGTCTCCTATCCATTTCTCCAGAGTCCTAAGACAAAATATTAAAATTAAATGAAACATAAAAAGCAATATTGGATTTTTCACACCTAATATAATTTTTCAACTACTTCTTTTGGTGGTGATGAAGAGATTTAAAATTTATAACTCAAAAATATAAGCCAAATCTTTTGGTCAAATTCATTAAAAAATATAAAATATGTTTCACCATGCAAATTTTCAAACAAAAAATCTATATTTTATTTAATTTTGTTCAAAGATTTCTCATACATCATTAAATTAAATTTCAATGAGCTGATTAAAGCATACAGCCATAAATTATTTTATTTTCCTCATCCCATATGAAAGTACATGACCAGATTTAACACAAGTGAATTCAAAACTAATGAATTAAAATTTGTAAAAAACTAGTGAATTCAAAATTAAATTCATATTTTTTAAATATCTATTGGTGGATGAATAATTATTCAACTTTATAAAAATATGCAATAAAAATAATACATTAATCAATGATAAAACTCATTATTTTTAAATTTTTCTTCATGCTCACATAATATTAAAGCAGGAACATGAAATATTTTTTACATTATGGAAACTCTTATAGAAGTTTAAGAAATATTGGTATGAAATAGCAAGATCAAATTCCTCATAATCTGCAAACTCTTTTTTTTGAAAAAAATTGATTGTATAGGAATAAAACTACAGAATATGTTTCAGTACAAAAAAAATTCTACATGTACAATGGGACCTCTATTTTATGAAGTCACTAAATCCAGGAAAAAAACTTATGTAACAAAGTGGAAAATTTGTTAAACAGAGATTGATCTTTCAATATTCTTTTGTTCTTGGTTTCAGGAAAAAGTTCAGAAAATAAGAGTTTCTGTATATATTGGAGAATATATGTATACACATATATATAATAAATAAAAAGTATATCTTTAATAAGTTATCATTTAATATAGTAATGTCACTAAAGTAAAAAAAAAATATATATATATAATTCTTACTAATTTGACATTCAATGGTCTTCCTCGAAGTTCATACTTGTGCATAATTTCCACAGCTTTCAGTGCAGTTTCGTTGTCTTTAAATTCAACAATTCTAAATAGCAAAAATAATTAAATTGCATAAAAAAATTTTAAATATTATTCGACACAGTATTTCTAACCTAATTTTCTGTAAAAAAACTCCTAAGAAAATCTCTACTTGACAAAAGAAGCATGCCAGCCAAATTTAAAGTCAGTAGGTCTAATAGTTCCAAAACAGATATTCTTTCTACCTATTATGCCCCCCCCCCAACCTTCTAATTCTCAGAAGCTGATTTCCACAAAGCCCACTCTTAGTGGATCTCTTCTCCACAAAAGAAGCATATATGCAAAATTTCAAGTCTATTTGTCTAATCAATCCTGAGACCTTGTGTAGAGTGAGTGAGTTGCTTTTCTACATGAAGAAAAGCAATAAAAATTAGGAATTCTTAAACAGGGGAGAGGAAGAACAGCAGTATAGTAATGTAAAATATAGATAATTTTGATTTAAAAACCAATTGTTATAAATTAAATATTTCATAAAAGCAATGCAATTCTTTGTATGAGATTTTTATGTTTATTAATAAAGAAATGCATGCTGTAAGATAACTTACCCGCAACCTTTGAACTTTCCATGTTCATCTTCAAACAATTCTACAAAAGCAACATCACCAACTGAAAAATGAACATATTTCTATTAAACACTTTATCATAAAAATAAATATCCATAGTAAAAAAGCAGTAAATACAGAGCCATAATTTTATATAACTGAAAAGAAGCACTTATTTCAATACAGAAACCTTACAATCTATGGATTTTCTAAGACAATTTTTCTTAATTTCAAGAGCATTTAGAAAGAAAAAAAATTCAAATTTGTTATAAGTTCAACAACACTTTTAACATTTTTCCACACTTGTCAGAATTTTCATGAAATAAACCTTTTCTAAATATTGTATTTCAAGTAAAAAAAATGTGTCCAGAATCAAAGGACTTGACTAACATTCTGCATATTTAAATAAAAGACATAACAGTAAATTGAGCAAAATACAAACTGATCAGTGAAAGATTCATTCTACTTCTAATAACAACCAGGAAGTAAAAATTGTGGGACAGGAAACAATAGAAGTTCTTTTAAGAGAAAATTACATTTTTTTTCCAAGAAAAAAATTAAGAAAAGGATACTTGACATGCAAAAATTTTAAGTCACTTAAATCTTTAATTACTAGTTAATGCACTTTAAGTATATAAAAAAATTATATAGGTAAAATTTAAACAATTTAGATTAATTGATCATTTTTCACCATTGCATTTCTAAGCAATACAAGGGCTTACTTCCAATTCAGAAAAAAGATGGAACCTCACAGAACATAATTAAAACTAGTGGTCATAAATTCCACAGAACAAATACCAGTTAATATTAAAATTCTCATTAAATTCACTACATGTAATTATAAAGATATTATTCCTTCTGTTAGAGTATATCATGCACATGCACACACAGAGATGGGGACAGGCATATGCATCAATCAAATTTCATATTTTGGATCAATAATTTAGTTCTTAAATTACCTTTTTTTTTATTCTGACCATATATTCATATTGTTGAATAACTTTATATTTTCTCTGAATACTCTAAAGATACATATTTGTTTCATTCAATTGGAATAAATTTGTAGTTTCATTTGCATTACAGGTAAAAACTTTTATAGGAGCATTTTTAAATAAAATAATTTGTTGCTTATACAATAATTCCATTTATTCTTATGCTTTTCTTAAATAGATAATACTTTAGGAAGATTTTGTTAAAATATTTTCAGCGATATGCATTAAGGAGCTTATTTCAAACAAATTTTTTAATTCGTTATTTTTTCATTAAAAAAAATATGCATAACACAAAAAAAAATAAAGTACCATTATTTAATTTTTAATAATAGTGAACAACAGAACAAGATTTGACTATTAACCCCTTAAACATTAATCACGAGTCTGACTCGTGTAAACTTATTTTGAATTTGTAAATCAATCACAAGTCCTACTCGTGTAAACTTATTTTTACTGTGCAAATCAATCACGAGTCCTAGTCGTCTAAACTTATTTCTTAAACTTACTTTTAAATAATTATTTCAGGCACATAATTTATAAATAAGTAATCATTTCAAACTTTACAATTTATTCAAACAATTAAAACAACAATAAGCACAAACACTATCTTGATTTATTTTTAAAAAATTAAGTTTTTGTATGTTTTTATTGACACACAACATATTTCAAAAACAGAATCTCTTGAATAAAATTGAAAAATTTATAATTTTAATTTTCAATTCAGAAATGAGCAATTTACCTTTTTCTCTAAATAAATCTTTTATTTCCATCCATCTGCATTCAAATGGTATATTATTTACAAAAACTCTGTTCTTTGCACCACCCATTCCTCCTCCACCTGATCGTCTTATATCAGGGGAGCGTTCTCGTCTTCTATTTTTATTTTTACCATAATCATCATCTGCATACGATCTCTCATTGAAATTTTTGCGGAATGGTGATCTTGATCTAAGAATACCAATGTCAAAATTATTAATTAAAATAATTGACACAAATTATAAATTTATAACAGTTTACAATTAAATCACTGAATTTAGAAATATTTGTAATGAGTAACATATCAATACTTATGTACTACAATATGGTAAACCCTGCAAAATTTAGTGAATAGTAACCCTATTCGGACCAGATTTTTTTGGACAGAGGTCATTTTTTCTTTTATTTAAATGAAACAACTGCTGAAAGAATATTTGTTAAGAGAGAAATGGAGATGCATTGATAAATTCAATTTGGACGATTTTTTTCTCACTATTGCAAATTAGAAGCAACGGTTTTTGTTTTTTTTCTTGAAACCATTATGGACAACAAGTTTTCTTTTTTGAAGCTTGACGAATGGATATTTTTTCTCTTGAATGAAAGATGTAAGGAAGAAATGCTTGCTTTGTGAATGAGTGAACAATTGAAAATATTTCGGTAGGATATGGATGTCCGAAATATGAAAATAATTTGTTTTTGAGAGAAATGGAGATCGTTAGTTCATCAGCCTAAGTCAAACTTATTGGACTTCTTTTCCCACCGTAGCGTTTTAGAAGCGACGCTTTCTCAGTTTTTCTTGTTGAAACTGTTTTAGAAACCACGTCTTTTTCGTAAAAACACGACGGATGGATTTTTTTCTGAATAAAAGGTAAGAAAGTAATTGTTTTTTGTGTGAATGAAGGATTGGTAGAATCTTGTAATTGATGCTCAAAATTTGCATTCAATTTCTTATTTTTGATATTATGTTTCCTATTTTGTCCGTTTTAGAAACCACGTTTTTTCGATGTTTTTCGTCTCTTGATGCCATTTTGAAAACCGCGTTTTTCCCTCTTGTTTATATCTGACGCCATTTTGAAAAACGCGGTGCTTTTTACTTGTCGCCAAATACAGCAGTGCGCTGTGTTAGGATTTTACCCCAACTTTCTATTAATCGTATTTCTCCTCGATATTGACTTATTCGGAAAATAAATATTGTTATCTCCAAACTATTAATATACAGGGTTAAAAGAATTTATTACATATAACTTATAAGAATAATTCGTACAATGAATGAAAGAGCAACTGAAACAGTTTTGTTTTTTGGCATTATGTGCATGAAATATGTTAACTTTTTTCTCCTGCCGATCAACACGCTAGTAGAAAAATGGTGACCAGTGAACAGAAAGTGTTTTGTGTTCTCCAGTTTGAAAAGACAGGATCTGCTATTACTATGCAACAAGTGTTTCATATTAAGTTCAGTTGTCAACCCCCAAACGATAATAACATTCGTAGATGGTATTATCAGTTTGAATCAACTGGCTGTTTTTGTAAAAAAAATACAGGACGACGAAGGCTTAGTGAAGAGTGTTGCTTGAGTGAGACTCTTTCATGTATAGCCTAAAGGAAGCAGATCAGCGTGCTAGTCGTGAATTAGCAAAGCCAAAGATGAATGTTTCAAAAGCTATACACAACTGCTTAGAACTACGTCCTAATTGTCTGCAGTTGCTACAAGTTCTAAAACCGACAAACCACAGTTTACACGCCAAATTCGCAAATGACATGTTGAAGCATGCCAATGAACATTTTATGGATTATGTCGTATTCAGTGACGAATCAACGTTTCACCTCAGTGAACATGTGAACACTCATAATGTGTGCATCTGGAGCATAAAAACTCCACACGAGGTGCTAGAATTCGGCAAAAAGACTCACCTAAATTGAATATTTTTGTACCATATTTCAGCGGAAAGTGTATGGGCCTTTCGTTTTCAGAGAACCAACTGTAACTGGTTCTGCCTATCTTGATGCTCTACAACTATGGCTATTTCTTCAATTGGTAGTAAGTGAACAGACAACTTCATTTGCCAGCAAGATGGTGCACCACCTCACTGGCATATCTCAGTAGGCGATTGGTTGAACATCAATGTACCTGACCAATGGATTGGACACAAAGGGCCTCATGATTAAGATTGTTTTGCATGGCCTTTTAGTTCACCCGATTCGACGCCATGATTTTTATCTGTGGGGGTTGATTAAGAATTGTATGAACGTACCTCCGGACTTAAGACACATGACTTAAGTGACCTTTCAGACTTAAGACAAAGGATTGAAGAAGCTGTTGAAAGAATTTCCTCAGACACACCGAACAAAGTTTGGGATGAGCTCGCCTATCGACTTGATGAGTACCTGAGTACCGTGGAATGGGTGGGGCTCGCACTGAACATTTGTAAGCTTGTAGGTAAAACTGTTTCAAATACTCTTTCATTCAATGTATGAATAATTTATATGCATTAAATACTATAAGACATTAAAACTCCGATATTCATTTAGAAACACCCTGTATATTGATAGTTAAAATAACCGGTTCTAGTTGCAACTAAACTCCCAACTTTGCCTACTAGCACAATAATTTAACTTTAACCAATAAATGTGTGTGTGTGTGGTATCCACAGATCCAAACAAGTTATCAAGTTTAAATTAATTTTCCTAATACAACTTATTTTACTCATATTTTCATCACATTCACATACAACAAAAATTTTAAATTTCACTCTATATACAAATTTTAAAACAAAATTTAACAATATTCCACGGCTTCCTGAAAAAACAGCAGCTTAAAAATAAGCTTCGATTTCAATCATGACTACTTCCATACATAATGAGTAAATTATGAAGGAAAACGAACAAAATTGTGCAATTATAATTAATATAAATATATTTAGGCTTAGTTTTAAAAAATGAATACAAAACAAAAAATAATCAAAATTAAGCGCTTCTGAATGCATACTCTTCTTTAAGTACTTTCTAAAATAACATATTTAGAATTTTTTTAACCATGCTGCACTGTAAAATTACAGGAGCTAAAACACTCAGTTTGGCATACAGTAAAATGATCAGCTTACCGAGATCGTGAACCATATCGTTCTCGCTCGAATCTGCCTTCTGCACTCATCTTAGATAAAATATAATGTTAGAATTGTAAATAGTCCGAAATACGAAATATTTAGATATTTCAAATTTACTATGTTTTCTATCGCAAATATAGAATTGTTGAAAGCGGCAAACAAAATGGCTAAACTTATGGTTGCCACCAGAAAAATATTAATTACCATCAGATCAAACAAATGAGTTAAAAACTTAGATAATAAAAAAAACGAAATACTACAATAGTTAAATAATGATATCTTTGAGGGCAAAATATATATAGACGTTTATAACAAAATTTATTTTACAAGCTAAGTTTTCTTAAAGTTTTATGTAATTTAAAAATTTTGGTACTTAAGCAAGATTACCTATATCTTTAACTGGTAGTAGTTTGCCGGACCACATGGAATTATTTATATTTTTATTTATTATTCGTGGGGCTGTTTATGATAATTTCGTTGCTCAATCTGTTCCAACAGGAATTGTAGCAATATCATTTTTTAAAAAGTAATAATTCATGACACTTTTAAATGTTTTATTTTGAATAAATAATGAATTCTGAGAGTGCATCCGCTAACATTGCTGATAATCAGTCGGCTGAATCATTAGTGAAGAAAGTCCATCTAAAAAGAAAATCTGATTTTGTTAATAAAAATGCTAAAAGAACATGCTGTAAGGAAGTTCGACGAGGCTTAGACGATTCGACTTTAAAAGAAACTGAGTATTATTTTGAAAATTACCTTAGGAAAGTATACCCGTATTATTTCACATACACAACTTTTTGTAAAGGGCGTTGGGTAGGTAAGAATCTGATCGACGTTTTCAGTGAGGAATTCCGCGCTCATTCTAAAGAAGAATATGAAAAAAATATTGCTGTTGGAAATATAAAAATCAATGGGAAACCAATTACTGGTGATTATGTTTTTAAAGATAATGACCGTGTGACTAATAAAGTTCATAGACATGAAATAGCAGTCGCTGCTGCTCCAATTAAAGTTATACATTCTAGTGATGAATTTTTGATTGTGGATAAACCACCTTCAATTCCAATACATCCTTGTGGGCGATATAGACATAATTGTTTGTTATTTATATTAGCAAAAGACCATGGTTTTAAAGAACTATATTCAGTGCACAGACTTGATCGTTTGACTTCAGGATTGTTAGTTTTCACCAAGACTATTAAAAAATCACAAGAGATCAATGAACAAATTCGTGAACGAAAAGTCAAAAAAGAATATGTATGCAGGGTGGTGGGTAATTTTCCTGATGGTATAATTCATTGCAAAGAGTCACTTGAAGTAATTTCTCCTAAAATGGGAATTTGTATTGTTAGTCCTACTGGTAAAGAATGTGAAACTATTTTTGAAAAACTAAGCTACAATGGTACATCTAGTGTTGTAAGTTGTAAACCTCTCACTGGTCGAATGCATCAGATTAGAGTACATCTGCAGTACCTGGGACATCCAATAACTAATGATCCTATTTACAACCATGATCATGTGTTTGGTCCCCTTAAAGGAAAAAATGGTGACATGGGAAAGTCTCGAGAACAGCTATTGGAAGATCTTTTGAAAACACATAATCTTCAAAAATGGCTTATTGAGGATGGACCTCTTTTGGAAGAAAGTAACACAAGTATACAAAACTCTGTTGAAGAAGATAAAAAAAATAAAATGTCTCTGAATGCTTTAGAATATTATCTAAAATCAGATGGATATGAGAAACTGGCTGAAAAATATGTCAAAAAACCTGAAAACTTTATTATTGAAGATTCATGTGATTTATGTCATCAAAGGTATATGGATCCACAACCCAAAGACTTGATAATGTTTCTTCATGCTTTGAAATATCGAGGTGAAGGATGGGAATTTGAATCTGAATTGCCTTCATGGGCTAAGGATGACTGGAAAGAAACTATAACTCAAGAATTGTAAATATTTATAATTAAAATATTTCTGGAAAGTTGTTTTGATTTTTTTTTTTTTGTAATGGTGGTTTATTAGATATAATAAGAAATATAAACTTTCCAAATGTGACATTTCACCTTACAAAACTTATCAGTGTCAAGATTTTTTTTTTCAAATTATCTATAACAATTTTAAATTTATGTATTGTGTGCTAAATATATATCCTACTCTTTGGTCATTTATTAATTTAGAAATAATTTTTAGTTAGTTCTTTTGGTACTTCTAAAACTAACTACTAAATTGGTACTCAAGTATTAACATCACCACAGATAAATTTGTGCCCTTTGTCGCACCATTTTTCACCAAAATCTTTTTTTTTTCCACGTAAAACACCAAAGGAACTTTTTTTTTTGTTAATCTCTTGCTGTCTGAGATTTTTCTCAAAATGTCACATAATCAGAGTTGGTAGCCAATAATGCCTAATTCTCAAAAAGATTCCTCAAGTATTCACATAGCTATTTTCTTTTTGGTCCTCTTTCATCCAGTATTCAAATTTTAATGAAATAGAAATACAATCAAACCTCTATTTTGCAAACTTTTTCTTGGAACCTAGAATATTTCACTATTTTTTTCATAAAATAACCTCCCAATTGTGAAGTGCATTTTCTATTAAACAAGCTTTTTCTCTTGTGATTCGAATTTTTTTCCTCCCTATTTTTAAAATATTTCAGTGCATTTTTTCAGTTATTCTGTTTTTTAGCACACTTTATGGTGATCAGTGAACTTGAACTGTTTTTACCTAATGCCTAACTCTCCTAGAGCAATGAAAACAAAAAAACTCAAACCAAACTGACAGATTTTATCAGTATTTAAATGTAAGGACGCATCTGGTATTTCATGCTTAAAATTACTAGTTATAAAATAATGTATGTTTAAAATTAGAAAATGTCATTAGTTTTAATATTAAATTATTTTTTAAAATTGAGAGTGTTTTGGACAACGTTTTTATTTTCTTCTTGTAGATTTATTTTTGATGGGTAAGATTTATAAAATAGATATTAATTTTCAAAAAAAGTGAATAATTACTTTAATAGTGTTTATGTAGTCTCTGAAATATATTAAAAGATAAACCTCTATTTAGAAAATTTTCCATATAACAAACTTTTTTCAGTATTTAGCAACTTCATTAAATAGAGGTCCAACTGTATACCTAACCTTTTTTTTTACATGAAAGATATGTTCCTTGAAAAACCACATAAAAAATTATTTGTATTTTCGAGAAGGGTAAGTGATCCATTTTGTACATAAGCTGTGGCAAAGTTTTTAAGATGTGTATTTACACTCAGATATTGGCTACAATTATTGACCTTAGCTTTGATATACCATATTTACTCGAATCTAAGGCACACTTTTTTCCCAATGTTAATGCTACTAAAAATTGGGGGGAGGGGGATTCATTGAATGGGGCAATCACAGGTTCATGTATGGATTTAAAAGTTTACAGTGTTGGTAAAGTAACTAATTATTAATTAACTTTTTAAATATATTTTTATTTCGTAAAATTGGATATTGATGAACCATTTTACACTTTTTTTTTACAAAAGCTTGTTGGGATGGGACTTAGATTTTAATAAATACGGTATAATTTGAACTTCCAGACCACAGACAACACTGTACTATGCACTTGACACCTGGCCATGAATGAAATTCTTCCTCACATTAGTTATGAGGGAGAGAATATTAACATCACACTGTTCAGCTACACGAGGGCTTTTGGTGACAGATCTCATCATTTTGAACCATGATCAAGTGACGAGGATGACACCTGAGCTGGCACTCCCTCTCCTAACTACCACACCAATGGGAGAACGTTTGAGCTCTCGACAGATTTAACGTGCATTGCTCCCCTACACGGCGGGTCTTCAGTGGTACTGGGCTAGAATTCATGATACGCCTGCCACGAGTCCGATACCTTGGCCAGATCAGTTATGAAGTATTTTTACTCCTGTCATTGTGAAGTACTGGGGAGAAAGATGCCACATATATTAAATTTATATATTTTTTAATTAACACCTAATAAAATCAGAAATACATATAAAATACTGAAGAGAGAATAAAAAATTATTTGCTGTTATACTTGTTGATAATAAATACATTTGTTTATTGTAAGAATCGAATTGTCACCCTAACTTAAAAGATCTAACGCATTCTGTATGCTTGAGCCCAGTAAGATCTTTTTAAAGTTTTTTTTTTTCCCCTTGGCACTCAACTAAACAATTTCGTTAAAAGTCTTCAGGACTTGCTCCACTTATAGATCAATGATTTTTCAAACTTGCATCAAATTTAAAGTCCTCAGAAATTAAACCCTTATCTAGAGATTAGTAAATCATCACACATTTTTTTCAGTTTGTGAAACCTCTTAACTGTTTAGTAATCATAACAATTAGCAATCCTAAATTGTGATAGAGATTAAATAAGACATGTAAAACGAAAAAAAAAATAGTTTTTCCTTGAACCATACAAAAAAAACTGGGTGTATTTGAAAATAACTTTCCTGATTATGCAGAGAAAGCTAATAATTATTTTATGCTGTGTTAGTGTCAAGTAATTGTTCAAGTTTTCATTAAATAAAAGAAATATATTGTATAAAAAGGGAGATTTTTTTTATGTGTGAATGAATTATAATTTGTATTTTAAAAATCTGTCTAATTTCTATTCACAGATATTAATGTGAAATCAGATTATTAGACAGTCTAACTCCATTAACTTATTGTAGTCAAGATCCAGATTACTGAACTATGGGAGTTAAAAGTATCAAAATAAACTGACCAATAATATAAATTCCAATACTGGTATAAATTCTTTACATGATTTTTAGTTTGTCATGAAAGAATATTTAAAGAAAACTTAGGTGATTGTTTATTACTGGTATTTTGCTTTTTAATCTCTTGCATGGCAAATCTTGTGTACCCTTGTATTCTAAGATCATTGGTACTCCTCAAAATAATTTATTAATCACTAGTTTCCTGAACCAGAGCCTGGTATATCTTCTAGGTTATCTGACACTTCTTCACCTAGAATAATTTAAGTAATATTTTCTTGTATTCTTATTTTTTCTGATAATTTTTTTTTCTTTGTATCAACAAACTGATCCAATTTTAATTAATACATAGTGTAGACTTGAGTAGATTAAGTTCTTTGGCAATTTCTATATCTTGCCCTTTTTGAAATTGTTAAATAACATTAAGATATTTTTCTTGGATCATATAAGCACTTTTTAGTTTACATTTATACTCTTTCAATGTTAGTTTATTACAGAAATCATGTACAACATAAATCTTTGTATCTTAAAATTTAATCAGTATAAAAATAGATGAATATACACAGCTAATCTCAATGATGATATCCTGAAAATAAGCTATTATAATAAAATAATCCAAACTGTGAAGCATTTTATTTTCCAAGAAATGTGATTACTCTAATAAAATAGACAGAAAATAAGTATTAGTTTTATTATTAGGAAATCACTTGAACAAAAGATTAATCAGAGTTTCATGAAATGAAAAATAAGTACTAAACATATATTATCGCAATGTCTAGAAGTGATATCACAAATGATTGCTTATAAAATGAGCCATATTAAGAGAACATGTTAACAGGGGCCAACTATTGTAGCAATCTGCAATTAATCATAAATAAATGGCCATAAAATCCGGCATATAATGCTCACCTACACCTTCAAGCTGAAATTTATAATTTTTAGGTACATTCACCGTATAACACACACCCTTTTTTTTTACGATGGAACCTGAAATGTACATGTACAATGCTCTTATTTTTTGAAGTCATTTATTCGAGGTTTAATAATACTAGCTTTAAAAAAATAGTATACTTCTAGAACTACAACCCTTTAAGCTCATTATGTATGACATTTCTTTTAAATAAGCAGTATTACAGTCTATGTAGAAGTCTAATTTTCATATGCTCATCCTTTTTGTATTTTTGAAGCTATCATTTTTATACCCATCATTATAACGCACACCTGTAAATTTTGATCTTATTTTTTGTGCTAAAAGTGGGCATTATATGCTGGATTTTACAGCACTTATATATATCTACATTCTTTTCGTCTTGAGAGAAAGTTTTAATGTTGCACTTGTTCAAAAGTTAGTTTCATTTAAAAATCTAATTTTCAGCATTTTTACTTATAAAAGACATTGAAAATTAGCAATTTTGGAGAAATATAAAGATGGAACAATGTGGTTTAACCTTTCACTAGTCTCAATACATTCGAATGAATTTTATTTTAAATAATTATGGATTCATGGAGCTTGTTTACAAAGTTCCATAAATTTTATTTGCAAAATCATTAAAACAGTAATGTTAAAAATCCTGCTCTATAAATAGTTCAGTAATAATCTATTTAAATGGAATATTTTTTAATTCTTAATATAGATTATTTCTATTAAAAAAATTCCTTTATGAAGACATTTCTTAAACTTTTAACCTTATATTACAAATAAATGTATGAAAATATTTAAAAATTTGGGTTTCATCACACACACATGTATTCAAAACTAATTCACTTATCAAGGTAAAAGAAAGGAATACAAAAAAAATTTTGTGAAATGCAAATGTAATAATTTTGGAAATGTGTGTGTTTTAAAATAATTAAAGTATAAGAACATAAATATGAAAAAAATAATAAAGACAGTTTAATGGTGTTAAATAGTCATTATAACTATTATTAAAAAATGACTTGTAAAATCAGAATGTATATTTTTAGAAGTTAAAATATGTGATAATATTTTCGCTTTTAATGTGTATTAATTTATCTTCATATATGAATACTAATAATGCAGCATTAAAACAAAATTTTCAATTTTATATAGAAAGGTAAAGAAACATTTATTTTATTTTACTAATAAATGTAGAAAGGTACCTAAAAATTTGAATTTTAACACACTTTCAAAACAAATTCAGTTATCAAGCTTAAACAAAGATATTAGAAAAATTTTTATAAATATATATTTTTTTCATAAGTTTTAAAGAACAGTATTAAAAATTCAGTATGAAACATTTGAAAAAATTTACTATTTTATTACATTTAAAAAATGTTACTATTGTACATCTTTATAAAAATTAAATATACAAGGCACTTTTAATTTTAAAATAGATTTTGAATGTTTTCCTTAGTAAAATTTCGAGTTAAAAGAAAATTTTGCATTAAAAAAGGTTTTTTAAATTAAACGTTTAGAGGTATTCAAATAACAAAATTGTCAAGTTGTAGAAAAAACTGTATAACAGTTTATGAAAAATGAAAATATTAGATTAATTCTTAGTGTCAGCACTATGACATGCTCATTCTCAATTGCCATGTTAATAAACTCGAACATCCTCTCATAAGGAGAGAAGGCTACCAATGCTCTATCAACTGGATGGACTGGAGAGGAAGTACAGGTAAAGGACAAATGCTTGAAAAATGTAAGAATGAACTATCACACCACCGCTGATGCAGATATGAAAGGAATCTGCTGAGACTACATCAAAATGCCCCTGACAACAAATGTCAAAATCATTCTGCAGAGAGTAACTCACTGAACCCATGTTTGATAGCATGATTAGAATGCTAAGTTTTCAAATTATTTAGGTTACAGGTGAATTTAAATGTTTGTACGACTTTAATGATCAAGGCCATTTAATGGTTTTGTAACCATAATTAAGTTTAATATCTGAATTAGTAAAGAGTATGCTTGAATAACTGGATTGTTATCATTTTGGAGTTAAATAAACTATGTGAAATCTTAGTGATATAATTTTCTATTGGTCCTATTTGTAAGTCATGGTGCACAACACTGTTTCTAAAGAACAAAAGTGCATTAATCATGAACCTGAAAAAAAAATTTTTTTTTTGAATGGTTTAAATTTTTTTTTATATGGCTGGTGACAGTTTCAAAAAGGTGGCTAGCAAATAAGGATTGCATATGTTATTATTGGGCATAATAATAGTTTTTGGATAGAAAGTGGAGACCTTCTCCCAATGAGTGAAATGAAATAATTAGGATATTCTTTTATTTCAAGTAACTTTATAATATTTACAAATCTATCATTGTTCGCTCCTTTTTAAAAAAAGGAAAAAATATTTACAAATATACAGTAATTATGGCATAACTTGTTCAGAACTATGTACATTTAGCCTACTAATTATTCATCCGAATCACATTCCATGTCCATAACTTCTAGGTCGTCTTTATTGCTAAAATCTGAAGATGCTCTAGTTGCTGCACTAGTTTTTGTACTGGTCAGGTTTAAGTGAGAATTTGATGAATTACTGTTATTTGAAACCTTTGAATCATAATTCAAAGCATGGTATATTTTGAAACAATCTTCAAAAGACATAGTTGTTCCTTGCACAGAATTCTGAGCTTCAATGTTAGAGAATTTTTTTTCAGCAATGCAATGTAAAACGTTTTGTAGAGTGAACAATAAATTAGGTGTTTCATTAGCTGCTAAAGTTACAGATTGGTCAGTTAAATGTGATGGAGAACTTTCACTACTTATACCATTTTCATTACTTTCTTCACATTTCTTTTCCAAAAATGGAATTTCTAGTTTACAGCCTTCAACAGACTCAGAATTGTTGGGACTTTTTGACATTCTGTCACATGAAATAATTTTTGCAGCATCTGTTTTATTGTCTTCTTGAACATCTATTTCATTTTTTATTAAATTTTCTTGAGCTTCAATTTGTGGTATTATTGTATCAACAGAAGGATTTTCTTCACTCGAATATACTTTCTTGGTTTCTGTATGGGATGTATTTTTTATATGATCATTAGAATCCATATTTTCTAATAATTTTAAAGATTGTTTTAAATTATAAAATGTAGAGTCACAATCTTTCACATCTGTAGAATTTATTTTACCTTCTTCCAGCAATGGTTCTTTCACTGAGTTGTCACTTAGAACATCTGATGGTGGATTGCAGTTGGTCTTTTGAAATATATCTTTTAAAAATTCAATAGATAAAGATGATCCAGCAGATAACAAAGTGGAATTTAAAAAAGAATTGTTGCACTCTATCAAAGATTCATCATCTTTAGACTCTTCTAAACTTTCTGATTTCAAAATTAAATCTGTAGTGCAGTTACCTAGATTTATTTCTTTGTTTTCTTTCCCAAGAATGTTTTTATCATTTGAGGTTGAATTTGGAACACTTTTATCAATTGAAAAATTACTATTTTCACAATCAATCATATTGTCAGAAGTTAAGGTTAATAAGTTGCAAGTTTCTTTAGGTTTTTGTTCCTCAGTTATATTTTCTTTAACATTCAAATTCAAACTGTCCCTCCTTCGAGATAGCTTTTCTTCTTGTTTAGGATGTACTGCCTTTTGAGATATTTTATTTTGTCCTGTAACATTTTCTTTTTGATTTATTTCTTTAAAATTGTGTATAATATTATTTTCATGATCTTTGATGTGCTCAGAAGATTTCTTGCTTTTCGGTGATGATTTTTTTATTGGAGTTTGATTGTTGACAAGGGATTTATCATGTGAAATTTGTTCTGAAGATGTATCAGTGCAGATTTTTTTCCCTTTGGAATTAAGAAGGAGTTCAATTTTTCTTTTGATACTTGTATTCGGTTTCCCTTTTCTACTATCATATGATTCTTCAAGCAAAAAATCGATTTCATTCACATATCCTTCAGCAGCTGTTATATTTTCTGTACATTTAATTGGACTACCTTTTTGTAATTGATTTGAATTATCTTTTGTTTGTTGATTTGAGGTATCCATTTTTTTGTGAGGACTTTGCTGTATTTTATTTATTGGTGCCTCTGTTTGTTGGTCTGCTAAATTCTTTGATTTTAGTTCTGAAACGTTATTATTTGGTTGACAAACAGACCTTGCCTGCAAATCTTTTAAAGGTTCTGAAGTAAGCTTTTCTTGATTTGTGTTACTTTTCAGAAGTTCATTTGGATTATATCTTTTCACTTTTTCAGAATCCAATTTGGATTCAGAGAATAATTCAGTCAATTTATTAAATTTCTTTTTTGGCGCTTGTTCTGGTCTCTCTGTAAGTTCTTCAAAATTTTCAGAAAAATCATTGTTTGCAAGTTTACCAGAGAAAGTACAACCATGTAGATCTTTTTCATAACTTGGACTTAAAGGCAGTTTTGTTGAAGTTCTGGAACAACTGTCAGCTGGAGATATGACATTAGCTGGGGGAAAAAAAGATATGACCTTTACTCTTTCAAATTTAAAATACCTGAAAAAATATTTAAAATGTTTAGCAAAACATCATAAAATTAAGAAACCTGAAATAGTGGATGTAGCTGGAATTTTTATTTTGTCTGAAGATAAAAAAAAAAATTAGCTGTTTAAAAGAGTTTACAGTTTCAGCTGAATTCTCTTAATTAAGCTTATCTTATAAAGATTCAAGCAGCATTTTCTCAAAATAAGAAATATCTAAATAAAATTCTGGGGATATAAAAATTTTGATGAATTATTTTGGAAGAATGCAAAATATTTAAATGATAATTTACAGTGGAAACAACAACAAAAAATCTACATTTAAAAAAGCCAACATTATATTTGCAATAAGTAATTGATAAATGCTTTCATCTTATTCCAGTATTTTCATATTTAAAGAAGATTTCATTCACTTAGTTAAAGTGAGACATAAATACTGTACTTACACAAAACTAAGCTGTTATCGATTCTAAAACCCCCAAAATTCTTAACATGTTTTTGTGAAAAAATAATAAAAATCTGATATTTCAAAATTTAAAATGAGAACTAATATGTGAATAATTAATTTATTTTGCCAGCATTAAAAACATTCAAATACATGCATAAACCTGTAATTGCTCTGTCACACACACACACAGTATCATGTTTAATTTCCCACAACCAACAATTTTTTTGCCTTCAATTCTAAGCCACATCCAATTTTCAGTAGCATTAATGTTGGAGTAAAAATAAAAAGCTTTGATTCAAACAAATACGGTAATACTCCTATTTTTGAGTAGAAATTTATAATTTTGTACCTTTATCAAATTATGAAGATAAGATCAAACTCAATAGATGAATTATCAAACTTTCATACCATATTATATAAGAGGATTATGAGATACAATCAATTTAACATACAAAAGCTACCAGACAAAAAGTTTTTGAAAATTTAAAGTTAAAAAATAAAATAATTTCTTTGGCTGATAAATTATTTTATTGTTATATAATTAAGTCTATTCTCATTTTAGAAAGGAAAAAAATTGAGCGAGCATTAGTCATTTTTCTTTCCTTAAAAATCTTTGATGAATTCATCAAGCATCCTGGATTTTCAGTGTATTTATCATCTTTAATTTTTAATTTACTGATATGTTTAGCATATTTAAAATAATCAATAGTGTATCAGTTGTATACTAAAATTTAATTATTAGTTTATTTTTTTGCTAGACTAAATTTAGTCTGCATGTTATGCATTTAAATTTTATTCTAGGTGGTAAGGAGAAATGTGATGAAAATTTCCCCTTTTGAAGTTTTTTTTTTTAAAGAACAATATTATGAATAAACAGGGAAGTCACTATTTCTTTTCTATTACTCGGAGACAAGAGGTAAGTTCAATTCATTTCATGGTATGGTAGAGAAACAAAATATTCTTCCTCTGGTGGAATGATATATTTATATTTAAATTTCAAAATATCAGAATATCTTAACTTTTTTTTTGCTATGGCATGGATTTATGTCTTTTCTTTCTATTTCACAACAGTGAAAAATATAATTCATCTTATTATCATTAAATTCAATCTAACAAATGCATCAGGATTATTTCTTTCACTATTTATTAGAAAACTAATTAAAGAAAATTAGATTTAATATCTTTTTTACAATTACAGTTTATTGCTTTTTAAATAATTTTTATTGAAATTTCTTGATATGTTATATGATTTGTATGTAACTTATCATAATAAAATTAAATATAATCTTAACCATAACTATTTGTAAGTGAAAAAAATCTGAGGATTGTCTTATTAAAGCAGGTACGGTCTGTAAACATTTTGCATTTTTAAATTATTTTTATTGAAGTAAAAAGAGGGCACACCTGAGACATTTCAATATTTTTTATTAAATATTGTCTCAACTACTTGCAAGATTGTAGAATCTGGTAAAAGCTTAGAAATTTTTGGAGTATCCTGTATCTGTTGCTGATATGTGTTCCTGTATCTATTTCATAACTGGCATGGCTAGCTCTGGGGAAGGGGGCTGTATCAAAATTCCTTCAGTGACCTTTTTTAGATATGGGAGCCCTGTTAGTGGACTTTAGTTACACATGTTGGGGCCCCTGTAGCTTGGGATCCCCATATCATTGATACAACAGTAGCATTGCCACTGTGTTTCATATATATTAGATAATTAATTGTTGTGTGTTCAAATCAAATATATTTAAATGATACAATTTTAAATTTATAAATTAGCCAATTGTCAATTTCATAGTCTCTTTTTTACTCATAATTAATTTATTTATTCTTATACAGTAGCAATTGTGGATGTTTTAATGAGATTATTTTTAAATCACATCAATACATAATAAGTGAAATTTTTTAAAAATTAAAAAAATTTTGTTGAAGAATTAATTAAAAATAATATTTTCTAGAATGCTGAAAAATATTCTATACTTTTCAATCTCGGCTGGAGTCAAAATATTTTCAGGATGCAAAAATCATAGGCATGTACGTCATATGATTATGTAGTGTCTAAAAGATCCCTTGAGTTTCAATTTGGCTCTGGTACTCTCAACAAAACAAAATCACTGCAAGATTACGCGTCCAAATGAGAGCTTGAATTAAAAAATTAATTCAAAGGTCAAAATTTGGTAGCAAGAGCCACCACTAGATGGTCCTACCATGAACTTGTTCTGACATTTGGGGACTTGCTGTGTTTGCAAAGGCTTAGTTGCCAATATCCAGTTCATTGGGAGAGAATTATAAAACACACACACACAATTTATTCAATTACATAAAATAAAATAAAGCAAATATTTTCTTACAAGGGGAGGGCACGACTAAGGAAATTCATTTTGGGATGAGACTTTGTGTAATAGTAGTACTCCAATAGGGTGTTCAACCCTCAATGTAATTACGCCAAATGGCCAGTCAATTCAGAGAAAATAGCCTTCAAAATTCATACTTAGCTTATATATACAAGTTATTTTTCCCTTGCTTCAGTGTCGCCATGGAATAGATGGCAGCATATCAGAGTACCACACGGTGGGTCAGGATTCAAGTCACGCGATCGACCAACTTGCTGTTTTTATTTCTTTTTCTCCGATTAATTTTATTATCTATTTTTAGAATTAAATACATTTATTTTTAAAAAATGGCTCATTGATTATTAAATGATATTCTATATATTATCGTAACTATTTTACTTTTTAAAATACAAAACAACTAATAGTTATGATAATAATACTTATAAATAAAAAGTAAAAACAAAAATTAATTAAATAATAATAAATAAAGTTAAATAAATATAAGTAAAAAGTTAACTTGGTCTTACATAATTTTTTTACTACATACAACTGCTTGTACAGTAACAATATCTTCATTCCCAGACATCTTTACTATAAAATATTCAAACTATTTACTTTATATTTAATCTATGTAAAACAATATCTATTGTAATACTATGAACTCTTAAAAATCCAGAAATAAACAAACAAGGTTATATTGTAAAAACAGTGGGAAAACAGGAAAAAAATTTTATGCAATAGTGTAATAACCAAAATCTGTTATCCTGATTTCTCATTTTATTGGAGCATTCTTTTTCTTAAAAGAACACCTGCTCTTTAAAAACGGCTGCCTTTCTCTTGACAAAAACTGGTTTGTTAAAAACTGAAGTAAAATTTTATGGCCATTTAGGTACAAGGAATAATTTAAAAAATACAATTAATTAGATTTTAATGGCAGAAGTAATTGTAGTTACTATATGTTTGTTGTTTTTGTATTTTAAAAAGTAAAATAGTTACTATAATTATATAGAATATCATTTAATAATCAATGAGCCATTTTTAAAAAATAAATTTATTTAATTCTAAAAATAAATAATAAATTAAATTGGAGAAAAAGAAATAAAAACTGCAGGTTGGCCAATCACATGACTCAAATCCTGACATACTGATTGGTACTCGGATATGCTGTCATCTACGCCACTGCTACGCTGAAGCAAGGGAAAAATAACTTGTATATAAACTAAGTATGAATTTTGAAGGCTATTTTCTTCGAATTGACCGGCCATTCAGCGCAAATACATTGAAGGTTGAACACCTTATAGGAGTACTACGATTACACAAAGTCTTGTCCCCAAATGAATTTCCTTAGTCGTGCCCTCCCCTTGTTAGATATGAATTCATAAGCAAAAAAGGTTAGTTTCATTCCATAATGATAATAAGAATATTCATTATATATAAAATACTTCACCAAACTTAAAAGCTTATAAGCAAATATAATTTACAGTTAAATTGTTTTTTAATACATATCTCTTTCTTTATTCACAAATCAGTAATAATTTTGCTATCAATCGTCATTTTTTAAGACATAATTTTTTTTTCAAAGAAAATAAAATTATTGTTTCCCCTTAAAAATATCATTCTTAAGTTTAGCTTTTTTTAAAAAAAATATCACTTACTTGGTGATGCACATATACCATCTGAAAAACAGGGAGAACCATTTATTACAGGAGATGGGAGATTTCGTGCTTTTTCTGCTAACTTCTTTTCCATTATTTTTAATTTTTTTCCATACATAAAATATGCCTGAAGAATAAAGGAAAATTTTAAAGGAATATGTTAAATAGCAAATTTTTTAAAAACTCTAATTTTTAGTAAAATAAAAGTTTAAACTTTTATTTGCTGCAAAAAAGAACTAAAAATGCAGTTTTAAAAAAAGTCATTTTATGCTTACAAAATATAAAATACAAAGACTTATAAGGTTAATTATAAGTCTCACTAATACATACACACATAGAATATTTGTACAAAAATTTTAATTATGAGATATTTTGAAATATATCTAGACTGAAAATCAAGTTAATCATGCACAGTTAATTTTTCATAAATTTCTCATATATTATAGAAATTGTGAACTTAAAAAAAATTTTAATACCTATTTGCTCCGCAATGGGCTAAATTCATGACAGACATTATGATGAAAGTAACTGTGTTTTCCATACAAAGCTGACCTTAAACTTGTATTGCATTCATGATTAATTGTACAGAATCTCTTGTTTTTATTTTTTTATACAATCCAGATATTCAGTTTCAAATTTGATAATTAGATAAACATGTCCAAATATTAAAAATCTTCAAAAAGTGCTCCAAAATAAAAATGTTCTTGTTATACAGGTTTTTGAAACTAAGTTCATTTTCTTTACCTAGATGCCTTGCATATTGTTAACTAAGGCATACTTCTTAAAAGAAAGTTTCTGCAAAAATCAAAAATTAGTATCAAAGACAATAGAACTGATTGGCTAAAAACACATGACTGCATTTATTACATGACTATGATTTTACATGAATTTATGAACTATTAGTGGGAAACGTGATTGCATTTGTCATGTGATTGTGACATTATATGAATTTAGTCCATAAGTAAATTAATATATTATAGCAAATGATTACTAATTGGTAATGCATCACCAATGCAAAAAATGAGTGAGTGAATATTAATGTTGCACTGTTCGGCTACACGACTTTTGGCGACCGACCTCGTAATTTTGAACCACGGTCAAATGACGAAGAACCCTCTCCTAACTACTACAAAAATAAGAGGAAGTTTGAGCTCTCAACAGATTTAATGTGCATCACTTTCCTACATGGCGGGTCTTCAGCCGTACTAGGCTCGAACTCATGACAGGCCAGCCACAAGTTTGATATCTTGACTACTATGCTACAGCGGCATGTGAAAAATGAGACTCTAGCATCAATGTGCATTACTTCAAGTATTAATAATTACATACAAATAATTAAAGATAAATAAATTCACATGTATAATATTGCAAATCATTTCAGCTTTAGCTTAATATATTACACTACTTGCATATTCTATAATAATATAACCTTATTAAAACATTTTATTGAATTATTATCAATTATTTCATTCTTATTGTACTGGTTGTGAAAAATTATTCATAGAAATTAGCATAACATTCTTATGTAAACGACTTACAGTATTAAAAATTCCTTTCATGATGAATAATACAGAAATCTTCTCTACTTTTCATTTTTAATGAAAAATATTAATTTTAATTTTATTTGGTTTGTAAGTTTTGTGTGCAAATACAGCTAAAAATAACATACTTATAAAAAGGAATAATTATCACTTTGGAAAAATTATTTCATAGTTAAGATAAATAGTAATAAAAATAAACAGATTTAATTTTAAGAAACATTAGCGCATTTTAAATTACAATTAACTAACATTTATTTTTTGATAAGCTTACTCAATTCTCAACAAATTTTAAATTGAATGAATATAAAAGGATGGTATTTAATTTATTTACTTTTCTGAAGTTTTTAATATTTTTATAACAGAATATCAAAGTAGCTTAAAATTAATTTAATGATACACATTTTTTGTCTTCACATAAATTATGTGAATAGGTTCATAAATTTGGTAAGAGTAAAAAACATTTTTCTATGGTTTCTTGAGTTATAAGATAACTATATATCAACACAAATTATAGATAACACAGAAGAATTTTTCTGAAGTTCATAATTCCTTACTTCACGAAAAAGAACATCAAGTAAATTTTAACTTTTAATAAATGCTTATTGAAACTTTTTTTTCCACGTTATTATTATTTTAAAAATAAACTGACAAGGAAAATCTTTCATAACATAATTTTGAAAGAAAGCTAAAAGTGCATGTCTCAAGAACTTTATTTGGGCAATGAACTTTATATAATATATAAATACGGTTATAAAACAATTCCTTGGTATTTAATTAAAATTTCAAAGAATAAAATAAAAATAAATATATGCATAATTCATAAAAATATTAACATATATTTTATCAAATATAAATTTTGGCATAATTAATATTTATTACTCACATTAGCAACTTTCCTTACATCTCCATACTGAGCAGTATAAAAGATGCAACTGTTTTTCGATTCCTTTAAAATATTCTTCCTCACTGTAACCTCATGATCGACTATTTTCAAATATTGCTGAAGAAAGCTATAATAAGAATTGATCTGTTCTGCAACCTCTAGACATTGTTTGGATTCTAAAACAAGACATGAAAGATCAGAAGTCATAAAAAAAATTTAGAAAACAAATTATTAAGATCTCAACATAATGGTATTTATGTTACATAAAATAATCAATATATAATAATGCATTAATAAAAATGTATTAATTTTTCCGCATAATTAAACATGGTCCTTTTTTAAGACAGAGAAGTTGAATTTACAACAGAAAAATTGTTATTTAAAACCATTTTTTTTTAAAATTGTAATTACAATATTCTATTAACCTTTTAATAGCAACAGGTGTACATATGCCTTACTCAACCAGTGCAGTAACTGTCCCTGGCAAGCATATTATAAATATATGTGCCTTTCTAAGGTATGAATCTTTGCATTGTTCTACTATGGTAAAAACTATTCTTAAGGCTTTGAAGTGCAACCAATGATCTTAAGTGTTTTTGAAGGGTTTAGTAATTTATTCTTTCCCCTCCCCCAACCCAATACATTGCATGACAATGTGTACCTGTGTAAAAAAAACAACACTGAGGAGCAAAGAGTGTGTAACTTTTCTTCAGCAACTTAAGGGGTTAATGTAATTTTGCACTGACTTTTAATATGTTAAGGAAATCTCATTCATGAGTGTTATTAAAATTATTCAAGCAAACAAAAAAATACAAGGGAAAACCATTTTTTGTTACAAAATCCCATGCAATTTAAACAATAAGTAATTTTTATTGAAAGATATATCAGATATTTATAAAGGTATGTTAATGCAGATCAAACTTTAAAGAAGGAAAAGAACTAGTAACTAAATGGATCAGAATTAGATTCATGTATATATTCATGTATATCATGTTCATATAAATTATATCTCAATATAATTCAAACTTCAGCACTTTATTCTAAAAGTCTATATGGAGAAAAAATTTATTTTTTATTAGATGTTAACAGATTGTTTTTTAAAAAAATCCACACTACACACAATTCAAATTTAATTATATTAATAATCTGCAAGTCTATTACTATTTGTACAAATAAGCAGAGGAAACAAGAAAAAAAGGAAATATTAATTAATACCACTTAATTTATCCCATTCGGGTATTTCAGGCACCTGTACACATTTTAGATTTTCTTCTTTGTCTTTCATTTCTGATTCAACACTTTTCAACTTCTTTAAACTATTAATGAAATTTTTTGTCTGCAACAAAAATATATATAATCATGCTTTTTTTCACCAAGATTTAAATACCATAATCAGAAATACAATAAAATAAAACATTTTCTTATGGATAACAAGAGCAGAATAACAAAGATAAATAAAAACACTACGAGTTTGAATGATAAATCAAAATTGTACTGTAATGAATATTTTGACCATTGATGAAAATTATACCTTTTTCAGTAACATAAAATGTTAAATATAATAGTACTTGTGTGTTTTTGTCAAATTTTTTAAACGTTTTTGCTACAGATGGAAAATAACAATTTCCTAAGTAAGATGTTCAAACATATGTTTTGTACAGTTAAATTTTAATTTTTTTTTAAAAAAATTGTAGGGTTTTAAACTGGAATCTGTGATTTTTTTCAATGCAAATTTCAACACAAAAGATCTAAAAATAACTTAAATACAGCATATAAATCATATAGCAGTGGTAAAAGGAATGTAACATTTTTTTTCTCCAAATTGTTTGTACAAATAACACTACTTTGTTTTTTGAAACTTAATATTAAAATATGAAAATAGCTTTAAAATATTAAATCACAGAAATCTATCACAAACATAAATAGTTACACCATTTATCAAAACATAATTGGAAATGGTGTAATTGCCATGAAGCAATGTTGTTGAGTTATTAGAATTTGGTGCATTTCCTAATTTAACAATTTTTACCCACATAATTATGATAATACACATGTACCAATGAAATTTTATACAATAAAACTAAATGGATCAGAGGCAATGAAAATTTCAAGTGATCTCTAAAAAATTAAGACTAATGATAATTTTAAAATAAGTTATTTATTTAAAAAATCTTTCTTTTAATAACAAAAAAAGTTTTAGTATCATAAACACACAGGTTACAGTAGTGACCTAAGTATAAAATATATATTTAATAGTTTAACAGTATACACCTAAAGATTGTCACTAAATTGCACTGAATATGCATAATGGAAAGTTTGAAAGTGTTTGAAAAAAATCACAATAAATTGCTATAATTCTACAATACTGGTTAATATTCTAATTAAAACTTACACGACTAACTTACTGTATTTATTCCAATTTAAGCAACATTTTTTTACAATGTTACTGCTACTGAAAAGCCTACTGTGTGGTGTAGTTGGTTTGGAACTGACCTTGTATGCCCAAGTTTGCGGGTCCAACCCCGGCCCAAGCTGGTGGATTTTCATGATGCCACATGTATAAGATTCTCTTGAGTGCCTGTTTGGCTTGGGTGTTCTCAGCAAAATTAATTTACTTGTCCAGTTTCACATCATCAGGTTCCTTCCCTCTGGGAAAGAAACTGGGTGCAAAAATTACTTGCAGCAATTGGTATAATACCTATATGGTGCCACACTTAAAAGAAGAAGAAGGTTGCGTGTTCAAATCACGTCCGGGTCACCAATATCGGAGGTTTGAACTCGGTACCTTCCGATTCGTAAGCGCGTAACTTACCACTAGACAAAAGTGATCACTCCTGTCCGGAGGCTGTTACTGGCTTATTTAGATTCCGCCACAGATACCAGCTCCAAGGGAAAGTACTAGGTCTGCCATGGTAAAACGTCAATCTGTAGTACCATTAGAAGTAAAAAAAATAAATGCTACAAAAATCGGGTATGGCTTAGAATCAAAGGTGGAAAAATTCATTGAATGGGGCAAGTTGAACATGATACTATATGTTATACAATTACAGGTTCATGTATGCATTTAAAAGTTTTTAATACCTGGTAAAATAAATTGATTATTCACCATTTATTAGTTCTCATTGTAATTTTGTAAATAATGGATTCCGATAAATCCTTTTACACTATTTTTTTACTTTTTTCACAAAAACACGTTGAGAATTTGGGGTGCAGCTTAGAATCAATGGCAGCTTAGATTGGAATGAATACAGTATTTTTATTTATTTCACCATAATCAATTCATTTTAAATTCATTCAATAAGCATAAATCAAAACACTAATTTTATTAATTTAAATCAATGAAGACAAGAAACTGCATTCAAGAAATTAGATAATCATTTTCTTTCACATAAGTGACTTAATACTTATCACATAAAAATTTATACATTTTTTTTAAACATTATATAATGGATTTAATAAAAATATTCATAATAAAAATATTTTGAAAAAATAATTTTTTTAGAAAAAATGGAAAACTAAGTAACCATTTTTTGCAGCTACTCTGCTTATATAAATGTTTATTTGAACAAATAACCTATGATATATGAAAGGATTATAAAAAAAAAAACGAACAACAAGTGAAAAGTTTTTATTTTGTCAGCCAAAGTAACTAACCTTAATGTATTAAAGAAATGAACTCAGACACTTAATTGGATAAAAGATTACACTAAATCCAAACCATAATGGGACAAGTAATACAGCTTCCACAGAATATTTGGTCAAGACTTTCTAAATGAGAAAAATACAATAAAACCATAGGAGGAACCTTATGGATCTGAAAAGCAGCAATTTCACCATCAAGTGATATTTACTGAAATATCAGTTTTTAAGACAAAAAAAAAAAAAAAAAAAAAAAAAAAAACAGCAAAATATACTAACATTACACAATAATAAACAAGAAAACTTACCTAATATCATTCACAAATATGAATACAAATAGCTATCAAATATAAAGTGTTAAACTTAAGTGTTTATAATTTTGAAACCTTGTGAGATATTTTGACAGACTAATTTGACCAGATGCTAGATCTCATACGTTACAACTAAACTAGATTTGGTTTATTCATGAAAACTAATGCTCAGAATCAAATAAAATAAAAAAATTATTCTAAAATCCTGTTGTTTTTGTTTTTTTAATTTGCTACTTAAAAGCAGCCAAAGGTAAAAACCTTGAGTACAGTTATTTTAGCAACAACAAAAAAAAGAGAGAAATGTACATTTATTTTGATCAAGTAATGTAATCTTAAAGAACTATAATTCTTCATTGAACTTTCTCAATTTTATTTAAACAAGTTTTAAAATATTGGAATAGTACAGAAGCATGGGAATATAATACAACAAAAAATTAAAGCACAATTTTTTCTTCTTCCCAACAAATATTTTAAGCTAAACAAATCCAAGAAAATAAGACAGTTCATTAACATTTCAAAAAACTATGGCTACACAGTATTTATCCAATTTCTTTATCTTTATATCTTTTTTAAAAAAAAAATACAATTCAATGAAAATTCAAACAAATTTTGTTATTTTAACATACACATAAAAAGTTACAGTGAAACAATGTGATCTTAATTTAATTCAATGATAGCTCATTTCAATAAAGTATTTAAAATTCAAAATACTCATATAAATTTCTTAAAATGTTTATTTAACAATTCAGCCAAGTAATTACTTGGTTATCATTTTAAAAAATAACAGAAATGAACTATATATATATATATATATTAAGTACAAAATTTTTTTCAGATATTGGGCCTATAGGCATATAGATCAATAACCAGTACATGAATCTTGCAAATATGTTGAAGGATCTTTCTTGTTAATTTTTCTAATTTGACTAAATTTATATATTTATAATTTTTTGTATTCTGGGAAAACTTCATTCTAAATACTATAAAATTCATCATGTATTGAAGCACTCGATTTGATTAAAATACATAATTTGATAGCAATATTGTCAATTAATTCTACTGTAATTTTAATACATTGTTTATTGTCAATATGCCAGGTATAAGTTAATACTATGTATAAATTTATCACATAAAAAGGAATTACACTGATGTGCTATAATTAAGAAACAAACACATTTTTGTAGATTTTTCAAAAATTATAGAACCAATTAACATAAAATTCGGTACGAAAGTACTTAAAATTGCATTCGCGAGTTCAGCAGTTGTCATCTTCAGTTGAGTGGTGGCTCTTGAGTTCCCAATAACAGGTCTTCTTCTGGATATTGTTCCAGTATACTAGAAGTGATTCCAAAATCTGAAAAGAATATTACATTGAACCATCTTGCTACCTTTGCTTGGGAGTAGCATGTCTTCAATCTCCAAATCATTCTCTATTTTAATCTATGATAAGTTGCCTTTGTACAATTGTTTGCAAAAGTTTCCAAAATAATAATAAGCTTTTGGAAATGGGCAAAACTTAAAACAGCACAGAGAAGTATCTAAAATATGTCTAATGAATATTTGTAATTTTGTATTAAATAAAAGGGTCTAATTTGATCAGATAATTAAGAAAAGTGTATTTCCTTGGTTTTGTCTGCTAATGCTCATTAAAACAAAAAAAAATTCATAAAAACGTGTTTGTTTTTTAACTTTTGCACATCACAATGTATGTATTAAATTAGTGCACACCAGTGTATCTCTCTTATCAGTGTATTATACATACAATATATCAATATTATCTTGCCTATTCAAAACTAAATACATCAAAAGTGCTACTTACCTTACATGAGTATATGGTAAGAATTTTGAGTAAAAAATTCTAACATAAAATACAAAATATACAAAAAAGTTATAAAAATATTGAAAATGTCAAAAACACCTTATATTTAGAAATAATTTCAAGTTCAGATTCCTCTTCTTCATCAGACAGTGTCTTTATTTCTGTACTGTTCACTAAATTTAAAAAACAAACATTGTCACTTTTAATTGTAGAACATGAGAAATGCTACTAAAACTTTTTTATTGTAAGACATATTTACTTATTCAAAATACAAATATAAAAATTTACTTGCATTTACCTATTTATTCCCTTTTAACCTTTGAAGAATAAAATTCTTAATAATTTATACTAACTAAAATAATACACTTTCACATTTTCAATAAAAATTCTAGAGTTAAAATTATATCTTCCTCTACTTCCTTTAAATTAACTTCTAACCTTGTTTTTAAAACATAAAGGGCCAGTTGCATAACACATTTTTGCAAAGGATAGAACACACCTGACACGCAATTCCTCTATAAATGCATGAAGCATATTTTTAGGAATATGAAATTTCTTATACAGTTAAAATTTTTTCTGAAGGTAAATACTTCAACTAAATGCATAGGGCCAAGGGTAGCCTAATGGTTAGAGCATAGGACTCCAGACCGAAAGGCCTGGGTTCAATGCCCGATGTCACCAAATACCCTTGAGTACACACGGAGAACAGGCTTGTTAAATCAGTGGGTCCGAATGGTGTCGCTATCTATCATGTTGTACCGAGCAAAATCGTACTGTCACCTTCATGGGGGGCTGAAAGCTTAGGCTAATGACAGGTGTAAAATTCTAGCCCTTAGCCGTAATGAATTTCGTGAACCTTGATCTGATGTTACTGCCGATAAGGTGGCATAAGCAACAACAACAACACTAAATGCATGAAGCATATTTTTAGGAATATGAACTTTCTTATACAGTTAAAAAAATTTCTGAAGGTAAATACTTCAACTAAGGCTTGCATTTTTAATAAAAGGAAACCACTGGAGTTGAAAAATTAACATTGTGAAAAGCAGTTCCCTAAATTAATTCAATGACTAATCTTTTTGGCCTACTGCATGTAAAGGTAAATGTTATCAGTTTTTGATAGTCTAAAATGAAATATAAATTTTTCTTAAAATTTCTCCATTTATGAGTATATAAGAAAACATAAAATGCCCAGATAAAAAAATGCTTTAAAAAAATTAAATTTTATCAAATCTACAGGCATACTTGCTACACTTAAATATGAAAGTGATTTTTTTATGTTGCTAGTTTTCAGATTGACAGCTGTAATATTATGATATTATACATTGTAATGATTCACAGAAAAATAACCTAAATAAGTAAAATATATAGCTTCCTAATAACTAAATAAGATTTTAAATATATAATTAAAAACTGCACAAAGAGGCTCCAAACTAATAAAAATTTGTAGCAGTAATCATTTTAAATAAAATTTTTAGTCATTATATATAAATATTTACACTCTATGATAGCCAGTTCTGTATATATATAATAACATAAAAACAAACTTACATTTATTTTCTAGTCGGGTAGCAAATACCTCATCATAGATGTTTCGGTCTTTCCAAAGTGATAAAAGGCGACATACATCAGATTTGATTTCTTTCACCCTTGGAAACAAAATTACACCCAATACAGATATAGAAGGGGAAAAAAGAACATGCATTTCAGAATTAATTTTTTTCAAAAAATATTTTATCAACTTTATGTTAATTAATTAATTCTCATATAAAATTGTAACTACCATATTTACTTGAATGTAAGCCGCACCCCAAATTCTTAACAAGTTTTTGTGGAAAAAGAAAAAGAGCAATTACAGGTTCTAAACTATTTTACCCTAATTGCTCCATCCAACGCATTTTTTTTAAATTTTGATTGTAAGCAGCAACCAATTTTTAGTAGCTTTAATATTGGGGGGAAATTGCTACTTAGATTTGAGTAAATACTGTAAGTAACAAAAAAATCCTTTTTGAAAATGGTAGCAATAACTAAAGATAAATTTAGAAAAAAAATATTGACAAAGTGTTCCAAACTAAATTACACTTAGAGTAGATATAAATATGTTTGAACATTAAAAAAAATTAGCTCTTTTACTTATATAAGACAGTTTTAATATGTTGATAATTTATTCTATAAAAATTAAACAGAACTTTATTTTTTTATTTCTAATCTCACCTTGAAACTAATCAGCTCATATTTTAAAAAGAAAATAAGGTACTTATATATTAGCACCCCTGCAGCCAAATTGGTGCCACACTAATTGCACCATTTTCTGAGTGATCAGGGGTTTTTTTCATATAAAATACAGTAGAATCTTTGTTGTTTTGATATCAACACATGATAAACAAGAAGCTGATTTTGCATGGGTGACATTGATATGTAAGTATTGAAAATAAAAATTATTAACTATTTTGTTAACAATAAAAGAAAAGTACTTTAGTGCCACATTTTTTTTAATATATCATTATACTGTACAAAACTTTCAGAACAGTTTGACACATATCCCCCCCCCCATTTATATAATACAACTTTAAAAAAAAACATACAAAAATGATAGGAAGTAATACAAAGAAATGTGAATTTAAAAAATTTAAATTTTTTATTTTATTGAATGCAATAAATGTACAACAAATATGAGTAGTTTATTTAGTATTAACATAAAAGTTATAAGGGCAAATGATTTTTTAAGGAACTACACTTACTTTTCAAAATGGTTTTCAGAAAAACAATTATTTAATTTGAGCAACAGAGTTATTTAGATACAAGAAACAAAAACACACAGAAAATTTAAGTAACTTAAAAATCAAAATTTATTTCAGAAAATAAAGAAGGGTAATAATTGATAGATCACACTTTATTTGCCTAGATTCAACAGAAAACTTTTATATTGAGCTTTTTTTTATGGAACTCTTTCCAATTTTTCTTTATATTTTGTAACAAGAAAATACTTTTTTAAAAAAAATTGTTAAATATCTATCTAGATTTGCACTAGTTTGTCAAAATATGTGCTTGATGAAATAACAATATTTTATCAGAAAAAGGAATAATTAAAAACAATAAGAAATACAAAATAGTTTACTTTTCAAGAAACACAGCTTTTTCCAATACTTTAGAGAAGGCTTCTCTGTACTGAGTAGCTTTTCTCTTCCCACAATTTTGTATGACTTCATTAGCAACATAGAACATCACCAAAGCATTGGCATCTAAATAGGAACATTTTGAGAAAAAAAATGTATTGTAAAATATATTAAAAAGAAAAAAATTCTGTTTATTAAAACAAGGTTAAATGTTCAAAAACCTACTGATGTTATTCCTAATTTATCATTATTATTATCTGACAAAGAAAATGCTACCAGACAAAAAAAATGACTATGTATAAAAAAATTCACTTAGTTATTTTAAATTAAAGCAGATACTTACAAAAGTTAAAACAGCAATGCAAAATGTATTAAAAATGTAAAGGAATAAAAGAAATTAATGTAAATTTTTTTTAAATATTAAAAATTATTAAAAAATATTTGTACTAGCCTATTACATAGCCATTGGTAACTTTTGAAAATTTTAACCAAATCTTTAGTGAGTTTTGACAGACTTTTATCTATGCCAGAAAATGTTTAGCAATTACCCTTAAGATGGTATATCTCTGGTATGCAGATAATTTTTGGTATTAAATTATAGACAAGATGTTATTACATAAATACCAAAATATTTTTATCATTTTAGCATACAACTGTTACTAGGAAAATAAATTCTAGTAGATTATTAACAAACAAACAAGAATGTATTCGAAAAATATTTTGCTAAAAACCCTCTGACGATTAACTAAAAAATGTACTATGAAAATAATTATTTGAATTTTTTTGTATAGATGTAACATACTTGAATTTTCTATCAATAATATAAAATAGTATAAAGTAATATAAGGTATAATGAATTAATTTAGAATTTCATTAGCCTTTAGTTTGATGCAGTGGTCTCCAAAGTGTGGTATATATACCCCGGAGGTGTGATTTATGAAATGCTATAGTAAAAAAATTATACTAGGATTATTCATAATTTTTTTCTGGGTTTCAAAGCGCTATAGAAATCAAATACGGCAAATAAAAACTTTAGAAAGAATACAGAAACAATTCAAGTTTTATTTAGATAAGTGTTCTATGTGTGAAAACCTTATTACACGGCAACTGCGAGCAGGAACTGATCAACGCAGTGATCAGTTCCTGCTCGTCTCTACTTAACATGGTACTATCAATGTAATTGACAGTACAAGTTACCCTTTCAGGCAGTTTTGCTATATCACACGGAAAAGGGGATACGAAAACCTGAGCTTATGTGAAAGACCAAGTTTTTGGATAACACTGACAACATGGAAAGGATAACACATGCTGTCAATTACGCTGATAATACCCTGCTGAGTACAGTGTAGCAGGAAATGGAATATATAAGAATGATGTATGCTATATAAACAAGGTTTCACACATAGAACACCTGTAAGAGATGTAAATAAAACTTGAATTGCCTCTATATTCTTTCAAATGTTTTTAGCTGTATTCATCTTAATTTTTTTACTATAGCACTTCAAAAATCTAGGAGAGAATTACGAATAACCTTATATACTAAATAAGGTAAACTCATAATTTTTTATTTTAGGAGTACATGATTGAAAAAGTTTGGAGACCACACAATGCACCTAAGCAAGAAATATTACATGGTCTTTTTGAAAACAGCATTGTTAATTATATTTTTAAAATAATGTATTATAATATCGAACTGATTTTTTTTCTGAAAATATGTTCTTAGCTTATCACACTTCAGAAAAGTCAATTTTCTTATATATGTTACTTCTTGAAAGAATAATAAACATAAAATACCTTTTGATAAAGCATTATACCATTGTTCAACAATTTCTTCACAGCATTCTTTATAATGCATTATCCAGCCAGATACAGCTTGTATGCTCTCTCTTGATTTTGTTAGAGAGGCAAATTTTCTCTCAAGCTTCTCTATATTTAATTCTTTTGGCATGATTAAGAGCCAAGGCACGTGTCCTCAAAACTCTGGAAACAAATTAAATATATTATATCATAATAAAAGTGAAAAAATAACACATTTTCAAAGCACAAAAAAAAAAGATAAAATTAATTTTAACACAAATTTTACATTCAAAAACCATATATGTTTTGCTATTTTAGTTAATATTGAGCATGCATTTGAGTATCAACTTAAACAACAGTGTGCATTACAGAACCTCTGTAAAAAGCAGTTAATATAATTAATTTTTTTTTTACATACAAAGTATGTTTAAAAAATAGATTAGAATATTGAGCTTTAAGATAAAGATTTTCGAGTCTAATGAAATATATACAGGAAGTAAGAGATCAAATTGTGATCTATTGTGATCAAAATACATGTCCTTTAAAATACACATATAGTGAATATCATCAACAGATTTTTGTTAAATATTTTTACAGCTTATATAAATATAATGCAACACTTGGAAATTTATTTTATCATTTGAAAATAAATTCCTTTTAAATGAGAGAAATATTTTCATTCTGTTGACTCCACAAAATTATGAATTTTTATCAATTGGCCAATAATAATCATTATTTTATTAGTGCCATTTAAATGAAGGAATGCATTAAAAACTAGAATTGTGATGAGAGGTCATGGATTTTGCATCAAGATTTCGACCATTGGGTGCCTCTGACACCCAATGGTCGAGTGGTAGTATATTGCACTTCCATGCCACAGGTCCCGCGTTCAAACCCCTGGCCAAAGTCAAATCAGTCTTTCATCCTCTCAGTGGGTCAATAAATAAAGAACAAGCTTGTTTGGGAACTAAACACTAAATATTGGGAGTTTCGGGGAGACTGACCACCTGACCGGAAGAACTGCTCCTTCGCTTCAGCAACCAAGGTCACGAAAACTGAGATGACCTTGGGCTGCCGTGCCACTGAGTATGGTTTAGTTTTAATGTGCTCATAAACAATTTTTTGACAAAGTACTCAATAAATATGGCTCCATATATTCATCTTATATGGTTCAGCATGATTTCTTATTTCCACAGTAGAAACTCCCTCTTTGTGGTAGCAATAACAAGTCCATTGATATAATAAACAAAAATTCAATGCAAACCTCAGAGGTATTTGACAAAAATTACCTTAAGGCATGTTTTCAGGATTGAAAGGCACATTGGCTGAAGTTGATGAAGATATAAATTTACTGTTAAAAATTAATTACATTATTTGTTTTATGATAGCATTTTAAATAGATTTTGACCACAGTAGTAAAACAAATTAATCATAATATTGTCTATTTCATGAAAGGATACTTTAGAAACATTAATAAACCGTCGAAAAAATAATCAAATTTTACAACTTAAAATAAAAGTAATATTAATATAGGAATTTATTTACTAGTTTTTAAATTAACTTTCCTCAAAGAGGGAAATAAACCTAAAACATAGTATTAAAAAATCAATATACTTGAAATATTTCCAAGTAGATTTTAAGGGAAAGCATAAGTGCATTTAAAAATTGTCAGGAAAATATACAAGTATTTACAGTTCCTATCTATGAACTAGTTTGAATTCTCATTGCCATAAAATTCAATAAATTCCTACTTTATTTTTCATATCTGTTGTGTGTTGTTGTTAATCCTCCAGAAACTGACCAAGTCAGAAAAGATCCATAAGATCATTGACTCTTAAAAAGTCAAAAATAAGAAGAGGATTGTATTTTAGATATTTTTCCTAAACAAATTCATATAACTCAAGATATGGTCAGAAGAAGCCTAGTGAATTTCACACTTGGAACAGACCATGAAAATTTTGTTCACTGAGAACGAGAGGCACTTGATGTGACCACTAGCAATACGCGAGAGTGTAGTCTGGGGGCTTATGACACACTCGAGAACTAGAGTCGGTGAGTGAGTGAGTGATTTTGGGGTTTATTGGCGCAAGAGCCAATTTCTGCTATACTGCGCCAAACATTTGTTTTAATATCTGTGGTCTAGACGAGAAGAGAAAGAAAGAATGGATTGAATGACAAGAAAGAGGGTCGAAAATAGAGGAGGATCACTAGGGTACCCCAGGTTCGTGAAGCCTGTGTTTACCAAAGACAGTAAACCCCGTGGGAAAAGGAAAATATCACTAGGGCACCTCGAGATTGTGACACCCGTACTCACCTAAAGAAGGTGATCCCCCTGAGGGGAGAACTAGAGTCGGACTGAATTTATTGTTCACAAACCAATGAAAGGTATGCACCCTGAATTCCACCATATGTTATAATTTTTTCAGTGAGTGTAATTCCAAAAAGGAAAGGGTTGAAGAGAAGGGAGTTAGAAGATAACCCTCCTTTGCAATTTGTCCACCATTTCATTGCTGCAAAAGTAAAGATTAAAATCTGGAGATATAAAATCTCATACTAAATTACATTTATATGAATGCAAAAAGAGGCACCTGTGAAACAACAAATAATAGATTCTTATGAAATTAAGTTTTCCTCTGATTTTTGAAGATGCTTTTTAAAATTTGAAGACCCAAAAATAAATCATTCTAAATACACATGAAATTATTTCAAATGTAAGGGAGAAAATTTTAATTTCATAAAAACTTATACTTCTTTTGGTACTTTTCTGTTTAGCCAGCTTTATCTTACCAAGCAGACTTTATTGGTGACAACACACAACACATAAAAAAATGTTAATAAATGTCTCATAATTCCATTGAATAAATTCTCATTGGTTTTTCATCCATTTTTGATATATTATGAAAAAGGCTACTGATACGAAAAGGTTGGGACTTGTTTTGAAAATGCGATGGTAAGAGATTACCAACGAGAATATTCCATTTGGAGACTTTATTACCTGTGCCAGCGAAACAGAAAAGTAAACCTTTTCTGCTCTTTTGAAAGCATTTTATTAGATTGACATAAATAAATAAATAGTCCTGACTTAAGAAAATAGAAATTAAATATGATTAACATTATTTGATGAATTCAAAATAGGGCACTTCTGTATTGTTGCAACCCTATTGGCAACATTATATGAAACAAAGCACATGGTTGTCAATTCTGCGTGTACAACATATGTGAAATCGGGATTGCTGATTTGGCAAGTTGTCTTGAATGTTGGCATTGTTGTAACAGTATGTAGTGTCCAAAATAGATAGTGGCAGTAAATATTACATAAGATATTTTAATAACTGTAATCAGAACTAAATAGTAAAAAGAATGAGCCTTAATGTCTCAAACATTTTAAAATAAATTTCAATAACTGTCCATAAAATTTTTTTGGTACTTACATATCATCGCAACAGTTGCCAACATTCAAGATAACTCACCAAGTTGGCAACCCCAATTTCGCATATGTCGTATGTGCTGAATTAGCAATCATGTGCTTCGTTTCATATAACATCACCAATAGTTTGCAATAATATTTAACTACCATTTTTTAATATTTACAATATACAAACGAAAGTATATTTGTATTTAACTTTCATATGACAGTAACTCTGTGCCAATATTTTCAGAAATTTTGATTAATTGCAAAAATATGATTTTCAGTCAGAAAATACTTAAGCTACCCTTTGTAAAACCTGTATTGATGTGATACTGGTGATGAATTATTTCAGCAAACATCAAAATAGAAGTTGCTCGGTAGAATATTGGTAACGCACTTCATAATTTCCTATCCCGCTCAAATGATAAAGACAACAACAGAAGAAATAAGTTTTAGTTTCACATACATTTTCAAGCAAGTATGATTTTCAAATAGAAATAGAATTGACAAGCAGATTTAATCAGCAAGAAAGCAATATCAATATCAAGGTACCTTGTATAAGACTATTGAAGTTCCATTTTCAATAAAATTCTACATTTTTATATGCTAGACAGGGTTAGATCTAAGAACAAATTTTAAAAAGAATGGTTTGCCTTTTACTCCAGTCAGGCTATTACTGATTCAGTCATAATGATATTCCAACCCACATAGGGGTTAATAAATTTATACTACATTCTTATTTTTTTTATAAGACATATAATTAAATATGTTTTAAAAATCCACAGAAATATTAATATATAATAATTTTACTGAGAAATATTCGAATTCAATACCTGCGATCTTTTAAAATAAAAGATCGTTAAGTCTTACTGCCCTATTAAATGCGGGTTGTAAATATTTTGCACCACAAAAATTTCGAAATACCCATGAACATGAGGGTAAACATTTTATTAAAGGCACACAAAAGTATAGGTAAAAAACACAACAAATCAAACTTTCAGTCTTGTTTAAAAACAAAACATAACACAAATCGTTTTAGTGACAAAACTCCCATTGTCACCACAAAAATACGCAGTTTCATAAAATCTTTATTAATTCAAAATAAATATCGATGAGTATAATTTTACTAATTTAAAACATATAACTTGGTCTCAAAAAATTAAATTCTTTTTATGACTAGGCAAGAATCAAGTAAATTCACACTGGGTGTATCATTTTGTATACTCGTTTGTTTTCAAACAGTGAACGGGTAATTTTTTCTTTTTTTTTTTTTTTAAATGCGACGGAAAATTGAAGTCATAGTAGCTGTCATCATATTTTAGGAGAAAGCAAATGGCAAAAATATGAACTACAAACTGGAAAAATAAATTAATAAAGTGCAGAATATGTAAAAAAAAAAAAATTGTGATTCATTTTAAATTCTTCCTAATTCATTATTTGAGGAGACCTAAAATTTTGGAGCCAGAAAAACAAATTATTTTTTTTTACAAATTAATAAATGTATTTTTCATAATCTTAGAATGTTACACATTAGAAAGAAATTATTGGCTCATTTACCATCGTAAGGTGTCAAAATTTATATCTTTTTCTAAGACCGGGGTGGGCATTAGGTCGATTGCGATCGACCGATGGACCGTTAAGACATTTTGAGGTGACCGCCGGAAGATTTTCAGTTAGTAATTATATACCGAAATATTCAAGATTGACTTCTTCAAGTTATAGATTTCTCATCGCGAAATAAGTATCCATTTTAAGCAGTTGCGTACTTACCTCTCTTATGGTGGGGAGTGGGAGGTATAATTTAAAAGTCATGTAAATAAAAGTGCCAAGATATAATCTCTATGGTAAAAATTAAAAATCTTACAGGCTTGACGAACGTTGAGGTATTCTGAAGTCTCTTAGAGAACAAAACATCAAAAATATACACATTGCTTAAGAGTAGCCTTAGATTATTCCCATATATAGTATTATCAATCCACTATATATATATATATATATATATATATATATAATAAGAATCTTTCACATAAAAAAGTCTGGGAATGGTGCAAATTTCGTGAATTTTCAATGGTATTATATTTTATATGGCTAACAGTGTGAAAAAATGTATGTATAAGGAATGAATTTCTAATATAGATACATAAAATTGCCAAAATGCATGTTTTTATAAACCACTATTTAAAATATGTTCTTATTTATTATGCATAATTTTGTAAGAAACTAGCCATTAATCGCCTATTTCGCTGGGAACCTTCAAGGCCCCCCCCCTCCAAGTTGATTACCATAAAATCCACTTGTGTCATATCTCTACTCAACAAAATAAACATGTTTAGCAAATTTCAAGTCTGCAAGTTTTATAGCTCAAAAACCGATTTTTGTAGATTTTCAAAAAAACTGTTTTTAGTGAATTTCAGCTGGAAAAAAATATGTTTATCAAAAATTAAAATTTTTATCTATAACGACCTCTTAACAACTTGTGAACCCTTTAGGAGTCGATTTCCACAAAAACCGTTTTTAGCGGATATCTACTCAATAAAAGAAGCCTGCTTACCATATTTCGAGTCTATGGGTCTAATAGTACCGGAGATCTCGTGGTGAGTGGGAGAGTCGTCTTACATCTAATTATACCAATCATCACCCTCCCGTTTTCCTCGGTATTTGGTGATGTATTTCTATACTGTTTATAAATTATTGATATTCAAGCCTTAGCATTGCGTTTTTGATTATATTCTAAACTTTATTACAGCCATCGTTTCTTGATTTAAAAAGGACAGAACTCGAATTTCTGAAAGAGAACCATATTTGTCTCTTACGCCTCCGTAACTCCCACTCTTGGGAGTCAACTTCTGCAAAATTTGTTCTTATCGGATCTATGTTAAACAAAACAAAACAAAATTGCTACAAAAATTACATTTTGCAGATATTATAATTTATAAACGGGAATCAGAGGCGGATTAAGGTAGTTGGAGGCCCCTGGTGGTAAAAGGTTTGAGGCCCATAGGCTCAAGAGTCGAAAAACTAAAATAGCGAAAAGAGTCACTTACTTTAAATTCTCCAAAAAAATGTATTGATTACAATAAAACTCATCGGCTAAAGAAAAATCTTAACTAAATTATATAAGAAATTAGGAGCTTACAGTGTGTGTGTTTGATTTCTCTTTGCAAATTCATCAATTATTTTTACCATATCAATTTTGCCCAAAACATTTTATTCTGTATATAAAATGGCCATTTCTGTATATATTTGGGCTTGGGGCCCAATCCTGAGTTTGCTGGAGGGCACTAATATTCTCCGTTACGCCGCTGGTGGAATCCATCAAACTTGGGGCCCCTACTAGTGCTGGGGGCCCCTGACGGCCGCCAGGACCGACACCAGCTTAATCCGCCACTGGGAATCTTTGTCTAGGATGTTTCTTCAACCCCGCTTGGGAGTCGATTTCGCCAAAGACCGTTCTTAGGAATCTCTTCTCAAAAGAAGCATGCTTGTCAAATTTAAAGCCTGTAAGTCTAGTCGATTCGGAGATATCATTGTAGCATGAGTCGTTTTTCTCCTATGTATATATAGGTAGATTAAGCTATAAACATGTGTTTGAATTCAGCTATTCCTATATTAACATAGGTTTTAAAAAACAGGTTAAAAAAATTTTTAAAAGAAAAGAAATGTTTGCCACTTTCTTTCATACCTAATCCATATATTGTACTACATTTAAAGCAGAAAAATAATCCTTTTTTTTTATGAGCTTGTATGCAATTATGATTTTACCATACAGTGGTGTATATATACTACTTTCATGGGAAGGGTTATTTTTTTTTTAAAAAATAAACAACTACGAAAACCCCGAAACGTTATTTCTATGGTAAAATTTAAAAATCTATGCGACTACGAAAGGGCAGGGGCAAGGCCGGCTCCAGAAGTTTTGCCCCCCCCCCCGGACAAAAATGAAAAATGCCGCCCCTCTCCGCAAAGTAAAGAAAAATATATTATTAAAAAATATAGAAACTGTTCATAAATACACGCCTATAAAACTTGAATTATTCTTGCAAAGAAAAAGGCAGCATCAAAGTGTATATATATATTTATTAAAAACTAAAACACAAAAAAATGAAACAAATAACAAAAAATTAGAAGCGTTTTTTTCTGACTTTTAACTCTGAAAATTTTCTGATCAATTCTTTTAAATCAAATTGTTCATTTTTTTTTTTCATATTTTATAGCCAATGTAGCTAAACCATTTAAACTATTTTGAAAAGTTGTAGATTGCAAGAGAAAATTTTAATTTTTAGAAACTCCTGTCTCCGCTTGCTACACTTATTGACAAAGAAAGTAAAATTCTTAATGCGATAGCAAAATTTTACACATATTCTAAAACTTAAATAAATTTTAAAACTTCTCAATTGGGCTTTCTTTTTTGCCTAATAAAGTTTAAACTGACATTGTCACATCTGCTAGATCAAGTGTGTTTATATGTACTGATTTTCCGTCTCTGTCATCATTTCTAACTTTTTACATCTTTTAATTATTAAATTTTTATGGGTATCTCTTAAATCATACATATTTTATAAAAATTGAAAACAATTACTATGGGTACTCCTTAAATTAAATTTACATTCCATAGCCTTAATTGCTTGGTCAATTGTAAAAAAAATACAACTTTATCTTGGATTTTAATTTAGGATCTACCACCAGATCATCTCGTGCTTCGTAATCAGAATTAACATTTTTGCGTCGAACTCTGTGAGAAGACTGCTCCACCTCCAAGTTAGCAGGGATATATCAATCTCATCGGCCAGTTCTTTTGCATCACAGAGCATTTCATGAAAAGCCACATCCCATCAAAAATCATTAAAAAAATCTTTACAGTTATTTAAAGAGTTCCATAGGAGATGGTATCTTATGTTTGCAATAGCTTGCTTATTGGATTTGTTCAATTTAAGATTTTATGCCAAATAATGATGGAGCATAGGAACTTGAATTGTTTAATAGAATTTAAAAATCCAGAGGCCTCATCTCTTACAGAGTTGCCAATTTCAGCATTATTATGAGCACTAAAGAAAGCATCATAAATACCTCCTAATTGAAGCCTTGAGGTTTTAATAGTTTCTATTCGGCTTTCCCAGCGAGTTGCACTTAGTGGTTTTTAAGTTATACCCTTTATATATATTTTAATAATCTGGCCAACAAAACGTTGATGATGAAAAAGATAAACTTTTTGGACTGTATTAAAAAAATTACAGGCTTCTAAGGATGCTATATATATTGCCATGATTTTAATGAGCAAATTTAAAGAGTGAATAATACATGGTACATAGACTGTTCATGGACTTAACGTCCTAATTCTAGACTGTACCCCTGATTTCTCGCCTATCATGTCTCCATTATCGTAGACCTGCCCCCGCATATCTAGCAAATTTATTCCCAATTTTTAAGTTTCTCAACTATTACATTTGAAAGCTCTTTTCCAGTCGATCTTTGAACTGGATGGAAGCCTAAAAAACTCTTAATAACTTTAATGGTAACTTCATTAGATTAAATTTTTCAATACATCTTGCCAAAAATATCATTTGTTCAATCTTACTAGCATCAGGAATTCAATCTAAAATTATTGAATAATATTTTTCTTGTTTAATTTTAGGAACAATTTGTAGTTTAATGTTCTCATGTAAAAGAGAAATTATCTTTTACTAAATATTTTTCCCTAGATAGTGTACTTTAGTTTCTTGATTTTTTAGCATTCTTCGAACATGTTCCTCCATTATTGGATCAAATTTAGCAAGTAATTGAATTATTTGTAAGAAATGACCCTTATTGGAATTGGATAGTTTGTCACTCTTACCACGAAGGGCTAAATAATTTTGAGCAAGGATTTTTAACCTTGCTACAATGCTTTGAAGCACTTCGCACCAATAATTAGTCTCTACAATAATTAGTCTTTACGAGTCGCTGTCAGTTGTTTTACAGCATTGTAATCGCTGACTAAATTCAATCCAAGATTTTGACTTTGACTATGGTTCTTGGATGTTTCAACCAGGAGCTTCCAGCTTTTAAAATCTTCTGTGGAAAGAGAACTAACGACACCGACAAAACGTTTGCAGCAAAAGCTATAGAGTTTTTTTTAATGGAATAGACTAACAATTTACGCATAACCTTTTCCCACTGTTTTTTTTAAATTCTGGTATAATAATGTGAGCTTAACCTTCGATCGGTGTCGTCACGAGGAAAATTATACTCTGTCAATGCTTAGGGGGTCCTTATTTTACCAAAAAACATCTATAGGCGTCTGATAGAAAAGATGGCCAAGTTTCTGGATCTGAACTAAATATCATCGTTAAAGTATTGTGACCTTTTGTTTTGCCTGGAGGAGTTCCCATTAGAGCAGAGCTACTCTGTCGTTTCTGTTTATTTCATCTGCAACATCTTCATGAAAGTCTAAATCAGATTCTGATTCTATACTGTCTTCCTTTTTTCTAATGTCTTGTAAGTAGTTCAGTAAACTTCCAGCTTATCATTTAATGTAGGCTTGTTTTTCGCGTCGCTTTCTTTTGTATTAAGCACCGAATAGTTTTTTTACCCCCCCCCCTTCAGACATTCTAAATTTTTTTTAAAAAATGCACTTAAATTTTAAGTAGAGAAAGCATGAAGATTATTGATAGAGTGTTTTGCTTTCATACAAAAAATTTGAATTCACATCAAAAATTGACCCATTTGAATTAAAAATCCATGTGTTTGAGATTTTCCAAAATATTTTCGTAAATTTAAAACAAAGAATAAAGAGCCCTTATTTTACTTTCGTTTGAACACTGTATTGATTTATGTTTAATATATACATATAGAATTAATAACTATATGCTAGGATATTCTAATAAAGCATATTTTTCAATATATTAAAAGTGGAGAAAATCATTTTATATACATATACACTATCTGGCCAAAAGTATCCGGAAGCCCCTTAAAAAAGTGGTTCTGGCGAGTGACGCAATTTGATACGTAATTGAAAGCTATAAAAGTGTTGGTTGTGGTTTGTCAGATTGTATTTATGCGTTTGTGAGGCAATGAGTAAGTCAAAGGAGCTTAGTGAGTTTGATTGTGGCAGTATAGTGGGATGCCACCTTTGTGGGAAATCAGTTCGTGAGATTGAGGACATTCTACAGAAGCCTAAAAGTGGAAACGTCGAGGTAGTGAAACAAACTGGTAGGCCGAAAATACTTGGTGAATGCAGCCTCAGAACTCTGAAAAGGGTAGTGAAACAAAATCGCAAGTCCTCGTTGGTGGAAATTTCTCAGGAGTTCCAAAGTTCATCAGGAATTAGTGTTATCAGCAGGACTGTCCGTCGAGAGTTAAAAAACTTGGCATTCCATAGTCGTGCAGCCGCTCACAAGCCAAATATCTCCACAGAATGCGAAGCATCGATGGCGTAGAACTCACCGTCATTGGACTGTGGACATGTGGAAAACTGTTCTTTGGAGTGATGAATCTTGATTTACAGTCTGGCAGTCGGATGGACGCGTCTGGGTTTGGCGGATGCCCGGCGAACGTTTCTTTAGTGACTGCATTGTGTCGACTGTTAAGTTTGGTAATGGAAGCATAATGGTGTGGGGATGTTTCTCGCAGTTTGGCCTGGGTCCGTTAGTTTCTGTGATTGGAAACATGAACTCTGAGATGTATGTGGACATTCTGGACAATGCTGCACTCCCAACTCTATGGCAATATTTCGGGGAAGGCCCATTTCTCTTCCAGCAGGATAACTGCTCCATTCACACATCGAGGCTTGCACAGACATGGTTTGACGAAATGGATGTTCAAAAACTGGACTGGCCTTCTCAGATCCCCGATCTAAATCCCATAGAACACCTTTGGGACGAATTAGAATACAGATTACGTAGCCAGCCAAATTGACTATTCTCACTGCAAGCTCTCACTTCAGCTGTGATGGACGCCTGGAAGGCAATTCCTATGGTCACCTATCAAAAATTGATGGAAAGTCTTCCCAAACGTGTGCAGGCTGTCATCCATGCAAAAGGGGGACCAACATCATATTAATATGTGCCTCAGGACGCTCTAAGTCCATACCACTGAGTGTCCGGATACTTTTGGCCAGATAGTGTATATATAACTTATATTTTCAACAAACCCACATTTACATCTATACATAACACGCACAAAATATAGAATGAATTTACATACTTTTTAATCTAAGGAAAATGTTCTACTTGTACAACTCCTGCAGAAAAATACCTTCCATTAATCTTGTTAATATAACACTAGAAATTTATAATCTTTATAATTAATAAAATTAATAAAAATAAGCAAAAAATGGACTACAATATATTATATTTTACATTATATTTCTCAGTCAAATAAAATTCTGTCTTTTAGCTTCTTAAAAAAATGTCATTTCGAAATATTTTTCATAACATTTAAATATAAACACATGTGCATATATAAATCTCATTTAGAAATATATTTTTAATACTAAAATAATTTATTAAATTTAACTCTTTTTACATAAAAAAAAGGAGAAAACATCGGAACTCGCCTATTACTGAACTAATTCACAAACTTGAAATATTCGGAAAGAATTTTTATAAAATGCCTTTTCGATACTCAATCAGCAATACCACAATTACTTTTAAGAATATAATTTCCAATTAGTATTACTAAATTTCTTTTGATGGATAAAAAAAAGAGAGAAAAAAAAAATCGAAAACCACATCTGTTACATTGATTTAACATCTAAAATAAAATTTTTCAATCCATATCTTTTATCTCTAAGTATAGATACGTACATACACAAAATAATTTCATTGAAACTAGAATCACCTAATTTTCTTTAAACTCAGTAGTCCTTTCAATTATAATCGTTATTCATTTATGTGAATCTATTTATAACACACTTAATTGTACATATATTTATATATAGTGTTTTTCAAATTCGGTCCAAATGCCGCCCCGGACATGAGTCCGATTTGTCCGACTCTAGAGCCGCCCCTAGGCAGGAGGGAGTTGAACCTCCGAATCCTACCCATGTGTACGGCATTGCTACGATTTTCAACAATAGAGGAACAGTTTATATTTTACATGTGAGGTATACAATTATTCTTTAAATGTCATTTTTAGCAAAACTGTGTTTACAGTTTTAATCATTTCATAGAATTTAGATACACGAAAAGTACTAAGTAAGTTGATGAGTGTGAAAAAAAGTGAGAGATAATTGTAAAAAATATAATACCCGTGGAAATGTATTATTTGAAGAAAAATTTATTTTTAAATGTATTCATCAAATTATAATTATAAGGTTAATAGGCCGTTAGAGATATAATGGTTTATTTCTTAGCAATGAAAATTTAAACAAATATCAGAAATGCTAGTTACCATTCGATAATAAAAAACTATACTGATTTTTGTGATACGTAAGTTAGAGAAATTCATGTACAGATTTTAAAAATAATTTAAATAAAGTAAACAATCACAGTCAAACCCTAATAATAATAATTATTAGCTCTTCAAAGTATAAATATAATTAAAACCTTACTTTTTATATTTCCTTTTTATGAGACAAATTCAAGTCCATGTAAAACATTTTGCTTTGTTAGAAGCATTTAATTTGATTCCATTAATCAAATTTTCGATAAGAAAACATATTACACGCAAATAGCAATTATTTATCAATCGGCACTAGCGCGCGCGAGCAAAAATATGTACATTTACAACTGAATACTCTGCATGAGAATTTCTTCAATAATTTTAACTGTAGTATAGGAACATTATTAGGAATTTATTGAAAAATATATTCTGTTATTTTTCTGTGAAACTGTGACTTTTATTAAGGCTTAGTGATTACTAGCCATGGTTACTAGTTACTTTTTATACTAAATGAAACAATTTTTGCAAAACTTATTTTTTTTTATTAAACTTTTGTCCATTGAAAATATTTATTAATGTTTTCTTTATGAATTGTCTGCACATTGAAAAATAAATAAAAGTTCGCAGTTAATTAAATTTAAAAGTTTAGCTCACAACTTAGATGAATTTAATTAAATTACAATTTTAATAAACAAATACATAAGGTTTCTAGAATCTATCCAGATTAGGAAACACGTTTAGTATATGAATACTGAACTGTTAGAAATATATATAAATTTCACAATTCCTATATATTATTTTCCTGTATAATTATTTAAATATAATTGAATCTAAATTTCAGTGGATGTACTATGAAAATAGTTGTTAATTTTAATTCCATTATATTTTAATAAAAATTTTTAAACCAAAAAAATTTAGCTTGTTTGATATTGAGGACAAAATTTTAACCACAAATTCATACTTTTAGAATTTATGTTTTGTGCTTTATTGGAATTTTGTAACATAGTTCTGTGAATATTAATTATATATCTATATAATAGCTATGGACAGATTGTGAATGGTTATATAGAATAAAATTAGGGAAAGGCTGGGGATTAAATAATAGAAATAATGGATTAAAATAACTGGATTAAAATGTTTCTACACAATCTGGACATTTTACTCACACTTAGTAGCGCAACAGTCCATGAGGGCCAAGGCATATTGTACCCAATTCAGGTTTCCGGACCTTCGGCACCGAGGTGCATGTGCAGGTGCTCCGCTCAGGTGGTAAGTCTGACACGAAAACCCCTGGTGTTTAGTTCCCAAGCAAGCTTGGTACTCATTTATCAACCCACTGAAAGGATGAAAGGCTCTCGACCTGCTCCAGCCCGAGATTGGAACCCCGGACCTGTGGCGTGGTAGCGCAACACACTACCGTTAAGCTACTGGACATTATAATGCAACCAATTTGTTGGGCTCTGAAATATTGAAGGATTTGAAAATTAATAAAAGTTAAAAGAGTTCCCTTAATGCAGTGAATGGAGAAATAGAAAAATAACAATGTTTAAGAAAGTTCTCAATACGAGACATGTCCGCCACTGAGTCTGCTGCAATATTCTACATGTCCAGGCATGCTTTGCACAAAGTAATTTAAAAGCTACAGAGGCAATTTCTCCATTTTCTCTTTTAGTACATGGATGAATATATTCTTGTTTCTTGGAAGGTATTGCTAACTTGCAAACCATCTCTCCAAGGCATTCCAAACATGTTCAACGAGGTTTAGATCTGGAGAACAAACTGACCGTACAAATAGTTTAATAGTTCTGCTATTTAGACAATCTCAACAACATCTATTCGATACGTTGACTAGCCGTCGCCAAAAACAGATTTATCACCAACAGCACCATTGGAAAGGTGAACATGAGGCAGTAGAACTTCATTAATATATTGTTGGTCAGACATCAGTGCCGATTTAAGCTCATTTCGGGCCCTGGGTGCAGAAGATCCACAAGCCCCCTTGCACTGGCAAATCGAAATTTATAACAAGAAAATCTGGTAAAGTACAGCTTATCCGGCCCTTGGGCGCCCAGTGGATAAACCGGCACTATCAGTCTTAGTCCTAGTTTCCACATGAAAGGGGTTTGCGGCTCTTGATCATGAAGCAGGCTTATACCATGAAATCATATAAGATATCAGTCACTTTCTTGAATATTTTCTGGACGATAAGTAGGACCAATCTCAAGCCAGATAAGTTGCCATCTGCAATCAGACCTAAAAATGGGCCCTACAATATCTGAACAACAGAACACACACAACTGGTATCTAAGCATGAAGTTCTCCTTCTCCCAAATGTGTCAACCATTTCTCAGAAGATCCATTTACCTTTGACAACAGGAAATTTATCTGCCACTTGCTTGGTTCAAGTATAATGATCTCCTTTTGCACATAAGACAAAGAGCTTGCCACATGCAGGTGTTGTACTTTTACCATGACTTTCCCTGAGACATTTGCTATTCATTCCAGTGTTTTGAAAAGACTTGAAACAATGCTGTGGGTAATATTATTGAACTGTGGCAACATCTATTATTATTTTTTTACCCTTCTTCAACCTTTTCAACAAGACACCAATAAATAAAATTATCCAAATGATAATTGGAAAGACATATTCAAAATTAATTTCACGTTCATCAATTATAACTTACCTTTTGTAAACCACATGTTTTAAATCCTTTACATCTCTAATTAGCGCTATCACAAGAGAAACTGTTGAAATGAAAAATTTATATGTGCACAATAATTCCTGTGCTTTGCACTTGTTCTAATGTCCCCATTTTGCAGATTTTCATTTTGTGCTTGATATGGGGTACATCTGTTACTATAAGTGGCACACACAGAAATTTTTCAAGGGGAGGGGGAAGGGTCCAAGGTCGAAAGTCCACCACTCTCGTACCATGCACCAATACACCGCCCAACATATTCTTTTGATGTTATCCATTTTCGGGAATAAAAAAAACAGTAAAAAATTATAGAATAAATAATTAGCATTAATTATTTAATTCAGTTATTAATAACGAATACTTAATTTAATTTTACGTACTATATACACACATAGGATTATAATCGAAAAAAAAACAAGGTCTATGGGGAGGGTCCGAACTCAGTTACTCTCCCTTGTGCGCGCCACTGGTTATTAGCAATTTCCCACCAGAGATAGAGAGATAGAGAAAGAGATTATTAATTTAGTGTTATTAATTCATTTTAAAGCTGCATCAAAATTCTTTTGGATACATTTCAACTCAATAAGGATTCCAATAATGAAACATGTATATCAAAGATAACATTTTTATACTATTGTCATTATCAGAGGTTTTGTTGAAGAGTTTGGATTGATCATTCAAAATATTCCAATAATTCCATAAGGATAAATAAAAGGCATCATTGTGTAATTTTACAGCGATTGTACCAAAAAATATAATTGAAAATGACAGTTTGATTCATAATGCTGCACCACTGATTCCTTAGTAAAATAGCCAAAATTTAATCCTTTATAAACTGTAGAATGCCTTTTATTGGCTACTGAAAAATTATGTCCACTTATATCATGCTACTATTTAATGTGCTGCATTGGGATATTAGAATTTCAAATGAATACTGAATTTTGTTGCACACTTTAAAAATTGTGACATTGTAAATAAACATAATTATTATTATTATTCAATTTTAACAATAATATTTTATTAATACTAATTGTATTAATAAAATAAATAATTAATAATAATTAAACATTAACTAAAATTTTACCAAACATAGATGAAATGCATTTTTTATTGTTTTACTATATGTTTTTCAACCTATATTATACTCATGTGGACAAGGGGTGGCCAACCCGCAGGATGCAGATGTGACAGTGGTTAATAAAAACATGTTTGTGAATATATGTTTATCTATTATGAACATGTGATAAAATAAATATTGCTAAAAACTAGTTGATATGCACCTAAAGTAACTGGTGGCATCTGCAAGAGCTCATCTTAATATAGACGACTTGGTAACAAAACAATAATAAATAAAGTAGAAATTCAAAAGCCACATTAAGCACTGAGTGTTTAATAATTATTTAGAATTAAATATGATTCAAGTTACTCATTTTTATTTTATACCTAACAATTAATTAAACCTGTAAGAAGTTTATTAACATTGAAACTGAAGTTTGTACTTTTGTCCTATGTATTATATTATTTTTAATTTCAACTACATAGACTTGCACTAAAAAATGTGTCATTAGCATATAAAATTCATAAAAATCCTATAAATAACACATTTTCGTATTTTTTTGTGTGGCAGTGGCACACATAATTTTTTTTATCAAATAGTGGCACTCTACTCGAAAAGATTGGTCACCCCTGATGTAGACAAATGGATTAAATGTAGTTTTTTTGGTTGAATACAATTTTAATAGTAAGAGAGAGAAATAAACAATGTTTAAAAAAACACTCCACTAGAATTGCATATACATATATTTATTTATCACCGGATAAAGATATTGGAGATTAAACACATAATCACACCATACACCATGGACACATTTACTACAACATTTAACAATGAAATACAACCAAATTAATAAAATAAAAACAATAGCAGTAGGTTAAAACTTTGTTATAAAAAAAGCACAGAAAACAAAAGCTATAAAACTATAAAAAATTAACAAACCTCAATGACTGAATCTGACTTAACACAAATAAAAAAAATGCACAGGCACAGTAAAACTTTTTAAATCACCAAATGTCATATAAAAATACTAGTTCAATATAACTGCATTGAATCACATCACAAAACTGGTTACCATCCTGACCAGCAGGAATGGGTCACACTGAACAAAACAAACTGTACATCGTACACATGTTCAAGAACATCCAGAGAAAAAGCAGTATATACATATAAGGAGTCGTTATATTGAGTGTTTATACAATATCTTGGTAAACACATTCAGATCAATGGTATCACAATGAGAAGAAACTGAGGAAGGCTTGGGGTGGTACAGGAATGTAGAGAGGGGAGGTATTAGCAATGCTGCCATTGTTTTCGTCCACATACTCCATACCACTAGGAATACTGCGTCGGAGATCAACACATGGGTGTCCAAATGACTGCAGAATAAAGAAACAATGTTATAAATTACATAATTTCCAATGATATTTTAAGTTTGAATTAAATTTAATGCAGTTTGTTCTATTTATAATAATAAAAAAATATGCATGTACAACATTGTTTTTTTCTGTGTTTATATTGTTTGTAGTCATGTAGTATCATTTACGAAAGTAGCAACTAGACTTAATAAGGGAATTATATATTTTAAACAACATATAGTCAAAAGTGTCAAGATGTAATCGTTATGCTAGAAATAAAATATCTCTTGGTCTATGGGATTGGTTTGAACCTCCAAATTCCACCCTTGTGTATGTTACTGAGTATTGATATTTATGAAATTAACAAGTTCAGTTTTTTATTTGAATCACATAGAACCTATAAAAATGAAAATACAACAAAACTGGCATATTGTTTTGTAATTAGATAATTTATATTTTTAGAGAAAAACATAACATGAATTTACATAAAAAAAACCTGACTGGAAAGTTAAAACATGCTGAAAAGACATTACCAATTAAACAAATGTGATTTTTTCTGTACAGATGCAAAAATGCATTGTAGAAAACCTTATTGTGTCTAAAATTTTTAAGGAATTCAATTTCTTTTCTTTCATTAATAGCACAATAAGTATCTAGGAATTAAAAAAATGCAAACGTTTTTTTTTCAATATAGTTTAGTTGGATCTTAAATTAAGAAATCTAGAATGCAAACAATGTCTCACAAGCACATATTTAAAATTGTGGGGGCATTAGAGGACAAAATATGTGCCCATTGTATTAATCTTCAAGGATAAATTATCTCAAGTGAACTTTTCCCCTAAATAATAATAAGACAAATATCATATTGATCTGTTATTAGTTTAAAGTTTTTTTATGATGAGTAGTTAACAGTGAGTAAAAGTTACCTTCCAAAACAAGCACCGACAATGTCGACATAAGAATAAGCTCTCGGTATATTCTTCTTTCAGACCATGTTTTCTGGAAGACAAAATACAGATTTATACATAAGTCAACTTCAAGAAAAAATCAAGAGGTTCAAAAACGTTCATTAGAACATTTAATTTACAAATAAATAAAAACTAACCTGCGTAGCTGGCGGAATACATTATGCCAGTCCACCTTTGAGTTGACTGATTCAATCTTGCTAGTTTCAAAATAAACTTTAATCTGTTCCTTTGTAAAGTGAAATTTGCAAAGCTGCCTCCAAATGTGCTGCTCATCCACTAAGAATTTCATATCATCACAGGCTTGAGCTGAATTCATCAGATCTTTGTAATCACTTAACCTGAGCAAAATCTCACGCAGAATTGCTGCAGGCATATCTGACAATCTGTATTTGCCATCTTCAATTGGCTAAAGGAAATAATAATGAGTTAGCTTGAGGTTTAAGCAACTTATTTTTAAAAAAAAACTACACACAAAATTTATGCTGAAAAGTTTATTAATGATTCAGTTAACTCAAGTAGAAATAAATGTAACTTGAAATAAAGCAGAATAATTTTCTTTTTGTAATAGTTTTAATTACATAAGTTATTTAAAATTTGCAGCAATTTTACACATATTAAGTAATATGTATTTCCTCTAATTTTCAGTTGCACTTTTGAAATATCCATTAAAAGTAAATGAAATTCAAAACCGAGCTTTTACAAGTCTAATGAATACCCATGGGAAGTCTAAGTTCGATTTAAATTAACATTGTATTAGGAAAAACTGAACTCTACCGACCACATTCTCTTAAATTTCACATAATACCACATGAAAATTTAGAAGTTAAGTTTCATTTAACATGCAATATCTCTAACAATCTTTATGAATGGTTTTAAAAAAAAAACTCCTGACCCAACTCTGAATAATTCTGGTCTTCACAATGTCATGTGCGATCTGAATTAAATACGAAATTTGCGCCTCCAAAAATTGGAAGAGATTTCTGGTATAGTAGGACTGAAATTCTCTTTCATATGAATTGGATGGTTACAAATTTTTGGTGGATTTTGCTACTAATGTGAGAAAAGTAATTAATCGTTTATAGACAAGGTGAAGTAAGATAAATTTTTTAAAAATATCCCAAAAGAATGTTTTGATTAACTAACTACTCCTTTCCAGAAAGTTTTCCGATTACTTAATTCAATGCACATTTTGAAGTTTTTCTACAAGGACATTATTGATTTACTAGAAAATTCAGTTACTAGCAAGTTAATAACACAAAGATAATCAAACAAAAGTTTTTGACATTCCAGAAAACAATTTTATTGCAATGTATCATTGATTCAATGAATTATAAATGTCATAATATGTATCATTTTTGCTACAAAATATGCATTTCATTACGAAATTACGATTAGCAATGTAAAATCAAATTATAATGTCAAATTTATTATATGCATATTATAAACATAATATAAAATTCTTATACACATATTCTTCAAAAATGATAATTTACGAAACATCAAGGATTATATATATATATATATATAGCATGACATACTACATTAAAAATTTAAACAGCAATTGGAATTATACATAAGAAAATATGAATGAAACATTTCTGTGTTGAAAGTTGTGTAAAAGGAATAAATGAAAAATTTCAAAAAGTTATACAAGCATATTTTTTTTTATAATTTAAGTTATGTAAGAATAATTTATAATAACAAACATTTTATGGAAATTTTTTAATTAGTTAAATTTTATTTTTACTTATTTTTTATTATTGAACTATAAAAAATACTATAACTTTTTCAAATACAGAATAACAGCATAAGCATCAGGGGATAAATTAATTGTATTTGACTGAGCAACAAAAGAAGCTAAATTTTTTTCACCATCCAAGGTTCGAAGTAAATGTGCGTTCAGAAACATATAAAATGAATAGATGAATAAAATTACAACCTGTAGACAATATAAAATAAATCACTAATATCTTTTAATAAAATGGTAGTTGACTTGAGTGAGTGAAAGTTATATTAATATGGCATTATAAAACTGCACAAGGGCTCACGATTTTAAACCATGATCAAGTGACGAGGAGGACACCTTAACTGTTATCCCCCTCTCCTAACATCTACACCACACCAATGGGAGGATATTTGAGCATCGACAGATTTAACATACACAGGCCCCTCTACACAGTGGGTCTTCAGCAGCTTTAGGCTCAAACTCATGATATGCCAACCAGGAGTCTGTAACCTTGACCACTAGGCTACCTCATAATGGTGCACTTGTAAAAATGATAAAAAAAAAAGCCCATTTGTTTACAGAGAACACTTAAAACCAGGGCTTCGAACCATAATTTTTTTTTTTCTGGTTTTCATTTCACCAAAAATAACAGTTTTTGATTCAGTTCCGAATGAATAATTTTCTTTTATGTATTTTCTTATTGCACTAAACATATAATTCGATTATAAACAAAAAATCTAATACTATTAAGATTTAGAAGATTTTATTCTTTTTTAAATTGGTACTTTTTATGTGAATTGATGCAATTAACAAGCACATGCAATATGGGCAGTGAGCAGAGAACGGCAGGCATTGGCATTGTTATCAATTATCAAAATTGCATTGGACAACTAGGTTCATGATTTTGGTTTGTCTATCTAAACAGTCTATACAAACATCTGTGGATGATCTCATGCTGAGATGCGAAAAATATAACTCAGACTAATATTTTTCTTAAGAAATGATCTATACTTCTAGTTCATTCAACAGAATTAAATCTGCCTTCTAAAAGGAGTTTCATGCAAAACAGAAAAGTACTAGTGAACATCAAAACAGGAAATCGAGAAGCAATGTACATGTAACGATGATATAATTATATGGTTAATATTAAATTAGAACATATTGATAAGTTGGTTGCAGTAACAAGTTCAGTTCAGTTTTGATTCAAAGCCCTGCACCACTCTGGATTTAGTAAAATCATTAAAAAAAGCCAAACTATCAACTACTATATATATAAAAACAAGACAAGAGATTTAAAGGTAAACAATAAATTTTCTTACTTCTTTGATTTGTATATCACTAGCAAATTGACAAATTCTGTCAATAGTCTTTAAATGCTGCTCCCAGAGAATTGTGCTGCCCAGAGGACGACCCCAACAATAGTACTTCCTAATAATCCGTCTCAGATCATTCAAGAGCATGTGGAGAATGTGCAGATTTTGCTGATTACTAGCGACTAATAAAAGAAGAAAAATTAAATATTTAAGTACTGAAAATATTATATATATATATATATATAGTACATCATTTTCAATTTTTAAATGCATCAATGTGTAACAAATTTATTTTATTATTTATACAGAAGACTCTGGACCAGGGGTCAGCAACCTTTTTGCCTAAACCAATTTACCAATATGATACAGTGTGCCATGCAATAGGAAATATTTGAAGCAATTTGATTCCCACAGCAATACATGAGAAGTTAGGGAACAAAGGCAAAAAATACAGATTTAGAGTTTTATTATACATTAATTAATTACCATTTAAAGATATATTTATTGATATAAAAATAAACCACATAAAATATAACTAGTACTTCCAATATTAATGAAAAACTAAAACTGTACACTTAAATATGTGTCTTTTAAGAATATTTATTAAAACAAGTAAATATAAAATATGACTATACTTCAATGTAAATAAAAAATTAAAATTGTACATACATTACGCATTTTTTAAAAAAATTTATAAAAGAAAGAAATACAAGCAACATAAAATATAAGTGTTCATGCAACATAGTAGTTAAATAAAATTTTAATGTGAATTTTGTCGCTGCAAAGCTGTACTTAAAATCACAATATCAGGTGTATAATTTGCGACTTTCAATTTGACACATGATTCTAAATGTTCAGCTGTTGAACAATTTCTTTGTGGACTCAAAATATATTTCATATGAAATTTGTTCACATACATATGTGGAATCAAAGCTGAAAGCGGATTACATGTAATTTTTTTTCAAACAATTAAATCACTCCAGCAATGATATAATAACTTAAAACAGCTTTCAATTTATCGATAATTTTATAATGATTTAACTATTTTATAATTTTGCACAGTGATAGAGTGCCACAGAGAATTGCTCCGCAAGTCACGTCTGGCATGCATGCCTTAGGTTGCCGATCCCTGCTCTAGATATGAAAGAGCAAATTACTTGAGAGAGGATCATAACTGTAAATTTGAAAATAAATAAATAAAATAATTTACTATTTTTAAATACAGATTTTTAAAGGAAATAAATCTACAAATTTGCATCTGACAAAAATGTTATTTTTCGAAAAATAAATTCTGTGTCATGAGTCCAAGTGATTGATGAGTAGTGTCACCCTACTATTTATGAAATTATTTTTGCTTTGAGATTAATAAATTAGTCAACTTTGAAAAAAATTGCTGTAGAAAATACTACTGGAAAGTGATGGGTATTTTTTTTTTTGCTTGTGAAACAATACATACAGTATTGAATACTTTACAAGGTATAGATAGATTTAAAAATGTTGATTAGGATGCAATGAGTGATTAGTGAAACAAAGACAATAATTTAGCTGAACATGAAATATTGAATGACGATGCAATTGTACAAAGCAGTACCGAGATTATGCAAAATAATTGGTCCCTGCAGTGAAAAAAAGCTGTGTTAATTATATCAGAGATTAGAGTAAACTACAGTTCTGGGCTTAAGCTTCAAATCTCTTTGTGATTACTTAGAATAAAGACGACAGAAAACTGCACAGAAATTAATCCTAAGAATATGAGCAGTACTGTTTTGTAGAAGGTTATTGAAAAGGCTGAAGCAGACTCAAACAATAATACATTCAGCATGCACTAACTATTTAAATAATGTATTAACTCTTTCAATTTTGTATACATAATAATTTAATTTGATCTGGGATTTTTCATTTTCCACTTATTTTTGTTTATCTCACTGTACACTGCTGATTTATCCATTGGAAGGGGCATAGCTACCACCATATCAATCATATAGGGCCCTTAAACTATAGGGGACCCAACAAATGTTTTTCATTGCCCAGTAACAGAGCTCCCAATATCTACAAAAAAGGCCCTGAAAGAATTTGATACAGGACCCCCTGAGAGCAAGCTATGCCAGTATCCATTAGGTACTTGGGGTGGGCGCCCAGGGTCCTGGAGAGGCTCAGAAGAGCCCGGATAAGCTGGACTTCCTTGGATATCGATATTTATAACAGATTTTCTGATTATAAATATCGATCCTCCAGTGCCAAGGGGGCCTGTAGATCTTCTGCGCCCAGGGCCCGAAATGAGCTTAAATTGGCACTGTCACTGTATTTACTTAAAGGTGTCATTCAGTGACGCACACAAGAGGGTCCTTGATATTTGATTGAATATAATCCTATGTATATAGTACGTAAAATTTAATTAAGTATTTGTTATTAATAATTAATTTTATCAACTGATGATAATTATTTATTGACTAATTAATTTTTTACTGTTTTTTGTTTCCGAAGATCGTCAAATCAAAAGAATATGTTGGACAGTGTATTGGAGCACGATACGAGAAAGGTGAACTTCCGACCCTGGATGCCCCTCCTTGAAAAATTCCTATGTGCGCCACTGGTGTCATTTATGTGTGGCATTGGAATATATTAATAACAATGATATACTGACAGATTTAATTGATCTGAACAGTGGCATATACAGACTAATTTTATGGGAGGGGTTTGCATTTAAGAAACAAGTAGATGAAAGCACCAAGGCGTAATCTTTATGCTAAAAATAATAAAATCTTTTGGTGTATGAATTCCCAAACTCTACCCTTGTGCATGCAATGGATCTATAAGTGTTTGAAAATAATAGATTAGTGTCAAATTACACTCTTGACAATACATTTGGTAGGAGCACACAGTATTTTTTAATTTCATAGTCATAATGCATAAATTTGTCAATAACTGAGACTTTTAATTTTATCAATATAAAAAGTTAAATTATATATAATTACAACAAAAAAAGTTTATGTTTCCCATAGGCAAGTTCATGGCAAATGAAAAAAGAGAAATTACCTTGTTGAGCCACTTCCTCTAACACAACAAAGAGAACTTGAGTAGCACGGCCACTTAATGTGGTGAGATTTTGAGTTATCAGTAAATGCAAGAGCTGTATAAACAAAGGGAAAAGGCTTATTATAAAACAATTTAATTGAAAAAATATTCATAATAGATAAAAATATATGCAAATATGGGCTTCAATTCATGTGAAATAAACTACTAATGATACCTTTGATTTTCTGTTTGTTCAATGAATTCTAATGAGAAACAATGGAGAAGAGCTTCCTTTTTTCAAATAATACATTAATCTAACGCTAAGATAATTCAGGTTTCAAATTAGGGGCAGAGCTACCGCCGTATCAATGATATGGGGTCCCAACATATATAAGCAAAAGAATCATACAACGCTAAGGGGCCCCTAAAAAAGGCATCCAAGAAATTTTGATACCGGGCCTACACAGGACTAGCTATGCCAGTGTTTCAAATCAAACATTTTTGCTGGTTGGGTTTTTGCTCACTTGGAACAATGCCAATATAAAAACCCCTTCTTCATATAAGATTTAATTTTAAAAAAATGACATAACCAGCAAAATATTACCATTACACACATCACACAGTTAATAAATTCATAAAGTTAATAACAACGTTTGACTTGAAAACAAAATAATAATCAATATATATAGGTAGCATTTGACAAATGAAGAATAACTTACAAAGAATTTCTTTTTCAGAATATGCATAATCTACCAAGTTAATTTATATTTCAATTTAAATCAACCATGATTTCAATTTTACCATAATAATTATATTAAAATGAATTGGAAATAATAATATAAATCAGAATGCAACATTTAATATTTGTTTTTGTTTGAAAACGTTTTAAAGCAGGGATTCCCAAACTTTTTCTAATATAGACTCTTTTTAAAAGAATAATTTTCTTCATAGATTCCCTTACATTTTTTCTCTATTATGTGCAGCATACAATACAATCATATAATTCTGATAATTTCACAAACACACAAAACTAAAATATAACAATTTAACTAAGAATATGAACAAAAATTTTTTAAAAAATGACTCATTAAATGCCTTTTTTAAAAAAATACCATGACATTTTGCTTTCCGAAGAAATTCTCTGCAAAAAATCCATTGATCCCCTTATCGAAAATGGGAAGAAAATTGTTCTCCAGTGGAGCCAAAGTCATAGCGGGACTTCTGGTAATGAAGGAGTGAATAAACTTTCTAAATCAGCCTTAATGTTGACACAGCACCAGGGGCGCCTTAACACATGGACCAACTGGGCCTAGGGCATTATCTGCAATAGAGGCCTCATCCTGTTCTCGACTCAACCTTAATAAAATCATAATACGAATAATTTCCACGATGAAATATTATTTCCAGTTATATTCTCCCAAGAAACTAAAAATTTCGAACGATATGTCAATTGGCTACATGTGATGACCATCGTCCACGTACAGGACTAGGCCTACCACCATACACCATCATTACTCATGTAGTCAAAAGGCGGCAGTCGGTCGAGCCGGTTACATTTATTTGTTTCGGGAAATTGTTTGTAGGAGTATTTGACAACGTATGCTATGAACTGTTAGAGATCATAAGTGGGACCTACATTTGGGTAGGGGCCCAGGGCCTACTTTTGAGTAGGATCGAGGGCCTCAAGGAGTCTTAAGACGTCCCTGCACAACACTGTTACCCATCCCTTTGAAAAACCATAGGTCATTAAGATCAAATTTAAAAGCTTAATGATAACCCGACATCGTGATGCTGCTGCTGGAAAAAGTTGAGAGTGTCTCTAACTTGATAAAAACAGAATTCCTACCAATCTACCCAGAAAGGCAGGCGTTGACTGCTTTTGAGTGTTGACAAGCCACAATTATCTGCAGCAGCCAGGGCCACTTTTCCGCTTAGGCACGTGCCTATAATGCAAAAGATTTGGGGGCAAAAAATTTGAGGGAGAAAAAAAAAAAAGAGAGAAAATAAAAATTACAGTGAACGTACCACCGCCTCTCGAGTCATAAGAGAATAATTTCTGCTTTTAAGAGAGTAAAGACTGAAATGAGATCTCCTATGGAAAATAAAAAGTTGGATGCTGCTATGCACTCAAAATGATATTGTCATGGAAATTGAATACAATGATGTTATTAATGACTTTGCAACGATCAAAGCTGAAGAAAACCCTTGTTGTTCCAGAACAAATGACACAGTTACTCAATGAAGAATAAGGTTGTCTTAAAAGATAGTAAAGCAATAAGCGATAAAAAAGATAATTACCAAGTTGGAAAAAAAGTTCATACAATAATGTATACTCTATATTTGCAAACGATTTAATTAATTTACTGTACTAATTTACAATCTGAGCTGCAAGTCATTCAGAAGGGCAAGTGTCAAATCATCCACAAAATTATTCAATCCATCGACAAAATTATCACAGAAAAGAGATCCTGTACGTTACAATAGATACCAGCCTACGTAAATATCTTCGGTAATGAGGAGGCCGATGGACTTGCCATAGAATCCAGAGCTTGCCCTCAATCAACTAACCTCACGACCCTCATCGATGCCAATGCAATTGCCAGCCAAATTTTAAATATTCCATCCCAGCTCTAAATAGCAACCATACAATAGCATCAATAGTAACTAGACTTAAAACAAAGCACATAAAAGAAATGAAAATCTCAACAGATGGACAAAGAAGTTATATAAATCATTGCCCACATGTTCAACTGTCTCCAAAACATATCTTCAGCTGCCCAGCAATTCAAGCCACGCTTTTCAAGATCAGTCCAGAAGATTTGATCCTCTCTGATAAAGCTGTTGAGGTTTCCGAAGCTGTCGAAGATCTAAAGCTTCTTTTTTTATTAATCTGCACATCATGGACACAACAACAAATTTATAAAAGGGTGGGTGAGTGGTCCGGGATGTTGTAACGTAAAAAAATGAACAAGAGTGACTAAACCATGCCACCATCCTTTCCAAACGGTTGCCAGTCCAGGATGCGGCGAGTTCATAAGTGGTGGATAATGGTAAAACTCTCCAAAACGCAAAAACAAAGAAAGAGAAAAAGTAAGAGTGTTAAGGGAAAATCCCTTCCAAACCAAAACTGACAAGGTAAGAACTGAAGGAGTGGGGTGCTCTGGAAATAGTAGCATGTGGGTCGTAATAATTTGAAGTGCCTAGGCGTCGGGAGATTAAAAACGCTCCTGGCAGCAGCACCGTGTTAGCATAGGTGCTACAATTTCTACTTCGTGTCCTTTGAGTGGAGATGGCCCCATGAATGGACAGCACCTAACCATATGCTCTAAATTAAAGGATATTATCATTGGAGACACGTCTCATTTTGGCATTTCACATCTATATTGGACAGGACAGTAGATGACAAAGTGGCCCAGGCTGAGCGTAGAATTAAAAAAATATTTTAGATGCTTGGATCATCTTCCTACATGTTCGAGCAGATATAAAATATTTAAAAATGAAATAAAAATTAAAAACAGAAAAAAATGTCATCGGCCGTTAATAGACCCTCTGTAATATCATGTAATATTATAACCATTTTAAAACTTGCATAAACTTCCAAGCAGTGGTGTATACAGACATCCTTATGAAAGCGAGATTAAGTCTCGAAACCTCTCCCTTGTGTATATCAATGCTTTTAAGGGATCAACCTGGTCCCCGCGATGGGAATTCCTGCTCTAAAGATTACAAAAAAATAATAATGACACCAAGCTTTATTAATTCAACACAAGGTCAAGGGACAAAGACAGCACTTGCACCTCGCTTCCGATTTCCACATCACCAAATTCTCATTCAATGTGCATGACCTCCACTGTTTCATAGAAAGGATCTTTAGTGCAATAAGAAATTCGTTAATCACTTAGAATTTCATTGACAACGAAACACTTGTTTTTAATCAGAAAGCCCCTCTTTCGGTCCGATATCAATTTAAAAAAAACACATTACAAATTAAAAATAAATATGTATAGCATACATACCTTACATATATAGTTGAACCTTCTGATATCATGAACAGCATTCCTGAAATCAAGTTTCTGAATAGCTTCACCGATATTATTGAAACCAATGACCTGAAAGAGAGGAAACACACATTAAACTTCAAATATTCTTAAGCAAATTTCGACATTCGACTAGTAGATTCCCTCCCTTCCAAACTGAAGATCATTTAAAACAAATGTAAATATAAATAATTGGCCGTTATACGAAGTCTTCGCTGGATATTTCAAGATGTTGTATAACTATAAACTGTTTTTAAACTATTGTTATCTAAGTCTAGCATTAAGCGTTCGATTGCCTTGAAAACATTCTTACAGCCCTCGCCTCTTGATTTAAAAAGGAACAGGAGGAATTTCTAAAACGGAAGTATATTTATCCTTACATCCCCTTGGAAGTAATACCCCTAGGGAGTCGATTTTCGTCATACCCGTAATTAGCAGATCACTTCTCAACAAAATAAACATATTTGCTAACTTTCAAGTCTGTAAGACTGGAACAAGAATTTTTGCTCATAACTCGCCCGCAACCCTCCTTGGTAGTAGATTTTCGCAAAACTCATTCTTGATGGATCTCCACTCAACAAAAGAAATACACCTACCAAATATCAAGGCTGTAGGTCTAATAGTTCCGGAATGAGAGTTTATTAACGCTGCACTGTAAAGCAACACGAGAAGTATTGGTGACAGACCTCGTAATTTTGAACCTAGGTCAAGTGATGAGGACGACATCTGAGCTTCCACCCCCTTTCTCCAAACTACCACACCGACGGGAGGATTTAAGAGTTCGACAGATTTAGAGTGCATCAGCCGCCTTTACACGGCGGGTCTTCAATAGCACCAAAGACTAGCAGATCTTCTCCTCAAGTTCATTTTTTTATAAAATGTTTGATCTCGCACGACAATTACTACGACTTGACAGTTTACACAATGGTTTTACATGACAAAGGGAATAGAACCTGCGACGTGTCGGCTACTGACCAAACTGCATAGATTCCTTAGTCATATAATTAAATTTGTAACGTTATTTACAGGTATCTTTTTAATGCACAACATATTCCACAGCAAAAAATATATTGTTTTTAAAAGAACTACTTTTATGATCATACGTTTTCACTTTTAGTGAAAAATTTGATAAAAATATATATCTTTACACATGTAAAACGCAAAGAAAACGTTACTAGATGTGTGTTTAATCAATTATTATATATATACATATTCACATACCAAGAACTTACGTTTCTAATAAGAAATTAAATTTGTTAATTTTAGCTATAAATTTACAAATAAACACAATCATAAAGTCAAATTCCAACAAACATAGAAACAATATTTTATACTCACTTCTTTGGTATTTTTTAAAGTAATCTGGCAATGAGGTTGGCATTCATTTATGACTAGAAAGGAGACGAGAACAAATATATAAATAAATACACATATTATTTATACAAATTTTAGTGAATATATTACAAACAACAGCTATTCCTGATTTCTAATGCTCATAATTTTTAGTTATTCTTTCTTTTTTAAAAGAGACGGAGAAATATATTCTAAAATATTCCAACATATAATTGCATGCCCCATTTCAACATACTTTTATTCAAGGCAGTAGCGTAACAGAAAATGTTATGGCCCTCCCGTAAAGTCAGGTTTTGGGTCCCAAGCCGGATTTTACAAAGGGTATATACTTCGCGTCAGTCAGGCTTTGGGTCCCCTAGAATAATGCCCCCCCCCCATCGCGATGCTGGGGTTGCGGGAGTGTAGGTTACGCCACTGATTCAAGGTTATGCTGTGAGCTTTTGTCAAAATTGCTTTATCAAACTTCTGTTCAAATACCAAAAATACTTGAAAAGTGTCAAAATATATGGATGATAAAATACTAGATAATTAACTAACATGTTGAATTTTGGGGGTGCTATTGCTATGTATAGGTTTATTGACATTGGGCTTTATCCTTTTAAATCTAAGATCAAATGATGAGGCACGTTTGAGCAGGGCCGTCTTAAGACTCTTTAAGGCCCAGAGAAATCTTAAGATTTTTGAGGCCCTGGGCCCCAATGCAAAAGTAGGCCCTACCAAAGATCTTTAAAAAGCATGCATTGTCAAATACTCGTTCAAACGGCAATTTGAAACAAATAAATACTCACAATCTCACAAAGCTAAGTACAAACCAGCTCGACCAACGGCCGCATTTCGACTAAATGAGTTTATGGTATTAGGCCTAGACATGGACAACGGCCATCAAATTATAAATCAGCCTTACCACTTTTGCCAGTTGACATGCAGTTTGAAATTCCCTGTTTTTCGGAGAATATGTACGGGAATAATATTTGACCATTAAAGTTATCTAGATCATGATCTTATTAAGACTGAGTCGAGAAAGAAACGAGGCCCTGTGCCCGGTTGACCCATACCTTGAGACGTCTCTGCGTTTGAGCTCGTACCTTACTTAACTTCCATGCCTTACTACGTTCGGGAGCTTCAAATATTTAACATACAATGAAAGCCCAGTGATATCAGGTATATGCAAAAGTTCTACCATTTTCTAAAGACATATTTCCAAATTAACAGGCTTCGCACATGACATTGTGATGACCTAAATCGTTGATCAGTAAAAGGTGTTGATACTATAACTTTTAAATACACAGTATTTCTTGCAGTCTTTATAGAAACATCAAACGATAAAGCACAAGCGAGACATTGTTTTAAGTTCCCCAAAGGGAGATCTTGAAGCATGGGCCAACTGGATCCGGGCCCAGAACCTCGGCCTCGAGAGGGCGTTTCCTCGTTCTCGACTCGGCCTCAATAAGACCATGATCCAAAAAAAATTAATCGTCAAATGTTGTTCCCAGACCTATTCCCCAAAAAACTAAGAATTTCTAACTCTATGCCAAATGGGCAACATTGACAAGACTGTATTATTATATTATGACCGTCGTTTGTGTCTAGGCCTAGATCGAGTTGAATTGTGTCTGGGTTAGTGAGTCACGGACACTTATTTTTTATGGGTTACCATTTGTACTAGTATTTGACAATGTATGCTGTATTGCTTACTTAAAAAGGTCGCAGGTAGTGCCAATTTTTACATAGGAGTCCAGGCCCTGAAGAAGTCTTAAGACGTCATTGCTAAGGCATTGCATGTCAGAATAATTCAGGGTTATGAGGAAGGTGCAGTGCAGGTTTATCCATTGGGCGCTTGGGGCGGCACCCAGGGGCCCAGATAAGATGGACTTAACCAGATTTTCCTCGGATCTACCAGTGCTACGGGGGTCTGTAGATCTTTTGCGCCCAGGCTTAACAGGCACTGGGAAGATGTAATTGACGACAGTACAAATCGTTGAAGGTTTCAGAAGTGAAGGAACAGAGCTTCGCAATTAAATGACGGGCTACGTGTTTGGTCATGTGAATCACCTGCATTAATATTAAAATTAGAACTTCCTCCCAAGAAGGTTTTGTTAAATGCGTGATGGGTTGAACAGAGAAAAATTCCCACTTATTGCCACCCGCTGTTGTTTATAGTTCAGAAGTTTGCGATCCGCATTGGTCGAGAAGAGGCCCAGCATCATCATAATTATGTGGGGTTCCATGCTGTTGCCATCACTCGTCAAAAAATATTGGGGCTTGTTTGGGAGGTTTTATTCCACCTTTCCTGTTCTCCTGACTAGGCACCAACCGATTTTTTTTCCAATCCAAGACGTAAAACTTTTAAAACGAGGAAGGATTTACCCTCCTACCAGAAAAATAGTAAGACACAGGTAGTAATGGTAAATATGCACAATTTTAGGTTATACACATTCTGTGTTGGTTTCTTTATTGTCACAAAAAAAATATATATAATGTGTTGAAATTTTGCGCTTAACACATTCTCCATCGACAATATGGTAAAAAACCTTGAAATTTTGATGGAGAGGTGATCGAGTTAAAGATAAATTTATTTAGGGAACTATTCCTTAATAAAATCTCGAATACGTGCTCTCTTACTGAAAATATTAAAATTGTATGGCGGTAAAGTAAAATACTATACTGAAGTGAGTAAAAGTAATATACTGAATAGATACAGAAGTGGACGTGCTTTGGGGATTGATAGAATGAATCAAATTAAGCTTAAATTAGATAGAGCTTATTCTCGAAGGGGATATACATAATAGATACAAAGCAATCTCCATAGTAAATACGACAAGTTTAACCAGAATAACAAAACCGATCGACCATCATACCGTTGCTATAGAAACCAAGCAGTCGCGAATCACAATTATACACAGTATTATAAATAAACCCACGCGATCCTAAGGTTTCGCAAATAATTGATACACCAAATCTCAAACGTACAAAAACTAAATTAATGTTAAAAATAGTTTCTTTTCTTTAATATGAATTTTAAGATGAATGTATTAGTACAATAATATCTTAGTATATGTCCTCTTTGGAATAAGTTCGGCTTGTTCATATTTACGTACACGGTTGATGGATGTTTTGTACAAAAGTATCCCAAAAACTATTGCACCACTCTAACAAGTTATTACAGCTTTGTCTAGAATAACCAAACAACGTCACATTTTTGAATTATCCTAAAAAAAAGACATGAACACTTTTTTGGGGGGGGGAGAATATTTTAAGCAAAAGTCCAACACCAGTGGCGTAACGTACACCCCAGGATTCTTGTGGCCCAGAATTCTAGGGGTCCCAAAGGTAATGGTCTTGCAGTCCTTTGTAAAATCAGGCTTAGGGCCAAAAACCTGATTTTGCAGGTGGGGGGGGGGCTAATATTCTCCGTTACGCCACTGTCCAACACGATTATTTTCACACAATCAGGTTCGAGTAGAGAAAGCGGGCAGAGATGATTGATTGGATTTTCACGTCGCACTTTGAAGCAACACGAGGGCTATTGAAAAGGAGTTTATAATTTTGAATTCCTGAACTAGCCACCCACTCTACAAACTCACATACCCCGCCAGAAGCGAGAAATTTGAACCTCTATATTTTAAATGTGCATCATTCCTAATACAGTGAGTGTTTATTGACGTCGAACTTTTAAGCAACACGAGGGTTACTGACGACGTATCTCGTAATTTTGAACCATAGTCGAGAGACGAGGACGACACCTGAGCTAGCTCCACCCCTCTCCAAATGTTCACGCCTCGCGCGAGTGAGTGAATATTAACGTCCCACTGTTCAGCTACATGAGGGCTTTTGGGTTCACGCCTCGGCATTGAGAGGACTTTGAGCCTCGACATGTTAAATGAGCATCAGCTCCTCTACACAGCGTGTCTTCAGTGGCACTAGAACAGGAATTCATGACACACCAACCACGTGTCCTTGACTATGACCACTAGGCCGGGGGTGGGCGGACTTTTTGCATTTTTGTACTTTAGTCCAGTTCGCACCACATTCAAAGCTTCAACACTATCACTTTATTGAAGGTATGAACAAGCGTTGTGTCTTAGGGTCGTGGGTAGCCTAGTGGTTAGAGCATCGGACGCCAGACCGGAAGGCCTGGGTTCGATGCCCGATGTCACCAAATACCCTCCGAGTACACACGGCGTACCTGCTCGTTAAATCAGTTTGTCCGAAAGTCTAATGGGCTGGAGAATATAACTCTCCCCTCCAGTTTAATACCTAAATTGTGGAGGTGGAGATAGGTGATGTCGCCATCTATCGTGTATGAATCGAGCCAAATCGTACTGTCACCTGCATGGTGCTCAAAGCTAAATGCTAACGACAGGTGTACACCTAGCCCCTTGCCACGATGAATTTCGTGGGCCTCGATCTGACACCGTCAGACAGGCGGCATTAGAAACATCAACAAGCATTGTAATGTGTCCTTGAGTTAATTCATTAGTGTAAGTTCTATTATTATTTGGCTTAAAATACTTTTAATAACGCCAGTGTGATATAATTTGTGAAGATTAAATACTCTCTTTCAGTATTTACTTTAATTTTTAATTTCTTTAATGAATAATGTGTGTTAATCAAAGCTTTACTTTTCCATTTTTATTGATTTTACCGCTGAGTGCTTAACTTTTTGGAAATTAGTACACAAAAGAATTGAATTTCATAAATACATTAGATTTAATCAAATAAAATTCAATAAAATACATTTAAAAAATGAACATTTTATTTAAAACTCCTCACTGATTTATAAAATGTTTTGAAATTAATTTTAAGCACACCCACCTGAGTTATTAATGAAGCCAATATTGGAACTTCCAAACGGATAATCAGGATTATTTTCAAAGCTTGTAGAGTCTCGCTTCTTTTCATGAAACGCATTTCTGTTCCGACAAAACCTGCAAAATAAATTAATTAAATTAAATTGAATTAAAAACAAAACAAATAAAATTATCCAACATCATTTTTAACAAACACATTTAAGAAATACACAGTTTGTATTCCACCTTAAAAATAATTTATAAGAAACCCAATATTAATACAGCAATTACTAATTATAAATTCCTTTAAAAAATTGAAGCATCACAGATATTTTATCAATATAATATAAATAAATTGATTTTTTGGCTTGATTTAATCTTTTTCATTAACGTCGCATTCTATAGGCTATTGAAGTCGGAACTGGAAATTTCGAACCTCGGCCAAGTGACGAGGGTGATACTTGAGTTGTAAAGCCACTATTTAAACTTCCACACCATACTAACGTAAGGACTTCGAGTTTTGACAGATTTAACGTACATCAATTCTTGTAAACGGAATTATTTATTTATTTTGAAAATTTTCAACAAGTTTTCTGTGTTGAATAATAGGAAATATAAATGTCAGCAAAATTACTTTTTTCAAAACGGTTTTTATTCATTTTTCTGAGTCCACAAAACTGACTTAAAAAATAGTCTGATTTTTATCAATTAGTGTATAATTATTCAATAAATATAAGGATTTAGTTATATAGATATAAAGGTTCTGCAACTATCTACCGCCCTACTCCCAATCGATTTGTATTAAATATCGATCAATATGCATCCAGGGGCGTTTTAAGGCATGGGTCAACTGGTCCTGGACTCTGGGCCTCGGCCACAAGGGAGCCCTCGTATCAGCCTTAATAAGATCATAATTCGAATAATTTCAAAGGTCAAATGTTATTTCCAGTTGTATTCTCCGAAAAACTAGGAATTTCAGACGATATGTCCACTGGCTACTTGTGATGACCGTCATCCACGTACATGCCTAGGCCTACTACCATACACCATCATTGCTCATTCAGTCAAAAGGAGGCAGTCGGCCGAGCTGGTATGTGCGATTGTAAACAATGCACATTTATTTGTTCCAGGGCATTGTTTTTAAGAGTATTTGACATCTAATGTTATGTACTGTCTACTTTTAAGGGCCATAGGTGGGGCCAACATTTGTGTAAGGGCCCAGGCCCCAAAAGTCTTAAGACGTCCCTGTATGTATCAATGTATGCAAAATATCGATCGATATGTTTCGATTTTTTTATCAATATATGTAAAATATCGATCGATATAAATATCCCATACAATAAAAGCGATTTGGGGTATACGATTCGCATACAACAAAAGAAAAGTGAAATTATTGGATTTTTTTTTACAAAAACTTTTTTTTACATTTATCAAAACTTTATAAAAGTGATGTAAGCGAAACCTTTCAGTAACTTTGCTATTCAGTTTATCTCATTAAAGTCACATTTCTTCGTGTACCTTTTGACTAACTAATTCTGCAATCATCAAATCGCTTCCCGACTTCTGCACTCTTTAGAGCAGTCCCCCCCCCCCCCCGTCAAGTTTTTAGTTACTCTCCAAAAATTAACTCGTTAAAATTTCCTCTAGATCAAAGGTCAATGAAGTTCAAATGAACATAAAATATCATAAAAAAAGAACTAATTTATGAAAATATCAACAGCGTTCTAAGATTGCTGAAACTACTAATTATCATGGGAGAGCTCTCAAAATTAAGATAACCAGCGGCGCTCTTTTTTTACTTTCCGGTCGAAATAATAAATTGAGCGAGCGCAGAACACATCTCTCTTTCCTCGAACTGGCAACAAAAATAATTAACTCTGCGGTTTGAGTATAAGAATAAAATAAGCATAAAAGAATAATCTCCCTCCACCACAAATGATTTTAACAAACGGAACAATTTTTATGACACTTCAAAAATTGTTTTAAAAAAGGTTTTGAAACACGACTCTTATTAAAAAAGATAAATGTATTTTTTGTATGATCATTCACACTTCTGTCTTTTTCACGAATAATAAAAGCATTCAACATCCCTAAATAAGTTCAACTACTCTATTTATCCATAAAATAAAGCAAAGTAATAAAATACCGATTAATTGTTTTATTTCCATCACGCTTTGGAGCCATATGAAGACTACGTAAGAAGCATGCATTAAGAAGCGAAAAAACTACGTAATTTTGAAGCCTCGGTCAAGAAACGAGGGCGACACTTGAGCTGGCAACCCTCTTCTCCTAACTTCCACGAGACGACGTTTAACAAGACGAGAAGACGTTTAAGCCTCGACAGATTTAACGTGCATAACACCCGCTCACGGCGGATCTTCAGCGGAACTAGACTCGAACTTATGACACGCCAGCCATGAATCGGTGACCTTGACCACTAGGTAGCCGCAGCCACTAAATGATCCAGGAGGATGGAAATTTCAGCAAAAGTTACTATTAATATATTGATAACAAACTTATCACATAAATCTGTAAAAAGACTCCCAGTCTGAGTCTTTTTACAGGTTTTAATTGATATTATATTGAATATTGTATCAACGGAAATATATAAATGATGTATTAAAATAACTATTTTTGTGAAATAATTTGCAACTTAATCTTTTAAAATTGTACAGTGCTTAAAAATTTGTATTAAATAATTAATAAACGTTACAAAAAACCCTCTGAAAATTTGAATAATTATTTAATTTTTTTAATATATATATATATATATATATATATTGTCATATGAAACTGTTGCGAGATGAAAAAGAGATTTTCAAACTAGTTACATGCTTCTTCAGAGACGATTTAAGAAGTGGAAGACCATCACGCACAGACGATGTTGCCATAGCATTTCCTTAATAAATGCAGAAATGTATCCAATTAGACTGAAGAGGAATCATTCACATGATCAAGAATAAGACTGATATCAGTTGCGGCAGTATGTGGAAAATTTTTCACGAATTGCACATGTCGAAAGTGTCAGCACGATTATTGATTCCCTTTCAGAAGCAAACACGGAGCGATTTGTCAAGGGAGTCGTTGAATCTTCTGTAGCTAGACAAAGATGATTCTGGTAGTCTGGGGTAATTATGGATGAACCTTGCATCTCTATCAGTTCAATCCATCGATTAAAGGGATAAAAAAGGTGTAAAAGGACAACGAATCATCTCCGTTCAAGAAAGCTAATGTGCGGGTCTGCAGGGAGCACCAGCTGTCTGTTTTTTTGGAACAGTCATGAAGTCATTTTTAACAGACTAACTGGAGAAGAATCAGACCATCAAATTGCATTCCTATTCTGCCCACTGCTGATCCTTTGATTAAGAAACGGTGCAGTATGATCATCAATGGCGTCTGTCTTCTTGTCGACATTGCACCTGCTCCCTTATCTCGAGGTACAGTAAAATAACTAATGTGACGTGACTTTTAAATTTTGTCACACCCACCCTACTGTCCCGATCTCACTCCCAAAAAGCTTTTTCTTTTCTCCAGAATTAAAAAAAATGGATTAGAGATTTGTGAAAACACTAATAACATTTTTCAAGAAGTAGAATAATGATTTTCGACGCAATATGCTAAGTTCTACAATAATGGCATTCGAAAGGTCAAGGAAGGTCGAGGGAAATGTTTAACACTGGATGATGGCTATGTAGATAAGTCTTGAGAAGAATAAAATAAAATTAACTTCATATTTATATTATTTTAGTAATAATTAAAACTTAACGATATCTCCTCGTAAGTTTTGGTTTCTATTTATTTTTTTATTTGTTGTCGTAAATGCAGATCGCATAAGTTGTAAGTGGAGGCAAAAGTAAATTATATTGCAGAAATACTCTACGAAATAAAAAACATACTTAATGAAAAACAAATAAAAATTCGCATTATTTATATGCATTGTGATATATTTAGATTGCGGGCAACGACACATAGCAAAATTGAAAACAAGAAAATCTTTTTTGATTCTTCCAGAAATTCTCTTCCCTAAAACACACATTCAAAAAAAAATGCTTCAATTTAAAACCAAAACACAACAAGAATCTAAAACACTATAATCTTCAAAATAATCAAGTCTTATGAAATTTAGAATTACAGAAAAAAACATCCTTTTTAAGAAAAACAACATTTTTTTTAATTATTATCATTTCCCCGTGTGTTTTAGAACGACTGGGCACAATCTTTTACTTTTCTTCTTCGTTGCCAACCCGTAGAAGGAAAAATACATTAAAATCGTCGAAGCAGTTCCCGTTACGCCACTGGTCAACCGTAACAAACTGCTTTTGTTCCGCGCTAAACACTGATGAAAACCGCACGATTATTGAATTTCGATGTTATGGCATTCCTTTAACCTCTTTTCCTAATTACACTATGCATGAAACGAAAGTTCTAAAAATAAAAGTAAATAATTCACTTTTGACAATAGGGTTTTAAATAACAGTGTTGATTACTTCTTTGTACACGATCAGGGGTGGGGTGAATGAAAGTCAATGACAATTTTTTCCTTTATTTTGAGACGAGGAATATTTTACATCTGTACTAGAAAGTTAATGAGTAAAATTAACGAAACACCCAATTTAGTCGGCGAAGGTAACAACTTTATTCTAGGATCATATTGATCAATATCTGAGCCCTAAATACATTTAGGCACTCCAATGTCTAAATCTTATAACAAATAACATGAGGTAATGTGACAGTTTTTAGAGCCACTACGGTCCCATCAAGAGCTTCTGGATGGCCTTGAAGCAGATTTTAAAACAAAAACATGGAAATTTTAAATCTCAATATGATATGGTTTATTTTTAAAAAAAATCTGTTAAGGTTAAAGATGGCGCTGTTTCAACAGCGGCGTTGTGTAAGCGTATCCTTGGGAATGCGGGGAGTTGTGTATAAGACGAGAAGAGAGAGAGGAGTGTCAGAGAGAGATTGAGTAGAGTTTGTGAAATGTTATGAGGTATGAGAAATTAGTTAATCTATAAGGTGTGAGATGTACGAGTAGTCAGTAATGAATAAGGTGTGAGTAGTTAGAAGTTGTAAATAAAGTTAGTTATTTGTTATTAGAGATTGTTGTTAGTAGCGTCGTCAGTACAAAATCATTTAAGACCATTTTCAATTTTTTCCAAAATTGTCCAACTTTTTGTAGATGCGAAGATTTCCAAAGAAATTTAAATATCTTTTGAGTGAATGTTTATCAAAGTCACACTTAAAGCTACATGAGAGCTATTGGAGACGGACTTCATAATTTTGAATCGTGGTAAGTGATGAGGTTGACACTTGGGCCATCATCCAACTCTCTTAAGTTCCACACAAAGTCAATGTGAAGACATTGAGACACGACAGTTTTTTTTGTGCATCAGCCCCTATACAGGGACGTCTTAAGACTTCTTGAGGCCCTGGGTCTAGAGAAATCTTTAGATTTTTTGAGACCCTGGGCCTCAATGCAAAAGTAGGCCGTACCTGTGATCTTTAAAAGTACACTGTATATAGCATGCATTGTCAAATACGCGTACAAACGGTACTTTGAAACAAACAAATGTGTACGACTCACAATCTCACAAACCGGCTCGACTGATGGTCACATTTCGATTAAATGAGTTGAATTATTGTTTATGGTATTAGACCTAGACATGGATAATGGTATTCACATAATAATACAGACTGGCCACTTTTGCCCGTTAACATGCAGTTTGAAATCTCCTGTTTTTCTGAGAATATGTATCGAAATAATACTTGATCATTGAAATTATCCAGATCATAATCTTATTAAGATTGAGTCGAGAACGAAACGAGGCCCCATTGAGGGTGAGGCCATGGGCCCGGGCCCAGTTGGCCCATGCCTTCAGACGTCCCTGACCCAATACACAAATTTATAAACTTTTTTAAGAGCCAGACATTGTTAAATTCATTGCAATAAAAAGGTTAAAATGGGCAAGGCACCTGATAAGATTGGAATGCAATCGAGTCAAAAAAGATCTTTCTGGCCAGACCATATGGTACTTGAAACAGAGGAAGACCAAGACTCGGGTTGATCGATTGCCTAGAAAAAAATCTGAAAACTATTCATGTCAGAAACTGGAAAAGTCAGGCAAAGAACAGGATAGCCAGGAATGAAATTCTTAGGAAGGCGAAGGCCCATCCTGGGCTGTCGAGCCATTGAGGAAGGAAGCCCCTATGCACGGTAGGTCTTGAATGGTACTACGGATCGAGCTCATGACAAGCCGACCATGAACTCGTGACCAGGATCACTAGGTTATCGCGACCATTAAATATCTTTTAAATATGAATGATATAAATTTCAAAATTTACATGGAAGTTAACTTAAATTTTTTCGCATACACAGAGAACGGGAACTAATAAATCTGCACAAAATGATTAAAATATGGTTATTTTATTTTTAGAAACAACTGCAGGTATTAACAGCTTCATTTATCGCATTAGTACTATCTCGGAAAAACTGAGCTCACCCAATAAATTCCGAGCTCAGACAGGAGCCTCTGAGAAAATTAATAGATACATAAAGAAAATTATAAACACAAAATGGTCCCTCATGTAGGTCCAAAATTGTTTGAGAATATATGGAAAGTACATAAAATATTATAAAAGATAAAAACGATATAAAAGTATGCCCCGCCTGGGATTTAAAAAGTAAATGTGAATATGTACATACTAAAAAAGTAAAGAGAAAAAGAACAGCACGAGGTGTAACGGGTCTATTCGTGAGCCTCGTACTAATCCTCTCCGGGAAACACTTTCTTTAAATATTTTTCTATTGAAAACTTTCACCCGAGAAGAAGATGCGGTTTATGTAAATCATGTCGCATATTTAAGCATTAACTTTTAGGTTCGAGAGAAAAGTTAGCAATTAGATGAGAGAAGTTAGAGATTAACGTAAAGTAGTTGAAAGCTAGACGAGAGTGACTCGTCGATTAATTAATTAAGATTGATAATTGACGGTTCAGTCAATAAGATATTTGAATTAGAATCAAATCGACCAGAAGTCGATTATCTAAGAAAGGAATTACGATTATTTAGAGCGTAGAATACCAAAACGTTCCAAAAGTAAATGATTCTACTCAATAATTAAATATTAAACATCTGGTTTACTTCACTTTTGCTCCAATACTTAACTATAAGTGTATTTAATACCCTGGGTCATTTGAATTGATTAATTGAATAATAAAATTGATTTTTTTTATTATAGCTTCTCTTCATTCTAACGCCAAATCACTTATGGGGGTCACCCATCACAAAGGGAAAAAACGGAGGAAGATTTTGGATCAAGTTTTTGACATTAAGAGAAAACAATCTTTTACTAGTTGTGACATAAGCTATAAAAAATTATGATAAAAGCTGAATGACGCCACATGGCATTAAAATTTGCAATCCAATATTTCTACAATCATCTGAAAAATAGAAGAATAAATAATGTAATTTTAAAGTAAAAATTTGGATTAATCGAATTTACGATTAAAAGAAAATGAAATTTAACATGAACCGTATGAGTACTTCAGAAATAATAGTTAGTGTCTTAGCAGTTCAAAAGAAGAAACATTTTTTTTTTATACTACACAGAAAAGAAAATGAAATAAATATGGTGAAATTGAAATTAGTTTATGTATAAAAAGCTGCTAAGTCAAGTGATAAGACATTTTATGATTTTTTTAAAAAAAAGTAAACTTAAAGCTTACAACCATCCAGTAAACGTTTAGCGTTAACTAAAATTACTAAACTCGATTATTAAAAATAACTCTGATGCTAAACGAAAAAGAACGTAGGATTTGAGCCCTGATTTACTATTTCCTCCTATTCCTTCAAAACTGTGCTACTGATTCAAATGAATATTTTTGGAAAAAAAATTCTTGAAAAAATGCCGTTCAGCTTAACCACATCTCCAGGCATAACCATTAACGAAGTTATTTCTTAATGACCTCTTTGCGGAGCTGATCGAAATAGATTGTGTTCGATTCATTTGAATAATTGGGAAGGCAAGCGCGCTTATCAGTTCCCAAGTCTTCCATTAGCAGATTGTATCCCGTTGCGCCATGTAATAAACACCTAAAATAAATTGCTCCCAGAAGTCACGCCTGTGGTGTTTGTTAGACCCAATGGACCTCTCCCCTTGTTTTCCGAGTTGAAAGCACTGCGCATTATTCTCTGGATGTTTGCCACTTTCTTTTGTGTGCGGCCATTCCTATCTTTATGATGCCATTGTTTGAATGTTTTCTGACGTGTTTTTATCCCCTTCAAAATATCCAGACGCTCTTTTTTTGTTTTGTGTTTCGCTTCGCACGTTCTTTGCTTTAGTTGGTCGCACTTTCACTGACACACGCAGGTAGGTATGTGTGCGCTAATAGGAAACAAAGTAGACTTGTTGGTAAGGTCAAATGGCGAGCGATAAATTTTGCTTTATGTACTGCTGCTAAGCTTAATGCGATTGGAGCAAATATCGCTGTGACTGAACGTAGGGATGTAGTCACAAAATGGTTGTAGAAACTTGTGAAATCCTTTGCTTTTTTTTAAGCAATTTATCAGAAAAAAATATCATAAAATTCGAGAAATACGCTCGCTAGTTATGTACAGTTGCCTAGACAGTACAGTGGATAGTGACGCTGATTGCTGCGCCATAGGACCTAGGTTTGTATCATGGTTGTTTGTAAATGTACAGTGTCGTGGCGTAACGGAGAATATTAGCCCCCTTGCAAAATCATGTTTTGCCTTTAATATTTCATAAATTGGTTAAAGACGTACTTGGTGTCAGTCAGGCTTTGGACTTCCTAGAATTTTGGCATCCCCTGGGATGCGGGGGTGTACGTTAGATCACTGGAACAGTGCCTGTGCGGTATGAAGGCACTACATAATAGTAAAGCTGAAAGTTTCCATCGAGAGGTTGGTGGTAGGAGAAGAGGAGTGAGGAATCTCCTGACCATCTCCCAGGGAGTTTGTTCTCTCTCAAAATTGAGGCGGAACAGGGAGCCAAATCTTACTTTTACCTGCATGGTGCTCAAAGCTCCGGATTACGACAGGCGTTATCTAGTTCCTTTGCCAAGATGAATTTCGCTGACCTCGATTGACACGGTCAATCGAATGACATTAGTAGTATTAAGCAAACACACACACATACAGAATTTCTAACCTGGTAATACACGTTCTCCCGAATGATGCTATGCAAATATCCTTTGAATTGGCTGCTGAGTTTGGAAAACGCTATCAAAATGGACCTGATAAATGACCAATCGTGGACCATCTTTTCATCATACTTTGTTAAATGTAATTGAAAAGGGCTTTTTGCTACCTCCCTTTGTCTTATGCGACTTCTCTTCCTTTTTCTAAGCAAACCACTTAAATTTAAGATGGAGCTTATAATCAAGGTAAAAGGAAAATATATTCTTCGGAAATGACTTCAGAAACTTACGGTATATGGCCCAAAGTTCGTGATAATCGATGTTCAAGCCGACGTCAACGGTTTTAGCCCTAATTTCATTAGCGATCTATTGTGTGGAATGATGGGGGCTGTTGCATGTTCTTTGTAGAACTGGGCTTTAATACCACTCCACAGTGAAGAGTTCGGAGGAGATCCCCAAGAATGGATAAATTTAACACATTTCTGCTCCTTTGGTCAAAAGAATGATTTTGCGTCTCTTCCACGCAATGTGCAATGTGTAATCAAATATTAACTACTTTGTTAATTTTTTTGCGAAATAATACAATAAAAACGAAACACCAACTGTTTGATTACTTGGTTGATTATTTCTCGATTGCGTTACCGAGTGTTCATGGTCACGAACTCGTGGCTGGCATTGTCGAGCCGAGGGTTCGAGTCCTGAGGCCATTGAAGACTCGTTGCGTAGAGAGGCTGATGCAGTTAAATCTGGTGAGGTGCTAGATTCGCTGCCAATACCCCAAGTAAAGTTTCAAAGGGGATGTTAATAAAAAATTAAATTTTCTGACTGCGCCTCCAGACAATGGTTTAGGTTGGCTCTACAGGATAACTGCTCCAAATTCTTATTAAGTATCGGCATAAAGCCCTTTATTGTGGTTTAAAATTCCGAGACCAAACTTTTAGCCTCCGGATCGGACGGTTTAACATACTAATTGTTGCGTTGGTCTTTTTATATTTTTTTCCTTCCTGAATCGATATATATAGAATATCGGAAAGCTCATGGAAATGCAACCGTAACGGAAATTTTGATATTATAGTTTATAGAATATAGAAGTGGCATACTATTCGATTCATACGAAGAGTCTTCGTTAATTTGATATTTAATCAATACAACTAACAAGGGTAGGGCACGACTAAGGAAATTCATTTGGGGACGAGACTTCATGTAATAGTAGTACTCCTTTGGGGTGTTCAACCCTCAACATATTAGCGCCGAATGGCCAGTCAGTTCAGAGAAAAATGCGTTCGAAATTCATGCTTAGTTTTTATACAACTAAATTTTCATTAATGTCAGAGATATAGCATGGATGATAACGTAACTGCTTGCTACGCGGCCGGCCACGGTCCGAATCACGTGATCAGTTTTTTTTTCAATTCATTTAATTATTTTTACAATTAAATAAATTTATTTAAAAAAGGTTTATTAAATACTAAATGCTATTTTAGAAACTTATTTCGTATTTTAAAAAGTAAAATTTCTGTTGTTTGCTTTTGCCAATTCCTTTCGCTTAATATATATATATTTCCGTTTTGTCTCATTTCTCTAAAAAAAAATTCTACAGCAAATCGTAAATAAATGAATTGTATCTTAATTATACTGACGATAACTTTTGTAATTTAAAAATCTTAAAACTAATTAACTGTCAAATTGCCATAGATCTGTCATGTACTTTAGATACACACAATGTAACAATATATATATATATATATATATATCACTGGTGAAATGCGAACATTAGAGTTGGAACAAAATAACCAAGTAGAGAGTGATTGCGACAGAGATGATAATCCTCAAATAGAGTTGTTACTAATTGCTCAATAGCCTTGAAAATGTGTAGAAAGACTTTTTTTAAAATTCCTAATGGGGAGGTAGGTGCAAGTGAGGAAGTTTTCCGTGCCAAGAGTTTTATCCAACAAAGAACATTCTGACAAAAGGCCAGTGAGAAAAAAAATGCAAGGTTAGCCCTCAACTTATTTTTTTTATATATACCGTATTAAACCAAAAATAAATCACGAGTTGATACTTTTTGCCTGTAATTTTTTTACCCATGTTTACGGTTTCTTTAGCATTTAATCCTAAAATGTGTCGAAGTCGGGTTCGGAGTGGTTATCTCACGACAACAAAGTACACAGAATTTAAATCAAATTAACAAGAATATTAAACATTAACAACTTAAAATCATGTTTTCTTGAGAAAAGTTGTACTTACGCTATCATTGCGACTAAGTTATGTATTTTTCGTTTCCAAATAATTAACGGTTTGCATTTGAACATCAGTTGTACAACAACGTTTTTTACAATTTTGAGGGGGGGGGGGATTTTTTAGATAACAAGTTAAAGACATTCATTGTGAAATTAATGACAAGTAGATTGTTATAAATTTTTTTTTCATTTTAGGATCGTGAGTAAATAGCGAAGAAACCACCAAGTCGATCTTTTAAATGCTTTGAATATATTCAATATATCTCGTCTTCTCAATGGTACCGTCAGAATTAAAAATTTTAGCTTAAAATTCAACACCTTAATAAATTAAGTTCAAAATTCATTAAGAATTATATCATAAACATGGAAAATATTTTATAATTGAAAATGGGACGTTTTTCTATTTGAAAAATATTCAGATTTTAGGTCTTATTTCTTAACAATACTTGAAGATAGGTTAAAGTACATAGAATTATGTACGTTTATATAATACGCGAAATTTAAATTTTAAGTTCATTGAACCACAAATGGGAAATCAATTATATAAGACATATACAGAGAGATGAATTAAAACTACACACTGTTCCAGCTAGAAAGATTTATCCCATGCACTGTGCCCCACTAAAACGAAGATTTTGATCGCATAATGACATTTTGATCAGATGAACGACTTTCTGAAATATGTGGGGATGATTTTATAATTTAAAATGTTGTTAAAAATTACTTAGTTTGTTCTTTTGATTTTGCAAGTTCCTTATACAATTTTTGGAACCTAACTAAGTAAATCTCGTTGGAATTTTAGGACGCGTTTTATATTTGGATGAATGTTTATCAAAACATGGTGTTGAGACTTGTTTATCTATACAGAATTTTCCATACCGGCATTAAATTAAGGGTCCTTAGAAATTAAACAAGCAATTGATGAATTTTCTCCTTATCCTTTAGCGTAAAATCGGCAATCCCAAATCATGTAAAATTAAACCAGCCTTGGTCTTAAAACAATCCATATTATTTTTAAGACCGCGTAAAAAAGTTCTACGTAAAGAACAAACTTACCAAATAAGTAAATCGAAATCTTACAGTACTACCGCTATAAAAAATATGTTATAATTATCAAATCAAAGAAAAAAAACTAAAAGTGTAATTATAAATATAAAGTTTATTTGTAATCCTTTTTTATTTGTACTCAAATTCCGTCCGGGTCACCAACTGTGATTATTTACTAAGCAGAAATTAGAATAATTATATAATAGGAGAGTTAAAATAATGTTCAGATTGTTAAATTGATCAGTTATCGTAGAATACAAATTAATTTTTTTCCCCAAAAATATCGTCATAAACTACATGAAAGAGTAAGAGTTGAGTTGTAAGCGATCAGTATACATAAGCTATTACAGCTTATCTGCATACCATCACATACTTAATATCTAAATGATAACAAATGCAGTGGCATAACGGAAAATATTAGCCCCCCCCCCTGCAAAGTCAGGTTTTGGGCCCCAAGGCCAAATACGTACTTGGCGTCAGTCAGGCTTTGATCCCCCCTAGAATCCCTGCCCCTCCGCAATGCAGGGGTGTACATTACGCCACTGAACAAATGTATAATATATATTGTGTTTTAATTCATTCAAATGTTTTTATTATATGAAGAGAATTTTTTTTATAAGTGGTGGCACTTATTTGATAATCATCACCAAAGCTAAATGCGAGAAATGCAAAATCTGACCTGTAAAGCTGATCTGATCTATTAATTTTAGTTAATTTCGACGCTAAAGCATTATTATAATTTATACCTAGATAAAATCTAAATGAATGTAAAATTTTTTCCCCAAATGTAAGTTTCACTGAACTAACTTTCCCCTATCTGTCAGTTTCTTCGAAAATTCTACGGTTCGAATCTCAGGGTTAAACACCAGAAAGTCATTAACAATGCAAGGATTCACATCTCTACTTACGTTGCGAAACACTCGGCTTACCTAACATGACGACAAAAGGAAATCTTCGATAATGCAGTTAAAGTAACAATGGGAATAACCACTAAAAACGAAGATTTGAAGTTTAATAACCTTTTTCTTTTTACTTTTTATCTCGTCATTATTACCACTCAAAAACTCTGATTCAGGTAAACTAAAAAGAGGCTTTCATTAATATTTTCATTCGTCACCACACAGCCAGCTTATCCGACATTTTTCTGATGAGATCATCACGAAGCAATTCCATGACCAAAAAAAAAATTTTTTTTTAAATATCGTCTGCCTTATCCGATGTTGCCACTGACGGAAAAACAAATCCGCAGCAGAGCTCTGTTTGGTTTCGTTACGGTAGTTAACACACTTTCAATTTTAACGTGTTTCCTCAAAAAAGAACAAAAAGGATAAATGCAAACAAAAATAAACAACAACAACAAAAAGATTGAGATAAATATTTTAAAAACACTTCCAGGTGGATGCCAAGTGAACCGTATCGCCCAGAGTAACTGAAATAGATAGTTCAATGGCCGACGGTGACAATGCGGTTTCGGCACACTTGCTCGAATTCCACAACAAAGCGAATCCCCTCTTTATTAAACGAATACCATCACAGGCGTTTTGCAGGCCTCACTACATGTGGACCTTTTGTTTGTCTCTTGTTTATTTATTTTTTTCGCCAACTAATTGTTAGATGGGCGGTATGCACAACGACAAGGGCGGGGAGATTCTATGTTCTGAAAAGCCTTATTTATGAATATGCACTGGTGTAAAGAGAATAGAAAACTATTTATTTGTTACAGTTCGTTTTTTCCCCCTTTCTTTTTTTTAATTTTCAACCTTTCGGACTCTTCTACTGACCATATTAATAATATTGTATCATTATGTAGTACTCGCAACAATTAATGATTGAATAATCACGCATTAACCCTTTCGCGGGTCATTTATTTCTCTTTTGAACTTCTCGCAGTTTTTCATGTTTCATTAATAACTAAAGAAATATATTTAAAGAAATATATTTTATTTTGCCGAATTTTATGTTTACATTTAAATTTTAGGGGTGGGAAGAATACTAAACTATTCGAATTAATTGGGACAAATGGTAAAAATCAATTTTTTTCAAAAACTCTAGCTTTTAATCATTACATACCTTAAGTAGACAGAAAATCTCTATATTAGCACGAAGTATGTCTTCCTGTAGCAGAAATGACCCCTTCAACTCGTTTTGGTATTATCCTATATTTCCTTAGTTATTATATTCCACATGGTCAGGTAGACTATTATAATTCCAATGTTTCTTTCATTCTCAGTTCTATAATTCAGTCCATCTTTTTGGCATTTTGTTTATTTTGCAGACAACACAGAAGACAAGTACACAGCACAAAGAACATTACATGACTCTGACTCTACAAGCCAAACGAGTAAACATCTCTTGGATGACTTGCAGCACCATCTATATAATTAATATTTAATTTACAACAGGTATTGACCCATTAGAGCAGCGCGCATATGTTCTCAACTTAGAACCACACTTGTACAGCACTTTTTATCATTTGTTCTGTTGTCGTGCAACTCATCTTAGCTGAATGATTCTTGAGAATATGTAATAAATTCTCAATAGGATTTAGGTCTGGTTAACTACCAGGCCAATTAAACACTTTTATTTTATTTTATCGCATAAAAGTCAGGACCAATATCGAATTGTTACAAGAAGCCAAATCATGTTGAAATGTTCCATCAAATGTTTCCATCGAAGGAACAATTCTACTGCGTAATATTTCTATGTATTTGACATAATTCATCATGCCTTTAAAAGGAACTAAACTCCCAGTGCCATTTGTTATGAAAGAAAACCCCAAACATCTGTTTAGAAGGGTGTTTTGCAGTCTGTTGGATATGATCTCGCAGCAGACTTTCAACTTCACTTCGTCTAACTACACTTGATTTGTACCCCTGCACAAATAAATGCGTTTCATCGCTGAAAATCAATCACCTTCTTCTAGTTGTTAACAGTCTAGGATTGGTATTTTTGGCATATGCTAAACGTTTTTCATTATTTTCTGAGATAGAAATTGTTTTTTCCTCTGTTTTGATGCCTTACGGCTAACTTCCAGAACCCTTTCCTGTACAGTTGAGGGACTCACTTCAACACCATAAGCAAATAAATCCCTTTGAAGGTCTGTGCTTCTCTTACTTTGATTTATTTTGCTATTTCTTATTAGAATTTTATCAGTTCTTGGAGTAATTTTCCGTTTGAGCCTACATCTCATTTTTCTTTTGGAGACGATCATCCCTCCTCCCCCACAAATAACCTATTCTGAACTCTTCTGAAATACTCAATATTATGAATAACTTCATTGTAAATGTATGTTCTGTAAAAAATAGCTGTGACGCAAATAAATCAAATATTTAATTTCCTAACTATCATGGTACCATTAATTTTCTCAAACGTCATACCATTGATAATAAATATTAGTCTAATAGACTAAAAACACTGCACATGCAGAATTTGTATCTTCTGTCCATCTAAGAAATGCAGAATGATAAATTACATATGCAGAAATTGCAAGAAGGGTATTTGTAAAGAGCATACCTTTAACATCTGTCAAATGCTAATTTGTACGACTTTCTATTTTTAATTCAATTATTATAATACTTTTTAAGATACACCAAATTTTTAGAAAAAATAAAGTATATATATATAACTGTATCTTTGCTTTTAATTCGTAGTTCATGAGTTGAATTATTAAATTTAAAAAAAAGGTTCAGTTATCTAAGGTTAAAATGCACTCATAGCCAATCTAACAAAAAACCAAGCACAAAATACTCAAAGTGTAGAGTATTGTCGATTTTTAAAATATCAAAGTAGTAATATATTTTAAATTAAAAAAAAAACAATTTATATTTCTCTGCATTTTCAGCTTAGCGGACAGTAATTTTATCGCAGAAACTCCCTTTTCCCCTTAACTCTTCGTCATCCTGAACAACTCATTAAAAAGAATGGGAAAAAAAGGAGAAGAAAATGGAACAGTGGAAAGTGTTAACAGGCATAAACCTGAAAAATAGAGCTAAATTTAGCACGATTTTTCCACAATTATGTAGCTTCAAGATTTAAGAGGTCACGAAAACAAAGAAATGAATATAATGAGACAAAACGAGCGAGAAATTCGTACATTATTATACACTTCGAAAATCATGTTAAAAATAATTCCTTTATATCGAATGCATGCGCGTGTACACAAATTCATTACAGTATCTGGAGATGCTTTTCTGTTGTTATTCTTCAAAATGTCTGATCATCCCATTACTGATAATCTTTGTAAGTTCTTAAAGAATTTTTCAGAAGAGCAGTCAAATTTTCATTCTATCAAATTATAACACATTATCTAGCATTAAACCTTATTAGACCAGTTCTGACGTATGCATCCAAGACTTGGACAATAACAAAGCTGGAAGAAAATCGAATGGCATCTTTGAGAGAAAAATACTTCGAAGAACACTTGGAGGGGTAAACGAAAACAATAGCTAGAGAAGATACAATTTTGAATTATATAGAATTTATAAACAACCTGAGATCCTAAAACACATACAAATAAATAGAATGAATAGGATGGCTAATATAATTCGAATGCCAGATTATGGAGTTGTCAAAAAGGTACTGCAATTCAAAGTCACTGGGATTCGGAAGATCAAGGCTGAGATGGGCAGACTCAGTGGAATCAGACTTAGGGATTATAAACGAGATAACTTGAAGAACAAAAGTAAACAAGAGGTCCTCATGGAGGTATCTTCAAAGGAAGGCACTGGCCCACGAGGAGCTTGCCTTGCCAGATATGATGATCTCGCCTTAAAACTAAAAATAAATCATACACGACCGGAGTCCCTGTGGATAGATGATTCCTCATTAAAGTCACATTTCGAAGGTACATGAGGACTATTGGTGACGGGACTTCGTAATTTTGAACCAAAACAGAGGATGAAACTAAGTAGAATCTTTGTGTGAAAGGAATGCCTGTGATCTTGAAAATGAAAACATTCTAAAAAATATGGTGTAAATAGGAAATAAATATGTGTTTTTAAAGAATTTTTGTTTTATCTTTCAAATTAAAGAAGTTATTGATTGTATTAAGGAATTATAAAAAATTTAAAAAAATTTGTGCTCAGAATGCTACAAAAAAACCCATTTAATTTTTAAAAGAAAGGTTTTAAAACTTATGAAGGGATTTTCTAATGCTACTTACTCCTCCTGCAATAATTGACGTACAAACGCGAAATTTGATTTACAAGTAAGTCAAACTATGTATAAGAAAAGTTAGTATGGATTTTTTGGTAGCACGATTGATTTCATAAAATACTTTTTTTTCTGAAAGCTTATTGAAAAATCCTTAAAAAATGTGTAAATTTGAAATTCGACTTTAAAAAAAACCATTGATTTGATTCAAAAATGTATACCAACTTTTGTAAAATGTAACAATAGCAATAGGTTACAAAAAATCGAAGCATTTGGCAAAACAGAAAAGAAAAACTTTAACATTTTAAATGAAGATAAATGACTTATTTTTTCTTTCTGAGATAAATCCGTTTGAAGTTTTTATTTGCCATTATCACGACTCTGATTTTTTTTCCCCTTTACGTAAAGCTTTCAATTTTTCTGAGATCACAGAAAGTTATATATAAAGAATAATTTAGGTCAAAAAAGTTTATCTGGATTTTAGACCAATATTTGTCGATTGAATCGTACTGTGTCCCCTTAAAATTTTTCTTGATTATAAATTTTGTTTGCATTAATGAATGTGTATAGATATATATTTAAAAAAACTTAAACTTTTATGCACCTTTGAGTTTGATTGAATATCCACACACAAGAGAGCCACAAGATAATTATTTTTAAAAAAAACCCATCCTATATGAGGTTGATGTGGCATGAGTGACTTCGAAAAAACATTAAAAACAGCCCGATAAATTATTTGAAAACTTTTTTCTCGGCTGTTCTACAGATTAACATATTTGTCCACTCACAGTTAAAAATTTAAACATTAAAACTATTCGTATTTTACATTACCACCCAAACGGACATAGAAATAAAAGCGATCATCGTGAAAGAAGATGCTAATAACTCCATCACAAACCGACATCAATTTATTCATCAAACTTCTTTTTTTTAACAATCTCGGCTAACCAAACAGAAACCCGCATCGGAACAAAAAAATCAACTCTTCCTGAAAAGACCACATAAACAACAATCCTTTTCGCCCGTGACGCTCTAATCAGTCACCAACCAAACGAGCGCGCGCACATAAATTAAACAATTGATCATCTGCCATCAATTTACTCTCAGACAGCGCATGGACACACCTTGTTTTGCTTTGGAACAGCGAACAAAGAGGAGCAACAAGAGCGATTTCCAAAACCTGTTACGTGAGACAATATATCCTTGCACTTCCAGACACTGCTCCTGGTAGCCAGCGATTAGCGATCGCAACTCCAAGGAAAAGATTAAAAAGCACAAGGCAACAAAGCAGCAGGTGGTTGTTAAGCGTCACAGACTTTTACATGTAAGGAACACGCGTTATTGATGCGCACTAAGGCTAACGGCTGTAATTATGCTTCCTTTTTCCTTTCTTTCACTCGCTCTGCTTTTTGTTCGTTCAGAAATTTGCCTTGTTTGTCAGCTCAGAGGGGAAAAAATGGGCTAGTGATTTTCCAGTTGAACGAGAAAGGGAAAATTAACTGTCCAATGCTTCTTGCTCATTATCAACGAGGCAAATTAAACACGTATTCGGAAGCAAATTAAAACAAAAATAGCAAGATTCGTTATTTTCCTTAAAACAATGGAGTATCGACTTCAAGATGAGACTTCATTTGAGCAGATACTCAATAGATTTTCAGAAATAAATAGAACAATCGAATACTGGAATGAGTCTAATCCACAGATTAATTGACCACCGAAAGGACTGGAATGAATGGGTCAAAATGGTTGCATTTATCATGTGACATCATAGTCACATGATAAATGCAACCGCCAATGTGCTAAATTAATGTTGGTCACATGATAACTACAATCACGTGTTTTTAGCCAATCAGATCATGAATTCATATAAAGTCGTAGTCACATGATAAATACAGTCATGTGTTTCCAGCAAATCAGAATCAGTTCCTGCACTTTGCTGTTGCCAGCTTTTACTTATTGCAGAAACTTGCTTTTAAAAAGTACATATTTGGCAACCATAATAACGTGCACAGGTAAACAAAACGTACTCGATTAAAAAAAAAAACAAGTACAATATAAGATTTTTTTAAAATTTTGATAATGGTTTTGAAGAATCTTAATGCTTGAATATCTTTACCCAATGATCAAATTTGAAACTTTGTCTAAATTTCACAAATAGAACATCATGTCCGAGTCTAATGTCCGTTTTTAATACAATGGAAAACACGTGACTGGATTTATTATGTGACCGCCATGAATTTAGCTCTTTAGATCACAATTCTTACTGTTGCCAATTTTTGCTTCTTGCAGAAACTTTCTTTTAAAAAATACATATAATTTGTAAGCAATAATAAAGTACATGGGCAAACAAAATGCACATCATTTAATAGATAATATAAAAGGTTTTCTTTTTATTTTATTTAAAATTTTTTTTGAAGAATCACAATATTTGGACATTTTTACCCAATTCTATAATTTGAAATTGTTTTTCAACGAAAAACACGTGACCGCCGCCATGAAATTAGCCCTTTAGACCTCATATAGAAATGGAATCGTGCATGCTCCTTTTCTTTCTTCTATAACACTACAGATTACATGAAATAATAAATAATAAAAATATATAATAGGAAATAAGCTGTGGATGCACGAAACAGAAAACAAACATTTAGTAAAATCATTAGGCAAAAACAGCATATTTTAAACCGAGCATTGTGACATGCAAATTTGGCCTCTTTAAAATGATATAATGAAATGAATTACAGCATATAGTTGCGGTCACACAGAGTTCCGTTGTTTTTCATATCTCTAAAAATATATTGCATATTGTAACTACGCACGATTGAAGGAACGACATTCGACGGGGTGCTGATACCGGGAAGGACATTTATTTATAAATGCTACGAAATAAATGAAAAACACGTGAAGGTTACGGTTACGGGAAAAACAAACGTTTTGCAATGGTCAATGTTGTGTGACCAAATCGTATTTTAACAGATGTGTATGAAGAGATACTATGATCTAATTTTGGTAAGCCTTTAAGCTTTTATGTTATAAAAAAACAAAAACAAGAAAAAAAACCCACCAAAAACTTTTAATTCTTTACTGAAAAACGAACTATTGGTGTAATGGTATCATTTTTTTCACCGTTGCCAAATGTGTGAACTGAACTAGTATACTACCCAAATATTTTCCAATGCATATTTTTCACAAAAAAGTATAGCTTAATTTTCTCTTACTGGGATTGATAAAAAATTTTAAGCGGGAAAATAATTAATTTTATCTCGCTATCTAGAGATAAATCCCAGAAAGGAAAAGCTAATGAATATGTGCTTTAAAAAAAAGGAACAAATCGCACATAGCAAACAATACAGTTTTTTTTTTTTAAATCAAACTTGCTTTATTTCCATGCATGTCGAAAACAATGGTGTTCTTATTATGAACAGAAACCTATTTTGGAATTTAGTTAAAAAGTTCGAGTTGCATACGGAGAACAATGAAAATTAAAAAAAGATTCTTATCAAAAATAAAGTTTATGTGGAAAAGGCAATTATGTCATGGGAAATGAAAACTATTTTTGGTAAAATCAGAAAATTAAAAATAAATAAATTGTAAAATCCATTGTAAATGTTGAGAAATTTTTTTTTCAAACTATTATTAAACAATTTAGAAGTAAAATCTGGCAGGGATTATTTTCGTTTCATAATACTTCTTTCAGAAATAAGCAACATTTAAAAATATCCATGTCAAAATATTATCATCTGAAGAATGGTGAAAAATATAAAACCATGCAATTGATTTCAAAGAATAAAAATATTAAATTATTGGCGAACTTAATTAAAAATCTTTTTTTTAAACCTAAAAGGAAAATTATACAAACGTGAAAAACTTGTATCTCAATACCTGTATTGATCACGAATTTAATTAAAAACAAACAAAATGTTGAACAAGATTAATCAGGGAAAAAAAAAAAAACCCATTTTCAAAAACATGAAATGAGGAAACACATTAAACATGACATTATTAAAAACTCTAGTTTATTTTTGCTTTAGATCGTATTTAAAAGAAAAATTCGAACATGTTCTACAATCCATTAACGGTCAAATAAACTGAATAAATAAATAAAAAATTGATAAAAAATATTGAGATAAAAGACTCAATTCTAAGGCGCATAAAACCCAAAACAGAAATAAATTATTCAAATAAAATCGGACAATTCAAAAAGAAAGAAGAAAAAATCTTGAAATAAAATGAAAAACAACAAAATTTTGACTGACAATAAACAGAATAATGCATAAAGATAACGGATTACAGCAGCCAGTAGCCTTCCAAGAAATATTTCCTTCAAACGATTTCAGAAAGAAAAAAAAAAATCAACAGAAAAGGTAATGTTTTTGAAATCGCTACGAACACTAACTACAATATATTTTTTTTTAAAGTTAAATGCACTCGTTTCACTTATCTAAGAAGCATTGCAGTATATGTCGAATTCGTGCTAACATAAACTGCAAATAAAAATGGTCCGGTTTGACGATTCAATAAAAAAGTCGTTTGCACCTATCAGGGACGTCTGGAGCCAGTTCACAAAGAACAAATGCCTTTTTATCAAGGATGACTCAGATTTTTTATATCCCCCCCCCTTTTCCCCAACAGTAATAGCTTATATTTTTGGTAAAATTGTATATCTTGATGTTAAATACTGCAAGAATACGTTTAAAATGGAAGACAGAATTTTTTTTCAAAATGCTTACACACAATGTTTCATTAAAATATGTCACACCAGATTTAAAATCGGAAACCTAATTTGAAATAAAATTCTATAGATAAAGAAGGAAAATTCTTACATGTAAAAGTTTAATTTTTTTTGCTAGGACTAATAAAATTGGATAAAATAATAAATACACTAAGAATTTTTATAGCAAATTTAAAATTCCCTACAATGGGCTAAACTCATGGTGTTCATATGCAGCGACGTCTTAAGAACTTTAAGGCCATGGGCCTAGAGAAATTTTAAGATTTTTGAGGCCCTTTGCCCTTATGCAAAAGTAGGCCCCTACCTGTGATCTTTAAATAAAGACAGTATATAGCATGCATTGTCAAATACTCGAACAAATTGTAATTTGAAACATAATACATGTGCGCGACTCACAATCTCAAAAACCTAGGCACAAACCGGCTCGGCCTATGGCCGTGTTTCTACTAAATGAGTTGAATGATTGCTTAAAGTATAGGTCTAGGCATGGACAACGGTCATCACATAATAATACAGTTTTACCCTTTTTGCCAGTTGACATGCAGTATGAAATTACCTGTTTTTTGGAGAATATGTACGGGAAAAATATTTTACCAAAAATATCTGAAACATCATTAGAATGAAACGAGGTCCTGGGTCCAGTTGGCCCATGCATTAAGACGTCATTGGTCACATGATTATAATAACGTGCATTCCGTTGAATTCAAAGTTGATATTGAACTTACACTTGTGTACAATACATTTACGTGATTTCTAATTTGCTAATTGGGAAAAGATATCCATTTATTAAGATTCTTCAAAAATTAAATGTAAAAAAACTTTTTTAAGAACAAGCTTTTATTTAAACGCGCTAAAAAGAATAAAATAAACTTTTCCTTTAAAACTTTTTTTACTATCAACTTATAACGTCATTACACAATTTATATGATATAAAAGCTTGTCGCAATATTTAAGTACTCATATTTACTTAGTTTGAATTTTTAAAAACCAAAATCAATCAGGTCAAGTTATTTATTTTACTTGTTTATCTACACAGTTAAATCTCGCGACAAGCTTTTATATCATATAAATTGTGTAATGACGTTATAAGTTGATAGTAAAAAAAGTTTTAAAGGAAAAGTTTATTTTATTCTTTTTAGCGCGTTTAAATAAAAGCTTGTTCTTAAAAAAGTTTTTTTACATTTAATTTATTTTTTACTTTTTAGTTATCGCTGGACAGGTTTCTCAGCCTGTTCAACTCATTGAACGCTGGTTCGCCATCCCTGGTTTAGCTGAATTAATTCTCGCAAAATAGTATTAGACTAAAAACACAATTTTTTCAAATCCGTAATTTTTAAGCAATTTTTTCAATCTTCGTGCAGATTTTGGGTAACATTGTTCTACACCCGAAAAAAAAAGGTTTAGTGAGATTATCTTCATAAATGACACAGTTATTAAATGTTTAATTAAAATTTTGACTATTTTTGAAAAACTTAAAGAATATATTATTTATTTGAAATATTTTGAAGATAAGGGATACATTTCTCTAACATATTAGAAGAAAATTTTAGTTGTTTATTAAAAAACTTCAAAAGGCATTTAAATATTTGTATTAATCAATAAAATGCTTAAGACTCAAAACACATTTTGTAATCAAAAAAGAAAGTTTTATCAAATAATGATAATTTTTTGCTGGACATTGAATATCTTCTACGTAAGAATCTATTTTTTTTAATTGCTCAGATCATCTTTAGAAACTTGATTTTGAAAAAATCAATAATTAAATTTAAATAAAATTAACAGATTCTATTTGTAATTAAATTTAAGGACACATGTTGTAGTGTGTGTTTAGATTACTGGTGATAAAATGAGGTATATTTAAATTACTTGTAGGCTTAAAATTAGAAAATTTCTTTAAAAAGTTCCTTCATTTTATTATAAAATTATTTTTTTTAATCGAAAATATATTGCATTTCTAGATAATATTTTTCTCTTATTGTTTTCCTAGCGGATTCCTTTTTGATGGGTAAGATACATAAAAAAATTATCTTTCCGATTCTGTAATTATTTTTTGTCTGAGTTTCATAGATTAAAGTTAGATAAATTTTTTAAAGAATTTCTTCAATACTCCATCTCAGTTTGACTTGGCAGCGTTGAGAAAGGTATACAATGTACCAATCTACTTGAAAAATAGCTCTACTTTTTTGTTTTGAATTTAAATCCAAGAAAATAGATAGAAATTTGTAAAAAAATTGCATACGTTGTAGAAATTAGATTATTTTTACGTTGTAGAAATGTAATTATTTTTTAGACAAAGTTAAGTAGTACTGACAATAGCGCAACGTTAGGAAATTCCAGTTTGGCTGAAAACTGATTTTCGACGCCAACTTTTGTCATTGTTGTAACAATAAAATTATTACAACAATGCAGATATATCCAAGTTGGCGCCCAAAATTAGTTTAACGTTTTTAATTAATATCGTTTTAATTAATTGCAATATCGGAATATAAATGGTCAAAACATGCATTGTCATCCAAACTAAACGTGTATACAAAATTTCAGCTCAATGGGAGGAAGATATCAGCTTCAAAATTGAGTTGCAAGATTCCACCCGAACAAATTACATACATACATACATACATACATACATACATACATTGTAAGTTAAATAAAAGCTTTTAATAATAATAAAAAAATCAACATTTTTTTTTTAACAATATTTAGATAATTTCAATCAAGCCATTTTTCTTTAATATCTATGTGTGAGCATTATCAAAATAAATTTATACATTAAAAAAGAAAGTTTATGTGAAAAATAATAGTTGGCAATAATGAGCCGTATGAACTGATTGGTTGGAAATATGCGAGTGCCTTTATCATGTGACTATGACGTAACACGACTTAGGAGTATTACGTGTTCCAATTTTGTATTGTTATAAGATACAAACAACACGGTAGCATTAATATGAATGGCTAGCATTTTAATCATAACATAAAAGTTATGAAATGTTCACAATGAATCAAATATTTTCATAACATAAAACAAAACAATTCTTTCGATTGCACGTTAATTAAACGTTTTTAATTAAAAACTCCCATGTTAAAAATATTATAATCAATTAATTCAAATACATAAGTAACTGAATATTTAATTATAGCTCCATTATTAATCAAATTATTAAAAAAATTATTTAAAAAAGGATATTTAAAATGGTTAGCTCCTGCCTCTAATTTTAATCAAATGGTTTCTAAAAGCTTGTAATTACAATTTCTGGGCATTGATTACAAACTGTGATGCTACCACTATTATCAAGAACACAAAACGCATTAGAAGACTTGAAAATCGTTAAGTACTTCACCACTAAATCCTGCGATAAATAGAGAAATAACTTGGGGAGAAAAAGATCTAAATAAATTAAAACAACACAACGAACGCTAATAACGTATTAACAAATTACGAAAGTTCGTCGGGGAAAAAAAATAACTCGAAGGTTAAGGTTACGGTGATAAAGCTCTCGGCAATGGAAAGTAAGCAGTCAAATCAGCACACAAAACAAACGTGCTTAATTACAAGAAATAATTACACGATTCAAAACATGCGAGAAGAAGAAAAGAAAAAAAAACATTCCAAATGTGTGTGAGAAAGGCTTTGATCTAATAATCCACATTTAGTGGTGTCACAATAATCGATCAGAGCTCGATACTAATTAGGTTCCATAATTAACTTTCTTCCGCGAAGTTCATTGGCTAATTTGGGAGTGCGACAGCAACCAAAAGGCTTCAACTCATGAAAGTCAAATGACCAACGATCTCTGTAAGCAGGAATGAATCACCAACAAACCAATCACCTTTTTGGTGAACACCGTCAGACGTCGACCTTAGAAGACGTATCATCTATTAGGTCACAGAAGAAGGAAAGCAGAAATACTAATACCAAAAGAAAAAAAAAGGAAATTTAAGTGGTTTAAAGCTATCGTTCTCGCTTTTAGGAAGGGCTTAGAGAGCGATAGGAATAACATTGGATTTTTTTTTATTAGATGAGGGTACATTTTTTACGATTATGCATTGGCACTGGCGCCGGAGTGTTGCCGTGGCAGAAGGCGTGGGCAAGGTGGGGCACGTTTTGCCAATTAAGATTGTGGCTGTACTTGGCAAGGATTTTTAGTTTTTTTCTTCTTTTCAATTTTGTCAGTCGGGGAAAAAAACAATGGAACACAATGTGTGAGAAGCACGTTTCCCGTTTAACATGTTAATACACTTAAAAATGAGCGTTCTGGGAAGTTAAGGTGGGTGTTAAAGGGAACATAAATATAGTCGTGTTTAAATAGGAAAATGATTTCAAACGGATAGACTTGTCACAATTCAAACATACATAAATAATGAACACTTTGCGCTTTTAAGTACAATTTTTTTTTTTTTTTGAAAACTTTTACAAGTAAAATAAAGAGTTTCTCGGTACCGAAGTCTTTATTTATCGACATTTTTCGCTTCCCTTACAAATTTTTTTGAAACTGCAAAAAATCATCACATTTTTTTTTACTTTTTTATTATATACAATGAAACGAAACAAAACAAAATATGTAAGTTTTAAGTTAAATTCTTAATTTTTTACCGGTGTAAAAGCATTTAGCTTCAATATTAGTTTACTATCCCGAGTTATCTCGGACAAACGGAAAAAAGTTAAACATTTGTCTATATATGATTGTTTTTGAAACAAGGGACAACACAAAATAATATCTGACATTCTGTACACTAGTATCTGGTGTCTTTTCTGACTGGCTTACCTCTGGAATCTATTTTACGGGAGCACGGTTTCGTTGGATTTGATTTTTTTGTTCAGTAGCAGGAATAACATCTGGAAAATGACTTGAAGTTAACCTGAAATGCTGGGTCTTCCAGATGTGGTAGAAATTACGTCACCATGATTTTTTGACATTAGTTTTTCAATTAGTATTATTCTAAATTGCTTGTGTGATCGTGAACCTTCTGATTTACAGAACAAAATGTAGGAATTCCACAAGCCCCTATCCAATAAATAAATGGAAGAAAATCTTTTTATAGTATTTCCCCCTCTTTTTCTGGGTGTAGAATAAGCAGATAAATGCTGGTTGATTTTATATGTTTACACTACCCACTTTCTCATTGTAGTCAACTACACATTTCGGCCTGGACTTGGTTTCTCCCCGTTTATTTGTCACATCCTGCATTTTGATAGTATATATTGTGGAAATTAGACTAACATCTTTCTTATTTTTTCATTTCATTACAGTTACTTCTCTCTGATACTCAATAATTTCTCCTTTTTTTAATTTCTTTGTCTTTGGATCTCAAGGCTCACACATTGACTAACGTATCAGCCAAACCTGGCGAGTTATAAAAACTGTTCAAACTGCCAATCAAAGCTGAATATTTCCTTTCATTTCCTCCAGGCCGAGTAAACCGTCATAAAACTAAACTTAATTGAAAATTCTGCTTCGCACGAGTTTTCTCGGGATAACAAATAACTGCAATATATACGAACCCGAGATAACTCGGGATAATCAGGCAAGTGGTTAAAAACTACCTTTCAACTATTAAATAAAGCATATTATCGTTAGTTATTTTTTAAGAAACCCATATATTTTAGAAAATAACAAAATTCCAATGTTAAATAACTTCCAATTCCAATGTTACTTCAGATTTTCTTCAATTGTAGGCGACACATAACAATTTGCATGGAATAATTCGAAAAAAGCCAAATTTCCTGAAACTATAACATACTAACCGTTCCCCACCCGCTTCTTCGGGTATTTCATGATGTTGTATGAGTCTACACTGTTTCTAACATTTAAGTTCTAGCATTAACGTTTCAATCGTAATCCAACACTTTCTTGTAGCCCTCAGCTTCTTCGATTTAAAAAAGGGCTGGTCAATCCAAATGACCTCGCGGGCTACATGTAAAAATATGTATATTCATATCAGATTTGGACCATTACAAACATTTATTGGAGAGAAACTTTGAAACAAAATGACACGTATTATTATTGTTTTCGTTGTTTTCATATATACAAACATAGATAATGCAATAATAATGTAATGATTAAATAATGCTCAATTTATTAAAGAAGTGAGATATTTGTTTCTCACAACTCTTTCATTTAGTTTTTACAAGTCGATCTCAATGCATGTATTTACGCATCGTAATTGATGTTGCACGTTTTCGTCGTTAAAATTGGGAGCGATTTATGTTTAATAAATTTCATTTTCGAACAAATAAAAAAAATAAAGATTCGCAATAACAGAAACAACGTGAAAAAATAAAAACAGTTGTGGGATGTATTTGTTAAAAACAACAACACACTAAAAACAAAAGTATTGCACAAAATAACCGTACTTTGTAAAGTTGTAATGAATTTCGCGAACAGCAAAATTATTCGAGACGGGCCACATGTGATCCTAGGGCTGCGGGTTAGCCATCTCTGATTTAAAATGAACATGACTAAATTTATAAAAAAGGAATTATCATTATTTTTTTACACCCATAACCCTTCATCCCCCCCCTAGAATCAAATTCCATAAAACCCATTTTTAACGGATTTCTACTCAACAAAAGAAACATTCCTGCCAAATTTCTTGTCTGTGCTCTAATAATTCTGGAGATCTTGTGATGAGTGAGTAAGACTCACTTTTCTCCTATATATATATATTATATATACATAGAGAGAGATTATGTAAAGTATATACAAAGGGTAAGATAAGAAGTTCTGGCAAAAATTGGTCTCTATCGCCAATAGCTTAGAAATAATAACGTAAAAAAAAACTTATTTTTTAAAAAAATATCACCCAAAACATTTGTATAAAAATTTAAAGATTTAGTTAGATCTAGGAAATTATTTATACGGAAACAGAAAATATCCAGCATTCTTACAAACAAAAAATGTATATCCCTTATGTAAATTAAGTTAAACATATCAAGGAAACACACACACAATAATTTGGTAATTTCAAGCTGAAGTACTATAAAGTTAATTTTGTTTAGAAATAAAAGAATACCGCTAAAAGAAACATAACAAAAATTTTCAAAAGAAAAAAAAATCTGAACAAAGTTAAAAAATCTGATTTTGAGACTCTTAAAACCCTTCCAGTTGAAAATGGTTGATTTTTCAATAATGGATTCAAAGTTTCTGAGCTACGCATGTAAGAGCTTTCAGCAGAAAAAAAAATAAAAACAAGATATCAATCATTGGCATGGCCAAGCAATTTTAGCGCGTTTTTCACATGTTGTATTTTACAATAATGCAACTAATGAACTTTTTACTAACAGAAAGTAGTGTACTGTACTAAAGAAAAAAAAAATAAAATGATTAAATTTAAATATGATTCGGCTCATCTAGGGCACAAATGCGACCCAATGCCGAAAGCCCGAGGTCAATTGGTTGCTTATTGGCTGAGAAAAAGGTACGACAAAATATGGAACGAAGACGAAATTTGCGTCCTAATAGCGCTTTTGTTCCACTACGTGAAAAACGCGCTAAAAAAACTCTTGGAGCACCTTCTTGAGGGGGCCATTCGAACCTTTAATAATGATCACGGGATACACCAGGAAAAAAGTTCTACCCAAAGGATCAATTGTCAAAGGTAAAGTCAGGAAACTATCAAAAAATAATTTTGAAATAACATTTATATTATACAGCATTTTATAATTTCACGAAAAATACAAAGATTACAAAATTTAATTAAATAAATAAATACAACATTTCCGAAAATATTTGAGAGCTTATCCTATTTACAACATTCTTTTCCTCTTTAAAAACCATACGATAAATCATTGAATCATGATGTCTATCCAATTCCTGTCCAAATACTGTAACAAATCCATACTTATCCTTCATCGTTAAAAGCTGACAAACAAGTTAAGGGGACTGGATCTGACAAATAAGAGGAAATGCTATCTTTGTTACACAAAAGATTTAATAAACTAACATCAAAATAACTAACAGATGAAGTATATGCTAATGCCTGACATGCAGCATTCCCTATTTTGATGCAAATCTGGATGGATACTCCTGACTAGTCAATCCATTATCTGTTGACTAGTTGTCCTTGAATAGAAAAAGATGAATAAATTTACTAAAATAAAAGAGCTCTGTCAGAGGCTATGACTGATTTCAACTACTTAACGTTGGTTGTTTTTGGCCTAACTTGCCGAGTATTGTTAGATAATATTTAAATAAATAAATTCAATGTAAGTTATATTTGAGTAAGTAGATATCAATTCGAGTTTGTCATTCTGTGACGGTTCTATCCGCGTAAAAATTATTTTATTATAAACTCCTCCTCGAAGAAGAAAACGTGAATATGTAAATTAAGACTACTATATATAGTATAGGCTTTCAGGTTAGAAGGGAGAGATAGGATAGATTGCTAGCGAAGCAGTGATTAACCAAATTGAATGTGAATCGCGAATATTTAATATTTGATAATTGGATTACTTAAGGCGACGAACTGTCACTGGAGATTGAATAGCAAAGAAGTCAGAGCTATTGAATTAAGCAAGTTATTAAACATTAAAGTCTTCTCATATCTCGCGTACCTTGTCAATTGTCTACATATTTATTAATTGGGTGCATGTTTTGTCCTTGATTGACTGAATTTGAGTTGTGGTTAATATTGTGAATAAATTAGATTGCTTTTGAAGTATGGCTAGTCTTCCTTCCAATTCTATTACACCTTTAGGCGCTCAGGCAAGATCTTTACAATTCATAACAAAAAATAACTTCCGTTCTTTTGCTGTGTCGATACAGAACGAAATCGAAGCAATTTTAGCATTTATAGAAAATTTGCCGTTACCCACCCGCTTTCGTTGGGTATTTCATGATGCTGTATAATAAAAAACTGTTTTTATGTTATTGATACCTAAAACATAACATAAAGCTTTGGATTATATTCAAAAACATTGCAAAAAGCCCTCATCTCTTGATTTAAAATGGACAGGACTTGAATTTCTGAAACAGTAGTACATTTATCTTGTACGCCAAGCAACCTCCCCTAGGGAGTCGATTTCCGCAAAACCTATTCTTAGCGGATCAATAGAAGAAACATGATTGCCAAATTTAAAGTCTGTAGGTCTAATAATTCAATAATTTCTGAAATTTCGAGAGTGTATGTCAGAGTCGCACTTGTATATATATGCAACAATTCCTTTTAATTTCCTCCGGAATAATTTTTAAATTTTTAATGGTTCTCTCCTTCAGGACTCGCGCGTCTCGCCAGACGGGATTTAATCGTAATCGTATCTTGGGAAAATTAACAGTTAGCATTTTTTAAAGTAAGATTACATCAGAAACTATCGAACGATAGCTTTCTATCAATCATAGCCTCCGTACGAAGAAGTCACGCGGATTTGCCCATTCTTATAAATATCCAAGGCTCTGGAAACTCTCCCTCTTTGTTTTTTTTTGTCTTTGTCATGTGTTTTGTGTCCTTGTCAGCTTTCTATTGTCAGAAAGCTATGTGTTTACTGTACAATAAACCAGATTTCTTTCAACAAATGACTCCTTCATCAAAAGAACATCAAAAACCAAAAATCTGATCGTTAAAGAAATCCTTACACTAGCCAAATTATGATATACATGTGTGTGAGTGGATAAAGGGTAGAACAATTGTTTTATAAATGGTTGGTATAATCATTTTTATGAATTTAAACTATTAAACTGCAGATAACTAATTTTACATGTTCTCATTGAACTATTAGTACATGTGAACTCATCGCTAGCATCCACTCCATGGATTGGCAATGTACTATAATTTTCTTTATGTTATTAACAACTCAAGATGTCATAAAAAAAATTAAGATCATAAATTTAAAAAAAACTTTAAAAATACAATTAGTGAATAACCGTTCGAATTATATATTGAAAAGAAAAGCTCGTCAATAAAAATTAAAAGTAAATAAAATTAAAGAGTTTTATTTTACAAATATTCTGACCACAAACAATGTTCATTTATCGCATTTAGAAACTTGAGACGAAGTATTAATATTCAAAGTTTTTTCTCTTTAAACACTACTAAAAGAATATAATAAAAATTTAAAAATTCTCTACAAGAAACTAAAAAGAATTTATTAATTGACAGAGTTCTTTGTTTCCTCAACCTGTCCCACTATTTTAAACAGAATATACATACCGTATTTACTCGAACCTAAGCCGCACTTTTTTTCCCAGTGCCACTGAAAATCGGGTGCGGTTTAAAATCGAAAGGAAAAAAATTCGTTTCATGGGACAATTAGAGCAATTATAGGTTCATAATTGTATTTAAAAGGTTAAATCACAGGTTCCCAACCTTTTTTGAACTGGCGCCACTTTTTCTAGTGAATATTTCAATACCGCCTTCTCCCATTCTAGCGAAATAAGAGTGTACATAATACATGGGGAAAACAAGAGTTAAATTTTAAAAATTATTCAATTACTAATAGAATATATTTTTTAATTTAATTTTTTTTTCTGAAGCCCCAATTTTTTTACTTGCAAATCTGAAATAGCTACTGCAACGAATATATTTAAATGTGTAATATTATATATTTTAGTCATAAAAGCTTTAGCTTACCTGTTATGAAGACAGGCAGGGGTTTGGATGATACGAAGTAAATCATAATAAACTATTGCTTTCAAAATAAATATAAATTGACAGTTTCAGCCTTTAAAAAATCACACGTTAATTCCTGGTTAACATATTTAATTATGTTTTTTGGAAAATATACGAAATGAAATGCAGTGGACGAAACATTTTTCCTACTGCTCACAGACAAAGACAACACGTGCACTACAGAAATTAAAATACACTATATCATTCAATTTAATGTAGGTCTGAATGTATTGTAATCTTTAAGTTTTTAATCCATTTTCCGAAATATGTGAATTTTCATACATGTGATATAGAAATGATTTAAATGCATGCAATCAACATAAGATAAACAGTATTAAAGTTTACTTTTGTTTGTACATAATGAGCTTTTTTTAAAGTCTTTTTTAGACTATATTTGGTTAATCTGCCCACGCCCCTCCGTGCCATCTCAATGCTCCCTAATTTTCTCTGAGTCTTTTACTGCCCCCCTGAAAGTCTCAAACGCCCACAAGGGGGCATTATCGCCCACGTTGAGAACCTATGGGTTAAATAATACTGGTAAAATAGCTAAGTATTCTCTTCTTATTAGTTCTCATTTTAAATTTATTTTAATTTCGTAAAATTGGGCATTGATAAACCATTTTACACTATTTTTCATTTTTCACAAAAATTTGAGAATTTGGGATGCGGTTTAGATTTGAGTATATACGTAACAGTCATTCGACAATTTTTCATTCTTTTCTTCCAACATCTACCAAAAATACATCACAAATAACATTAAAGAAATTCCCAAAATATCATGATGACTGCTCGAAAACTAGAGCACAAAATCATCCGTTATTTCTCACCCGACACTATCACATGAAATTGGTACCTTCGACAGCACATAGTTTTTTTAAAAAAAAACACATACAAGCAGTAAAAAAAGTATTTTCCTTTATCTGATTCACAAAATTATCTGGCGAAACGATTATCACACATATGGTCAATGGCCTCGAGTGGAATTGAGGAAAACTCTGTTTACTTCGGAAACCCCTGAAATATTACGCGACATTTATTTTCCGTCATCCGTGGAAAACCGAATCAAAAGCAAATCTTTATCCTATCAGCTTAACAGGATCATGACGCATGGAACTGTCACTTGGGAATAGCGCCAAAGGATTTTAATAATAAGCAAGGAACATCGCAATTTGTAGGAAGGAACGTGATTGTTTTGAAATTGGATAGATGGAACTTGGGTTTACAGTTATCCGATACAACAAACAAATTATCTATCCCCCCCCCCCCAACTTAACAAGCCAAATCCATGTTTAAAATTTTTGATACATTGGACATTAACCAACGCAGTCATCCATAACAGAATGAATCCTAGTTAAATATCTAAGTACTATTTGTTGCATTAGATCAGAGTCGGGCAAACTTTTCCAGAATGAGGGCTAATGAATGTATTCATTTTGAAAAAGTGTGGTCCTCCGGCATCTCCGTTCCCGCAATCACCTCGAGCGAAAACAATTGTCCACCCCTGAATTAGAGAAAACGAGACACGTCGAGATAGTTGATGATATATAAATAAAGACTAAATATAACTTTGGTAAAAAAATATTATTTAGAATTCTTACATCAAAGTATATAAGAAGCAGTAATTTTGAATATTATACACCCATGACGTGAACCTTAATCATTAAAATTCAAGAAGGAAATACAGTCAACTCTCGCAAATACAAACCTTCTATAATACGAACCTCTCAATAATTCGAAGTATATGCTCAGTCCCTAGAAAAACTCTTGATATTTCGAACTAAAACAAACGTTTTGGTACATTCGATATTGCGAAGTAAAATCTGTGGCTGGCCAGACTACAGCACGCGATAATTTGAAGTTATCTTATGAAACTCTCGACAATTCGAACACTCACTATCATGAACAGTCCTGTAGCAAACAGGTTCGAGCTTACAAGTTTTGCGTTGTATTGTCTCTGCGTGTCTCCCCTGTAACGTAGCCCCTTTGATGACCATCTGTCTGCTACCCCTTTTTTGTGTTTTCTGGTTCCTCAGGTTAAAAGACACTTTTATTGCTTTCCTTCTTTAAGTGGACAATAGACCAACCGCACCTGTTGTCAACCGTCCATATCTTTCGTTTAACACGTGGCCTTGCTATATATGTGTTCAGAAAGGATGGCCCACTATTGTGAAGAAGAGATGCGTAGGATTGTGTATGAATGTACTGAATGTATTCTTTTAATACAGGACTTTGAACTTCTGTATAATATTTATATTGCATAATATGTAATTTTTAAAATTTACTTTAAAATAGTTTTATGCATTTGTACAATATTGCTGTCTTATTACATAATTTCAAATTTAAATGTGAGAGAAAAAAAATTCTCTTCGAGTATTTTGGGAGTTTTTTCCCTACCCTCTTGATAATTCGAACTTTTTCTTTGGTCCCTCCAACTTCGAATTATCGAGAGTCGACTGTATATGAAATGATTTTTTGTGTGTTTGATGGCTTAAATCTTAATTTTGACGACGCTAACAGAGTGCCTCTACGTATCCAAACGAATACAAATAAAATACGTATACATTGTTTTTCCACTTCAATCATTATATTTTAGACAATGATGCAAAATGATTTAAATATGGGTTAAAGAAATAAAAATTATTTCAAGGTAAACGGTGAAGTAATTATCCTTTATTTTTTGTTCGTTCGCTTGTTTGTTTCGATTCAATTTCTTAACGCGAACATTTAATCTTTTTTTAAAAAGAGTTTTTAAGAGACTAAATACTTTGGCCTTCCTTTTACAATCGCCGGATAAAATAAAGACTTAATAATATTTCTATTCAGAAACGAATGAGAAAAAAAATTGAAGCTTTCAACGTAAGGATGGGCTATTTAAATCTAAAACCATTAAAAACGTTTCTTTAGCAGTCTCGTTCCTTCCTCATTCTTACATTATTTATTACTATAACAAGCAGGATAAGTGTTACCATTGTCAAGGTTCAGGTCAAAACAAAGGTGAAATTCAACCGATATAGCAATTGACAGTCTTATTTATGTGTTATTGTTTCTTTTTTCGCCCAATCGACAGTAACTTCAGATCGAGGTCCAAGAAATTCATCGTGGCAAGAGGACCTAGATTGAGTCTGTCTTTAGCCGCAGCTTTGAGCACCCGATTTTGATAAAACACCCCCCGGGGGGGGGGTCCAGGAGTTTCCTTATCCCCCAACCTCCCAAGAGGATTTTTGGCTTGAAGAATATTTAGAGTATCCTCATACTACTATACATTAACAAATATCTATGCCTTCTCGGGCACAGCAGTCAACGTTACACAAACCATTATCCTGTCTGGGCGGCTCTTATTCATATGTAGTTGTTTCAAGATGTTGCTCAAAAAGAAACATCTAACTTTTTGGAGCCACGACTACGTGACACAGACGATAGCTTGATTGATTCACATTCTCCAAGTATCCGTGTCAAGCGAAGATTTCCAGATAAACTTTTAACTTTATTTAGCAACAGCTCTTATGAAAACCGTCATGGAGGATTTTTTAAGCAAAGATTTCTTGCTTCTATTCCACACACACAGAGAGAGAGAGAGACAGAGAACGTGAGAAAGAAAAAGAGAGAGTACATTATTCTCCTTGAAAGCAATATTTTTGTTTGAATAAAATGCGAACGATAACAGTATTAAAATTTTGCCAATTAAAATGTACGAAAACTAGGGAGTTGTTCGGGAGGAGGGGCAACATAGTTATCTCTAAAAAAAGGAGAAAAACGACTCATAGACTTAAACATTTATCACTGGATCTCTGAAACTATCAGACCTAGAATTTAAATTTGGCAATTGTGTTTCTTTTATTGGGTAGAGATTCGCTAAGAAAGAGTTTTGAGAAAACTGATTCCCAAGGAGGGTTGGGAGCGATATAAGGTGAACAAAAAATTCCCGTTTTTGAACTTATAGACTTCGGTGAATGCATAGTTATAATAAAACTGTTTCTTTTATGGCGACAGAAAATATCTTAAGCACAGTTAACGATATACAGTGAAATCTTCCTTAAACAACTTTTGGTTTAACCGGACTCATTAAGTATGTCCCGACTTTTTTTCCCCTTTCGATTCCAGTTTATCATGTGCTTCATTTGATTAACAATGAATGCATTGCTATGAAAACATACCCTATAAAGAATTATAGGACTATTCCCCTCAATTACTGCAATTTAGTGCTCAAAAATATTTCTTATAAGCTAAATAAGTGATACATAAACAAAAGCGAAGAACAAATATTGAACATTTCAGAATATTGGCCACACACACACTTAGCTTAAATATTACAATAATATAGTTAATTTGCTATCGACTTGATGGCTTAGAGGTAGCATGTCCGCTTCGTAAGTCTAAGGTTGCGGGTTCGATCCCGGCTGGATCACATGATTATGTGGCATGTTAAAGATCCATTGAGTATCAATTTGGCCCTGGTACTCTCAGAAAAATTAAATCACGATACTATTTAGCAACCGACAAGAGCTAGAATAAAATTAATTCAAGCATCAAAATTTGGTAGCGAGAGCCGCCACTGGATGGTGCCACCATGAAATGGCTCCCAGATTTCCCATGTCTGCAAAGGCTTAGTTGCCAAGATGCAACCCATCAGTGGGGAAAAAAATTGCGCATATAATTGCTTGTAATTACGCTTCTTGCTAATTTTGTATAGTAATTATTACCGCACCCCATTTCATTCTGTTTAGCAACCATTTTGTTACACGGCCAAATACCCGTTCCCATGACGACTAGTTTAAAAAAAAATGAGGGAGACAGTCATTTCAAAACCTTAAATTACCTTCCCTCTTCATAAATAGACTTGTTATAGACAGTGAGTGAATACGTTTTTGAAATATTTTTGCTGATTCGAAACATGTATCAAATACTATATAAAATGACTCATCTATATTTTTAAAGTGTTTAAGGTATCCGACTACTTGCCACAGCTTTTTTTTTTTTTAAATAATGGAGGTATTAGGGTTTTTTTGTTGTTTTCAAATTTGTTTAGTAAATATTATGAAAAATATGCTAAAATTAAGAAGAGAAAAAGAAATTAATATTACGAAAATGGGAAAAAATGGGTAAAGATTGACCAAAAATAACATAAACGCGGTCCATTCTGTACCAAAAGTTTATGAACAAATTTTCAATTCTGATGGGTTGCTATGTTATTCATTTTTGAAGTGACCTTCAGGATAAGAGATATTTTAATTTTTACAAAAACTAGAGCACTTTATCTTAGTTGTTATATGAAATTGCTTAAAAAAACAGTGATTATGTTCACATAAGGGACTATAAATTTCGAGATAAAACGGTGATCAATAAATCTGAAAGTTAAAACACTTCTACTATTATACACATAACATACACACAAAAAATTGCAGTTAATTATTTTCAAAACTTTTTGAGCAATCGCTGGCCCCGTTTGAGCATTTTTTTAAAAAAAAACACACATTTCGAGTAAAACGCGTTTTAAAGTATGACATCTTGCTTAAAGTAATAGCATCTTCTATTACTAAAACACTTATAGTTTTTGTTCTAGAGAACGGAAAAAAATAAACTTGGTATTTTTATAAAGTTAATAAAATGGCTTACAAAATAAAATCATAAAAAAGATTTTTGAAAGTTTTTAGCAAAATTCACAAATTTACGGGTAGTCGGATACCTTAATATCTGAAAAAAATGAAGAATGTCTGAATGAATTTAAAAATACCAGTTCTCCAGTACAAAAGAACTCAAGAGTGCTCTAACAGCACCATTTGCACAGCGTTAACGGCAACAATTTCTTACCTAAAACGGTGCAAGCATGTCCAAATATGTTACATTATATTTATCGTTATTTTATGCAAAAAAGATCGAAGATTCTACCTGACATTCAACTCAACTCGCGAGTCTCGTGTTCTGGCGAGTTCACGCACCTATGCGTAATTATCGAGAGAAAGTGATGAAGAACATGAAATGCATACGAAGAAAGCTGGTACCGCGATTGAGTAGGCGGCATGGAGAAAGAAATACAGTAGGAGTCAAAACAGGATCTTGGAGATAAATCTCACTTCTGCATCTCTCGTGAATCTTTCTCCATCGGCATTCCCAGCAAAAAGACGAAAGTTCTCATTATTAAAATTATTATTATTATTATTCAAGAATTGTTCGTTTCATTTTCAGTAATATTTGAATATAATGAAAATGAATAAATGCAGTATGAATTAAATTGCGATTTTGACCTATACAATGTTGAGCATTCTTTGATATTGTTTATTATCGAAAATTTCATCAGTTCTTTTTTAAAGTGAGTTGATTTTGTCTGTTAATATAAAAGAGGAATTAAAATCAGGAAGTTAAATGTAATATAATGGTATCATTTTTTAAAAGAAAATAAAGTAAGACGAAGGTTTGCAGGTGTAATCAGAAATGGGAAAATAATTTCGAATGGAAAATTTCATATTTAAAAAGATTTCGGCACGATCAATCTCGAGATTTTTGCGTAAAACATTAAATGACTGGTTTTGATTTACATCCAAGCACACAATTAACACTAGAAAAAAATTATTTTCATTGGTCCACGGTAAATCATTAACGTAAGACCAACGCGTGAGTGAGTGAATTTTAACGTCGCATTGTTCAGCAACACGAGGGCTTTTTGGCGACGGATCGCGTAATTTTGAACCATGGTCAAGTGACAAGGACGACACATGAGCTGGCACCTCCTCTCGTAACTACCAAACCACACCAACAGGAGAATGTTTGAGCTCTCGACAGATTTAACGTGCATTGCTTCCCTACACGGCGGGTCTTCAATGGTACTGGGCTCGAACTCATGACACGCTAGCCGTGATCTGATACCTTGACCACTTGGATACCGCGGCCACAAAGACCAATGCGTGAGGGACTGCTTATTAACATCGCACTATAAAAAGCAACACAAGGGCTATCGGCGTCGGACCTTGAAATTTAGAACCTCAGTCAAGTGATGAAAACGTCACTTAAGCTGGAACCCCCTCTCCAAACTACCATACTCTAGGCCTCGACAGATTAAACGTATATCATCCCCACCACAAGGCAGGACTTCAGTGGTACTAGGATTCGAACTCACAATTCACTGGCCACAAGTACATGGCCATTCTAGAGTAAGACCATAAATTAAATTTTAAAAATAAAAAGATTTTTTCTCCAAAAATTTTATCAAACTAGATGGTATACCCGTTCTTCGCACGGGTGAATTGAAAAATTAAACAATACAGATTGAAGATGAAGAAGTTTCAATGAGTTAATTTTACGTGAATTGCAAATTAAACAAAAAAAAAAAAAGCTTTTCGCATACCTCAGCTGAACCAAAAATCATGTTTGTTAAATTTTAAGTCTGAAGGTCTATTAGCTGATAAAAATGATTTTTTTATATGTATAACACCCCCCTCCCTAACTCCCTTGTGGGTTGATTATTGAAAACACCTTCCTAAGCTGATCTCTGCTCTGCAAAAGTGACATAGTGTAATGAACGCTTAAAATAGTGTAAATAATTTATATCTGAATGTGTAATACGTTAATATTACTTTCTGTTGTATTTATTTTTTTGTTAAAATTGTAATATTGGCAAGCAACGTCGTTCCTTACATTATAATGTCGATTCAATGGAAACTTAGCAAAATGTTGGCGATAGAACCAAGTTGGCATCATTTTTGCCGACCACGTTGGCCACTTGGCGATTGGTTGAACGGTGCGGAAGTTGCTTTGCTGTAGCGCCACCTGGTGGGAGCTGCAACAAAAAGGATAGCACAAAAACCTTCTCCACAAAAATACATATACATACCAATTTTCATAGTGATCGGTTGAACGGTGTTGGTGTGAAGCGATTTCATATGTATAAACATGCATTTTTATATATAGAGATAATCGTAGCTTCAGCAGTAATTCACTGAATATTTTTGATATTCATTACAAGTAACAAGATTCTGAAGTTTTTTAAGGTTTCGAAAATGGCCTTTTTTACATACTAAAACATTTAATTTAAAGTTAACACATACACACAGCAACTGGAATTTGTAAAATTTAACTTGGATATTATATTGTTTCGAATTATAACTGAAAACACACTCTTTTTAAGTGTCATATGATTTGAAATTTTTATGAGTTTCTTAAAGGATTTCAAGGTTTAGTTTCGTATTGAATGCAAATTAAAATACTAACTTTAATAAAAAATTATTAACTTTTTTTAACAATACCTGTCGTGTCTATTCACTTTTATTAACAGATTCATTAATGTAATACGCTGCCACTTATTGTAACTACGCTGCAACAGTAAAAAAAAATCAGTAAAACCATAAATATAAGTAGCGAGATAATAGAATCAAAAAGAAAGAAAGAAAGAACTGCTGCAGTATATACATTTGTTTGATAATAAACAAACGTTCAATCAAATGTAAAAAAGAAAAATGGTTTAAAAAAAATAAGAATAATAGAAAGCGTTTCAGTTGAAACTGTAACAAGGTCGATAAATAAAATACAATAATGAAACTAAAATGTCTACAACACGAATGTTCGAAACAGGATCGAGTGAGTGGTTATTAACGTCGCACTCAAAGCAACACAAGGGCTATTGGCGACGGACCTCGTAATTTCGAACCGCGGTAAAGTTATGAGGAAGACACCTTAGCTGGGATCCCCATTCTCCGAATTCCACGCCGCACCAAAGGGAGGGCTTTGAGCCACGGCAGCTTTAACATGCATCAGCCCTTCTAAACGGTGAGTCTACAGTGACAACAGATTCCGACCAACGAATCGATTAGCCGGCCATGAGTTCGTGACCATGACCATTAGATTGACGGACACTCGAAACCGTGTTCAAAATAATAACAAAAAGCCAAAGTAGATTCTAATCTTGAATCCCAATCTAGAAATTAAAAATTAAGATTTTATTTTTTTAATATATATAATCATTTGTTATAAAGCTGTTATGCTAGTACTCGAGGATTCAATAAGTTTAGCTCAGTGACACATGGCAAAGGCAGTGGCGTACAAAAGAGTAGGGGGTTCACCTCCCCCTCCCTTATCAATCAGTTAACTGTGGCGCTCCCAAAATATGTGTCACGGAAATCGAGCGATGGCGAGCAATAGCGCACACAAAAAATTTTCAGGGGGTAGGTCCATGGTAGAAAGTCTCCCAACTCGTACCATACTTCAAGTCAACACTCAATTGATTCTTCTGACTTTGTCGATTTTGTTAACAAAAAACAGTACAAAATAAATTATTGAATTAATAATTAGCATTAATGAATAAAATAAACTGTTAATTACAAGTACTTAATTAAATGTTACGCTATATATATATATATATAAGACTATCATCAATCGAAAAAACTCAAGAGTTTTGGGGGGTGCCCGGACCTCTAGGACCCCCCCCTTGTGTGCGCCACTCATGGCAAGTACTCTTCAATCACAGAGTAAGTGTCACGGTTAAAATATTGGATCCGAAAGATGGGTTTATTTTATAAAATTGCCAATTTTATTACTAATACTTACTGTACGGGGCTATAAAGTAATTTAGCTTGGTCGTGGTTTCATGAGGCTGACTGTCCTTCCGACCGTACGTTTTTATGGATATCTGAGTTTTAGTAACCGTCAAAATTCCCGGACTAAGAGATCTAAACACACACTGATTTAATCTTCTTTACTGACAAAATATTTTCTACCTGTCTTGACACTGAGGAAGTTCTGTAGAGGTGCTGTAGGATTGATCACAGTCCTTTTACCAGAAATCATCCTGCCTTTCCCACCCAATAAAATAACTATTCTTTAGGCAGCACGGCATTGGACCATTACTCTAATGTCAGTACATGATTCTAACATCAAAAAATTGACATTTACACCACTCGCTAGCTAGGTAACTTCGAGCCAGCAGCTATCAATGAACTCAACCCCTGGTCTGCGTCACGCATTTGTTCCATGGCTGACCATAAGTGAAGGAACCCTATTATAAATTCTTTCCGACTTTTGCCTCTTTGCCCCTTTTAGGCTAACATCTAAAACAAATTATCATCGTACACATAACTAAATTCTTTAAGCTAACTTATGCGCTATTACAGCCGGTGCATACAAAAACACATGAGTTCTAAAATTTTTCATACTTTTTTATTTTACTCTGGCCTGGCCTCAAAATATTTTAAGCATCTTGAAATTTGAGTGTTTTGTTTTTCTCAAAAATTACAGTTTAAATAGTCAGCGATCACTACTTATTACGCATGGCGGGTATACTCATCAGGACACAAAATCCTGCAACTTCTCCATGACGATTTTAATGACCAATCACCGTTAGCTGGTAAGCCAACAGATTTTTAATTTTTACCTAAGAGATATTCCTCAGTGCTTTCTCGTCTACGTGTTTTTTATACTGTAGACCCCTCCATAAGATAAATCTGAGTACGCTGCAGGAACAAGGCTTTGGTGGAAATCCAGAAGGTACATAATCTACAATTCACCTTTCAACAAGAATGATTAAATTGCTTTTTAGAAGCGTTATACTTTCATTTACTATTGAAAAGATAAAAATTTAACCCTTCCAAGAAAAAAAATTATACAAGCCACTATCTTGAATCAATATATGAGGGTTGGAACTTTAATAGTGACAACAATTTTTTTTACATGAAACACAAAAGTGATTCAAGTCACCATGTTTTACAGAGCTTCAATATAGTCCCCAGCATTGCGTATAACCCGCTTCCAACGATGAGGAAGTGCAGAACACTTGTAGCAGCGTCTGTTCTGTTGATAGTTAGAATGGACCGGTCTACTGCCGCAAGAATCTCTTGAACAGTTTTGAAGCGAATGCCACACATATAAAGTTGTTCCTTCATCTAAGAAATTAAGTCACAAAGACTTAGATGTGGGGGTCTATCACTGTCCATTAGTGCGGCAACAGCATGCACTTTTGCTTTGTTGACACTAGGACGATCTGGCCGATGCATGTCTGCCCCATTTTGGCGACCTTCATTGAAGGCTTTTACCCATCTTGCTACAGTTCTGTAAAGCAATGCAGATTCCCCCCGAAAGCCTATTGAAGCCCCAGATAGCATTGTCATGTTGTACAACCTCTGGCGTATTCAATTTTTATCCAACTTCGTTGTTCTTGTTTTGAAAACATCCTATACGTAGAGTGGTCAACGGAGTTCCTGTTTCCTTGTGGAAACTTAGCCTCCTGTCTTTGAAGATTGAGTTTTGCTTTGGTTTAGCTTTACCTTAACCTTAGTCCAGTACTGCGAGAAAGTATTTAGATTTTTAAAAAAAATTTAAATTGAAAATGAAAACATCCTGACAATACTTACTTTAGACCGCAAGCTAATACAAGGATCAGTTCTTCGAGTCACTCCGAATGTGCGTGGCGTAGGGAAGGATGAGTCTTTTTGCTGAAAGGTAAGGTAGTTATGTAGCTCACATGTGGTATACACGACATTCTTTGGTTTTGCTGTATAGCGTTTTTACAGCAGTGTTAACGCTATTAAAGTTCCAACCCTCTTAAAAAAAGAATAATTTAACTTTCAAGGAAAAATATGCATAAAAAAAAATAGTATTCATTTAAGGTGTATTTAAAAAAAAAATTTTTTAACCCTTTCAAAGCAAGCTTTCGTCAAAACACACATTCGTTCAGTCTCGTTTAAAAAACAAACGTCCCAGCAAGAGGGAACATTCTACGAGGACACTCAGTCACAACAGATGCACGCACTTACAGGATGATTCCGCATCTACCCGCTCCTGGCTGATAAAAATAGCAAATGCCACTGAACTTGATAAAAGAAGTTTTGATTACGAAACCTAAAACTGTCATCCAAACAAACACTTGCACGAAACAACACAAAATTTCCCAGCAAATTAATTTAATCAGACCACGCCTCTCCTTTAACAATTCGACCCCAAAGTTAATGGATATGTCATCATTATTAAAATTAAAGCTAGAAGCACCTTAATGGCTAATCACTTTGTTTTGTTTCATTCTTATCAGGAAATCACCCCATTTTGAATATGATTTGCATAATGTGTCTCGTAAATGCATCTGGCCTTTATTACGATGAATAATTTCATTAGGTGCTTGAAATATTATCCTCTGATTTAAAGATATAAATTAAATTATTCATACGATTAAGTTGCCGACGGGCAGTAATTAACAAACAAAGCGATTATCGAGGACTTCCTTTACATATTGCATAATGGTAAACTATAAGGGAAAAGAATTTAAATATGTCTCTGGCATTAAAGTCACTGCAAAATATTATGACACAGGTAATTGAAGATTATGCTTATTTAACCCATAAGAGAAACCCAGAGGATATGTTATTTTCCAGCTATCATTTTATTAGACAGGAAGAACAAACAAATATTTATTCTCTAACATTCCTTCAGACGAGAAGATAGCCAATACTTGATGGCGTGACAGTACTCAGCAAAGTCATTTAGAACAGGGGTGGGTAAATAGCGGCCCGTGGGTCACATGAGTTCCGAAAAGACAATTATAAAATCAAATACACAGAAAATGTTCTCTACATTTGGGTAAACATATATTTGTGATCTAAGTTTTTCTTGCAAGAAAACCAAGAGTAAATATAGATGGATGTATAAATGTGATGAGAATTTAAACAAGCAATTTCGCTCCTGATTTTAAAAGAAATTGTACAAGAGTGTGATTGGGTACATTTGTCTCATTAAACTCACTCTAAAATTACATGTTCTTGCAGCTACAGGTATGAAATTAGCACAATAAATACATTGAACAAAACTGCCACCATTTCATTAAATTAATATTTATTTTTATGGTATATTTTATACCTTTGCTGAGAGATGCATGCAATCCTCAACAAAGGTATAAAATATACCATGGCTCTTCACTTCCAAAATGTCGCACTCAAGTCAAAACAATTGCCTGCCCCTGATTAAGAGCATTATAAGCAACAAACATCCATATTTCAAGGAAATTTTAGGCACATTTATAATCAGTATGCGTATGTATTAACTGCCAAAATAATAAGAGGATATAACTGGGGGAAGGAGGATACGAGGCAATTAATCAAAATAAATAAGTTGAAAATTCGTTTCCATAAAATTTTCTATCATATTTTTGAGTAAATTTATTCTATATACATAGAATAAAGTTAAGACATTCTAAAACCTGGAGATAATTAAATCCTTTGGTTCTAATAAAATTTACAGTCGCGAAAACAATTCTAATAACGCCATCTAATTTTAAGGCTTTGGCACATAAATTTTATAATGTAATGTATTATGAAGTGATCCTCTTTATGGATTATGTAGTGACATTCTTCATAAGTAACTTGTATTGTGTCATGAATTGAAGTGAAGACATTAAAGATGTGAAGTGAAACGCATAAAAAAAAGAAGAGACAAGAGAGTGAGTCAGAGTGTTTTCAGCGGAATAAAACGTCTGGATTGACATCCAAGTTAAATTTAAATTTTCATTTTACGCAAAACTTAATTTTTATGTATGTCCAACCTTAAATAAACATAATATAAAAATTAACTTGGTGCAAGGTACCATTTTTTGCCATCTACAAACTTCACATACCGCGTACTCTCATAGCCGTGGTTCAATCAATAGCAATGTCAGATATGTTTCCAATTGCCAAAGAAAATATTTTATTTTTTACTTATTAGTATAAATGTTTTGTGAGTGATTTAGTTGTATATTTTAAATCCACTGAAGAAAACATTTCATCAGTGACATCATACGTATAATCAATACATTTATTAAAAATTATTAAGTGTTGGTTTAATTCCAAATTTCGACTATCACCATGATATAAAATTTGAAATTAGCAGCTCAATTTTCTAGATTCACAGATTTTGTTTCATTAATTCGTTTTGGTAAAAAACTGATTTTACAAAATCCTTTTTCAGTCAAATCATACGTGCCGCCTTTTCCATGTACTGCCTAATAAGTCATCATCAGCTTACGGTTTTTTTAATTATCCAATTAACCAATTAAATTCTACATAACATAAAATCAGATCTGGGAATAATTTATGCTTTCTAAAGTAACCACAAATAGGGTAGAAAATACAAAGATAGGTAGATAATACAAAGATAGGTAGGAAAAATATTTGAGGATGACTTTATATGAATCTCTTTTATAGCTAAGGAACATGTTTAACTAAGAAGTCCATCACTTATAAAAAATAGCATATTAAAATAATATTTAAGGTTATTTTAAATTACAACTCCACAAAACTTTTCAGTTTACGATATTTCATTGGATTGCATTCAGAGCTGCATGAACCAGGCAGGTTAGATGATTGGAATAAAAATAACACAAATGTGTACATTACCACCGAAGGTGCACCAAACAAAAACTAAATAGTATCAGTGAACCTTCTAAAAAAGTTTCTGGTGAGTCACCACAGAATTATAGCAGATGAAAAGTTGAACAAGAGTAGTAATGCAGAACTAAAAACTATGCAAATAAGTTTGATAACGCTATTTCATTTTAAGATATAGATTGATATTTTTATTGATAATTTTTTTAACTTCCTACTTTATTTTAGTTATTCTTAATAATAAGGCCAGATATGAATTTGCAATAAGAACAATAGATTTAAATATAATAAGTTTAAAAATAGTTACTAGGAAGTAATTTAAGTTTAATGAAAAATGAATCCCCCATGCAATGAACAACAAAAAAAATTTCAATTACAAAAGCTTCAATTTGATACAGAACTTTTATTGGCCAGCTCTTAATCGTTATTTCTTCCAGGTACCACATACATTACGATATCATCAAGACACGTTCAGGGAATCAATGGTAAAGAAAGAAATCCAACATTAATCATATAAGAGAGAGATAACAGCTGTTTATATAATCTACTTAAGTTTTTAAAAAGCAGGAAAATTATTAATATTAATAAGCATACCATTAAAAGAGAAACCAGGGCGATTTAAAACAAAGCGGTGAAAAGAATGCATTTGCAATTAATTTCACGGCCAATAAATTACGAAAGTGAAAAACCCACTAATAAAAGAAGGTTTATAGTTCTGCTTTGTCTCATAGCGTTCCAAATGAATGGACATTATGCTGGAGGCAGAGTCATGGAGAATGGAAAAATGGATTTGTAACAATGGCTGATCAGTTGATCTTGTTAAACAGCACAAAGGAGCTTTAGCTGGAACAAAAAACTCGGCCGTCGTTGCTGCCGGAATTCGACACAGTTTCCGGCAGATAAAAAAAAAAAGATTTAACTTTCGATTTTTGGATTTTTATCAGATAGCGTGCTGAGATGGAATTTAAATCTTAGTTGGATATAGGTCGATCGTGCAACAGCCAGAAACTTCCAAGAGAGTTAGTTGAAAATGGCAAAAATGGCTTCGAAGTGATCTCGCCACAGCCAGTCTTGCGAAAAGGATAAAAAAATAATGCTGGAAAAGTTTCAAAATGTCGATTAAAATTAAATGATTATGTTGTAGATAAACAGGAAGCAACATAGTTTTTCCCATAGCATTTGATGAAACCAGCACTAAAAACCATTTAGGATAAAAAAATTTTAAGTATTGATTACCACGATTAAGGATTTAGTTAGTAAAGTAGATCACAGTATTACATAATAATGGTATGGTAAGAATGTCTTGTGTAATATTTTGACTGTTAAGATTGCATTAAGAAAAATACTTGCAAAATATTTCAAATTTTTCACTACACTAGAGTTGAAATGAACCATTAAATTAATATACTAATGACAAATTTGCACAAAAACACCTTTTAAAATTAATTAAAGAATTATTCAAATTTTTTTTCTTCAAAAAATTATTCGAATTATTTCGCGTTTTACGAATGTTCACCTTTCATTTTTAGAAATTTGTTCCGCTAACATTCGTTGAAAAATCAATATTTTACTTGAGATTTATTTCTATATATAATAGGTAATATAAAAGAATTTTAAATTCCATTCCTACTTAGGTCAAAAAAGAAATTTTTTTATTTTAGTTACTTTTTACAAATAATTACAATTAATTTAAATATATATACACAGAATCACAATATTAAGTGGCAAAATAGAAAGCGATTTCCCTTGAAATTTTCCATTTTCTTTTCTATATATGGTGTTGGACTATTATTTCTGTTTGTTACTATTTATTCAAAAATTAAATTTAATTATTCCAATAAAATAGTTCGGTCGAAAGAAATCACATTCTGAGAAATTAGGCCAGCCCAGGTGAGATTCGAACCCAGGACCTTTGGATTACAAGTCCAACGCGCTATTCATTACGCTACAGGGACGCAACGAGCGATTTTCCTTTTTATATATAGTGTTGGACTATTATTTTTGTCTGTTACTATTTATTCATTAATTAAATTTAATTAATGAATTAATATTTGAAAGAACTGTATTAACATCAAGTGTCATCCACTACAAGTTGAAAAAAATGTATTTGAACTTGTGAGTGGATGAATAAAAAGTATTTTATTAACGATTGAAAATTTGAACAAGATACATATACATAAAAAATATATATATAGGGAGAGTGTGAACTAATAGTAGGAATTGAAAAATAGGAGGAAAGCGACTCACTCATCAAGAAATCTTCGGCCCCTATTAGACCCCCTAACTTGAAATTTAGTAGGCATGTTTCTTTAGTAGAGATCAGCTAATCAACTGTTCTGCAGAAATCGACTTATAAAGGGGGGGGCGCAGAATATAATCTATACATATTCATAGAAGAAGAACGTCTCACTCATACATTCATCACGAATAGATCAACAGACGAGAAATTTGGTAGGCATGTTTCTTTTATTTAGTAAAAATCTGGTAAGAAAGGGTCTTGCAGAAATCGACTCCCACTTTGAGGGGGTGGGGATACAAGGATGTTTAATACAACCTACCTGTATGTATACAGGAGAAAAGCGACTCACTCACGCAATCATGATGAGATCTCCTGAACTATTAGACCAAGAGATTTGAAATTTAGTAGGCATGTTTCTTTTGTTCAGTAAAGATTCTCTAAGAAAGGTTCTTTTCAGAAATTATTTCCCACAGGGGTGTAAAAGATAATATTTATATATTTGACTTAGAGATAACATTTATATATTGGCTAACAGACGAACCCAGGAAATACCGGGGTAATTCAGCTATATTCATCTGACTTGGCAATTTTATTTGCCAAATCATTCTTTCCATGATGTTTATTTGCAATTCACTTAAAATTATTTAAACTATTACTAAAATTTTGACATAATTTTGACTTTAAAATTTTTTTTATCTTTCCTTTTTTATAGTTTTACTTTTCAATTCCCCATGCTAAAAACGGGTGTATACCTACTAATATCATATATTATACTAGTATAAAATAACAGTCCATAACAATATACAGTCCATAAAACTAATGTTTCGCACTTAGTAAAAGACAATGGTTTAGGAATAGAAGACCAACAAGCAAAGTAAATGTTTTGCAATGCACCAGAACTTTGTTCCTTTAACTATGACAAATAAAATGCTTTAAAATGAAAAGTTTAGACACTTAAATTTACTGTTTATTATTTCCACAAAGATACTGAATATTTCAAAAGAAAGAAAGAAAGGAAAAAAAATCTGAATCAATAAACATGCAAGTTTTGCTCAATATTTATGAATACTTTATTAATTAGTTGAGTAGGTGATTAAATGACTCATATTTTTTCACTACACATAAAGGGGGAAAGATGCGTTTACAATTTAGAAAACACTGAATTTTTCCTTGAATACTGAATTTTCGCAAGACAAAATCATCAGCAAATGAGATCTGGAGTGAAAAATTTCTCAATCATCATTAGCATAGTTACATATAATTATAAATTTAATTTAAACTTTACTTTTTTCCTATACTTCAATTTTTAATGCAAAATGTTAAGACTAAAATATCATTAGCATCAAAAATCAAGAGATTAAAGCAGATATAAGTGCATTAAAGATAAATTTGACTTGTTGACCTTGTACCAATTCACGCAGTGCCTCAAATTTATACATTACCTGCATAAGAGCCAACACAGGATTGGATATCTTTCTTACAAAAAAAAATCTATGTGAGCATTAAATTGAAAAGTTTTCGAAAGTTCATCAAAATTTCATTAGAGGAAAACATGATATTCGTCCCTTCTTTCATCAACAAAAGAAAAGAGGAACTAAATCACAGAGTTAACAGGTTATATCTTTCGGTTCATCTTTTTGAAAATCGTGTTTTGATTCAAGAAGTAGGTCTGACAACAAATTCGAGTTATATATCTTCTTCTGTAACTTTCTAAGGACAATGCATTATTGCTGGACATTTTATCATTACTCACCGAGCGCAATGTTTTAAAGTACTTTAACTGGGACCGGGAAAGATAGTATCGTTTACAATAATTCAGAAGAAAAGGGAAATCAAAAAGAAAAATGTATACTTCCACAGAAAACAATATACAGTCGATTCTCGATAATTCGAAGTTAGAGGGACCAATGAAACACTTCGAATTATCAAGAGGGTAGGAAAAAAACTCCCAAAATATAGAAGAGAATTTTTTTCTCACACATTTAAATTTGAAACTATGCAATAAAACAACAATTTCATACATATGTATTAAATTATTTTAAAGTAATTTTTAAAAAGTACAAAAAATATTATACATAAGTTTAAAGTCCTGTATTAAAAAAATACATTCAAACACAATCCTATGCATCTCTTCTTCACAATAGAGGACCATCCTTTCTGAACACATATGTAGCAAGGTCACGTGTTAAACGAAAGATATAGACGGCTGACAACAGGTTCGGTTGGTCATTTGTCCACTTGAAGAAGGAAAACAATAAAAGTGTATTTTCACCTAATGAATCGGAAAACCCTAAGAAGGGATAGCTGACAGATGGTCCTTAAAGGGGCTACAGTACAGGGAAGACACACAGAGACAATACTACATAAAATTTGTAAGCTCCAGCCTGTTACCTGATAGTGAGAGTTCGAGTTGTCTAGAGTTTTATAAGATCACTTCGAATTATTGCGTGTTGTGGTCTGGGCAGCCACAGATTTTACTTCGAATTATTGAGTGTACCAAAACGTATTCTTTTAGTTGAAATATCAAGAGTTTTTCTAGGGATGAGCATATACTTCGAATTAGTGAGAGGTTCCTATTATCGAGGTTTGAATTATCGAGAGTCGACTGTATATGTAGTTATTTTCGTAAAAAAGATCATTAAAAGTCATAAATATAATTTTTTTTCCATTTGCTCATCTGATATTTTAGTTCAAATATTATGTACAAGAATAGCTTTACTAAACGTAGAGAACTGTATACAATAGCCACGTTCGTATAAGTTTAAATCGAAGAACTTAATTTTTATTTTTTGAGACACTATATATTCTTACAAAATAATGTACAATAAATTTCTAACTATTAAAATAAGAAGACATTTTTTGGATTCGTTTCATTGTTTTATACATAATTTAATACTTTTCCATACGATCTTAAGGTATCTGTTTAATACTTGAACATAGTTTATCAAAGTCTTACAAGTCGAACAACAAGTGCAAGTCTTATGTGAATTTTGAATTCAACGGAGAACACGTGACTGCATTTATCATGTGACCGTCAGGAATTTAGCCCATTGCAACAACGGATTTAGTTATTCGTCATATTACTATTGTTTTACTTCTCTCTCTCTCTGTGTTTAGTGTTCTGCACAAAATCCTTTAACTTGATACATTTGAACTTGACTACAACAATATTAAAAAGACTGAAAGAAAAAATTCTCACATCTGATTGTTTTAAATGTTTCTCAGCAGTGGCGTAACAGAGAATATTAGGGCCCTCTGCAAAGTCAGGTTTTGGGCCCCAAGCCGTATCTTACATTCTTGGCATCGCTCAGGCTTTGGGCCCACCCGCGGTGCGGGGCTGCACGTTACGCCACTGTTTCACAGACCTCTTCTGATACATCAGGATAAAATTATGCAAGAAAGTACACAGAAACAGTGATGCACGGAAAGGGGGGGGGGGTCTACAGGTCCGGACCTCCCCCGTAGCGCTTGATTATTTTTATTGATAATTATCCTATAAATATAGTACGTAAAATTTAATTGAGTGTCTGTCATTAACAATTTATTTTATTAATTAATGCTAATTAATAATTCAATGAAGCCCAGTGGCTGAGTGGTTAGTGCATCGCGTTCTCACACCACAAGTCCGAGGTTCAAAACCCGGGCTGGGCAAGGTTGACTCAACCATTCATCCCTTCAGTGGGTCGATAAATTAGAGTATCACGCTTGCTTGGGAACTTAACACTGGGGTTTCGCGTCAGACTGACCACCTTACCGGAACATTTGCTCAAGGCCCAAGGTCACGTATACTGGAGTTGAGCACAGATATTGGCCCTCATGGGCTGTTGCGCCATTGACTTAAGTTAATAATTCAATAATTTTTTTTGTTTACTCTTTAGGCGTTGGCCGCAGTAGCCTAGTGACCAAGGTAACGGACTCGTGACTGGCGTATCATGAGTTCGAGCCTAGTGCCACTGAAGACCTACCATGTAGGGGAACGATGCATGTTAAATCTGTCGGGAGCTAAAACGTCCTCCCGTTGGTGTGGTAGCTAGGAAAGGGGGTTCAAGCTCAGGTGTCGTCCTCATCACTTGACCGTAGTTTAAAATTACGAGGTCCGTCGCCCAAAGCACCTCATGTAGCTGAACTGCGACGTTAATATTCACTAACTCACTTACTCCTTAGGTTTGAACTGAGTCATTCTATGGATAAATACAACCCTATAAAAAAAAGGAATGAAAAACATTTGTGATAATTAATAGCGTCATCAACTCCATTCCCAAATCGGAAATTGTACCGCACTAAGACGGAAATCTTTAAAAGTGAATTATTAGCAGACACATAAAAAAAGCAAAACAAAGACCATTATATATAGGAAGAAGAAAAAGCTGCTAAGCCTTGTGCAATCAAGTTTTTTCACCATCTTCCGTGACTAAAGGTTCGAAAAATCGGCCGTTCCCTTGACAGTTTGGCGGAAAAATGATTCCACACTATTTGTCACTCAGCTAAGAGCGTGACCAAAAGCTGACATCTCCTCCGCCATTGTTAATGCCTTGATCACGCTCTTGGACAGTTGATGGTAAACAGTCCATCCGGTGCAGCCTCCCAACTATCATCCACCCTAGCCTTTTTATTATTTATTTTTTTAAGATTTCAATTTCTATAGCTAACTGTGTGTGTGTGTGCAACCAATGATAGAAAATATATGTATAACATATATCTCACTCATCACGATATCTCCGAAACTATTTGAGCTACAGACTTGAAATTTAGCATCCATGTTCCTTTCATAGAGTAGAGCTTCACTCCAAAAGGTTTTTTTTTGCGAAAATCAAACCCCTGGGGGGGGGGGGTTAAGGAGCGTTATAGATAAATATTCTCGTTTTTGAACTATTAGACCTACAAACTTAACATTTAATAAACATTTTACTTTGTTGGGTAAATATTTGTTAAGAATGAGTTTTGCGGAAATTTACTACCAAGGGGCGCATACATAAAAAAAAAATTCATTTTTGAACTTTTAAACCGTCAGACTTAAAATTTCATATGCAGGTTTCCATTGTTAAATACTGAATCCACTAAGAAAGGTTTTCTAGAAAACTGACTTCCAAAGGATGTGCCAGGGGTTAAAGTATAAAAAGTGTTATTGTTAAAAGACCAGTTTTTGAACTATTATACGTGCATACTTGAAATTTGTTGTGTGCTTTTTTTAGATTCTCTAAGAACGATTTTTTTTGGAAATCGACTTTCAAGGGGAGTTCTGAGGGGTTAGGGGGGGGGGCGTTGTAGATAAAAAAAAACGCATACTTGAAATTTGGTAAGCATATTTCTTTTGTAAAATAGAAAGAAAGAATTTTACGGAATCGACCTATAAATAAAAAAATTTCCGGTTTCAAATTACTACACCTACAGTACTGAAATTTGGTATGTATGTTTCTTTTGTTGAGTTGAAATTCACTAAGAACGGGTCTTAAGTAAATCGACTTCCAAGGAGGGTAACATATACAGTAGAACGTCGTTTATCCGAACGTTTATTATCCGGAGCGTCAAATATCCAGACCAGTTTTTTTTTTTTTTTTTTTTGTCAACTACAGATACTGTATATGAATACGTTTTCGAACATTGCCTTGCTCAAAAGTTGTTTCGCGGGAGGCCAAAAGTGACGGGAAAACTCAAGGTGAGGGATATTTGGGGAATTTCAGTTGTGTGATTTGGATTTCAAGAATGCGATGAAGAAGATGTAGAAACCTGGATGGCATGCAATGCAGAAGACTTTGGATTTCAAATGCTAAATAATGACGAGATTGTAACTTCCGTGCAAGTAGAATACGACCCTGTCGACGATGAAACGGATGGAGACGAGGGCAACAACAACAACGAAAGTAGCAAGGGTCCATCACAAATGCTGACGCGTTTTTCTGCGTTAGAGACAGCTATGGAGTAATACGAACAACAATCAAGAGTGCTGTTCAAGAGAATCAGAGACCTTGAAGCTAAAAAACGAAGGTGTACAATGGTACAGCGAAAAATAAGTGATTATTTTCCACAATCAAGGTAAAATTGCGAAAATTTTTACCCAATTTGCTTTTTTTTCAAGCACGTTTCCCGCATGTGATGATTTTCAATATTTGTATAGTGTCCGGTATCATATACTGCATGGATCGCATTCGGTTTATCCGAATAATCACGTATCCGAACGGTGTCAGGTCCCAATTGATTCGAATAAACAACGTTCTTCTACTGTAGATAAAAAAATTTCCGTTTTTGAACTATTAGACTTAGATTTGAAATTCGGCAACCATGTTTATTTTGTTGCGTAGAGATCCATTAAAAATGAATTGGGCGGAAATCCACTTTGGAGGAAGGAGTTACATCATAAAATACCAACGAAGCGGGCGGGGGTAATGGCTAGTATATATATATATATATATATATATATTCAAAAAAATTTATTTGGTCCTAATCATATTGTGAGGAATGGGAAAAACAACTTATAAATTATCTTTAAACTTTTCTAAATCCTAATGCTCCCAAATTTACCACGAATCGCTTTTAATCCTTTCCTCCATTGGTGATTATTAAGGAAAAAACCTTCTAAAATGCATTTGTGGTGAGCGAATAGTTGCCCATTGATTCATCACGGAAGAGGCGACGTTGTTGGCAATTATGCTTGAAATACCAAGCGCTAGAATCACAAAATGAGGGATATGCATTGAAGCAGAAAGGAAATATTTTATTAATCATTAAATAAAAATAATGGTTATATTTTTTAAAAAAATCTAATTGCGGAATAAATAAATCCTAATTCTGCAACTTTTTAAAAGTCAATAACATCAACCTATTCGAATTTCCTTATCGATCCATTTCCCCCCTCCTTTCTTCTATGTAATCCATCGAAAACATGCGTAGTTAAGGCACAATTTTATATATAAATTAAAAAATTAGCATAACGAGAGTGTCAATGCATGATATATAAATAATATATATTCAATACAATATTAAAACTGCAGATTAAATTTTTACAAAAAAGCAAAATTGGGTAGTTTAATGTGAATTTAGCAGGAAGTTTCAAAAATTCTCGACTAAAACACGGAAATTTACGGTACTTAAATCCAAATTATGAGAACATCCAAAATGTAAAGCAGCTCATTAAAAAGAAAATTTATCTTAAGCATGCATAAAATGTCGAGTAAAGTAGAATTTATTCGATCATCAAAATCGTTTTTTTTTTTTAAATATTATGACAAGTTAATTTCATGCGTTATCACGCAATTTGATTCAAATTGATCGTAAAAAAAAACCCCTCCACAAAAAACAAGAAATATTGTCTATTATCAAGACGTTATCAGTCTACCTTATCCGTGTTTTTACAACCAGTTCATTACTAAAATTGACAAGTTTTGAAAATTCATGCTTTTGTACGCACTTATATATAGATTAATTCAATTCTTTTCTTTTTTTTTCATCAAGTACTTCTCTAAAGAAACAAAACTGAAACAAGTAATATAAAAAAAAATTGTAAGTCAATCCCTACTTTAAATGGATGAAAAGAAAATATTTTATTAACGATTGAAAATTTGAGCAAAATTATATATTATATAGGGAGAGAGTGAACTAATAGTAGGAATTGAAAAATGAGAATATTTTGTCTGCATTGTAGTAACAATGCCCAACCGATGACAATGCAATAATTTCAGAATTTTGTTCCATTGTCCTTATCACAGGATCATCAGGATTAACTATTTCCAGATTTTGGCGACTAATTCCACATACCATTTCTAGATTTGGCGACTAAAAGATTAAGTTACAACCCTAAAAGCGAAACGCTCGAGGTTAAACTCAGACATATAGGTCTGTTTTTCTAAATCCTCTTGTTGGGTCTGTGGAATGAAACATTCATTTCTTTATTTTACCAAAACAGCTGAGAATTGATTCAGAGGTCACCGAATTAAATAATTTCTCACAAACTCTTCGATTCAAAATCTGTACTTTTATTTCTAAAGCTAATGCAAGTTTCATAGAGAATGTTAAACCTACTTTCATCAAAAATATCATTGATTTCACACCTTCTTCCGCATGACATATTTCAAACTTAGCTCTTCCAGATTTCCTTCATTTGGCTGATCCTTTATTTTGCAAACTAGGCTATATCGACGCACTGATAGGATGCCAATGTGTGTGGGTATTCCAGATTCTAAAAAATGGCGCATTTAAGATTAATTCATCAATGAATAAAAATGATAGTTTAAAAAACTAAAAAAACGGGTTTTATTGTAAATCGAACTAAAAAATAAATTATAGTTTAAAAAAAAAAAAAACCACGCTTTATGGTTAATCGAACTAAAAAGTAAACAATAATTCTTTATTTAAGAATAAACGAAAAAATTAATGCAATTATGATAAAAGCGCGGGTTGTTTTGTACTACCTTTTTACACTAACTCAACATTTCGGAATAGAACTAGTAAGAAATTATAACAATTGATATCGAGCACCCCACGCTTTTACCACAATGGCATTAATTTCCCCGTAAACCATTTTATTGTTATATTAAGAATTATTTTTTACTTTTTAGTTCGATTGACCATAAAAGCGTGTTTTTTTTTAAACTATAATTTTTAAGCATCGATTTCATATGTTAAAAGTAATAATAATAATCCATTCAACAATTAGCACAACTAGATCACCTCTGTATTACAACAACTAACATCTATCACCATAATCTGCGATGGCAGGTACAGCCTTGTAGAAAACCCGAAAGAGAGAGGGAGAAATCAATAATACTGGGGACATACAAGAGTGTTCACCTTGAATTGTAAACCAGATGAGGAAGCGAGGAGGTGCAGCTAGCTAGTCAATAAACGAAAGACTCGTTTCCAAGTCACGCTCGAAGTAGGTCACTCCTGAGATAAATAAAAACACACACTGAATTTCAGGTAGTCGGGGAAAAAAGGGTGTCACCTACCAATAGGGGATGCGCGGTAATTATATTAATTTCAGTAACCTATACCCCGAAAGATATGTGATGTGCGGATGTTAGTGGTTTTTTGAAGGAAGTAAATAAGGTCGTGTTGGAAAGTAACAATAGTGTGCGAACAGGTTGAAGTGTCATTTCAAGTTTTGTTGCGAGATGAATTATTGTTAAATATATATTTTTTAGCTTTGTTTGAGAAAATGAAAACTAATTTTTAATCCACATTTTGTGAAAATTATAAAATTGCATTACATTATATTACTTTCAGTTACTCGCCCGCTCATAATGTTGTATAAATATATCCTGTTTATATACAGTCGACTCTCGATAATTCGAAGTTGGAGGGACCAATGAAACACTTCGAATTATCAAGAGAGTAAGAAAAAATTCCGAAAATTTTTTCTACCACATTTACATTTTAAACCATGTAATAAATTTTGTACATGTGTACATGTCAATTGTACATGTGTACAAAATTATACCTTAAAGTATTTTTAAAAAGTACATACTATATAGTACCAATATTATACAGAAGTTAAGAGTCCTGTATTAAAAGAATACATTTGTGTAGTAATTCTCGAACAGGACTCTTTCAAGCCGCACCAAATTTATTTTATTCATCATTGGAAATAAAATTGTTTCGCAACCAGTTCCATCAGACACTGTCCCCAACACCATTGGCTCTTCAAGGCAAGGTTCAGTCCGGCCCATATCCTATTTGGTGTCACATGCTATAAGTCACACAGATGAGCCATAAATCGTCATGTCAGTGAGACGCAAAAAAACACAATCCTACGCATCTCTTTTTCACAATACAGGACCATCCTTTCTGAACACATGTGTAGCAAGGCCACGTGTTAAACGAAAGACATGGACGGCTGACTACAGGTGTGGCCAGGACTGTCCGCATGAAGGAAAGCAATAAAAGTGTCTGTTCGCCTGAGGAACCGGGAAACACAAAGAAGGGGTAGCAGACAGATGGTCATCAAAGGGGTTACGTTACAGGGGAGACATGCAGAGACAATACAACACAAAAAATGTAAGCTCCAACCTGTTTGCTACAAGACTCGATAGTAAGTCAAACCCCCTTTTCTAGTGAGTCTCTACTCCATAAAAGGAATTTATCAGCTTAATTTCAAGCCTATAGGTCTAATAGTTCATAAATGAGAATAATTGTCTGTAATGCCCCTTAACCCCCCGCAATTCCCCTTAAAGGTCGATTTTCGTAAAACCCCTTTTGAAGCGGATCTTTATTTCTTGAAAGGAACCTGTTTGTTAAATTTCAAGTTTGTAGGTCTAATAGTTCAAAAATAGCAATATTTATCTACAAAGCCTCTTAGCTCCTCGCAACCTCCCTTGTAGGTCGAATTTTGCACACACAAAAAAAATTCCCTCTTAGCGGAGCTCTATTCGTTGAAAGGAACCTTCCAGCCTATTTTCAGGTCTGTACGTATTATAGTTCCTCAGATATCGTACTGAGTGAGTCTCTTTTCTCCTTTATACTTTATAGATACTACAAACAGCAAAAAACTTGAAAAAAGGGATCGATTAATAATTTAGAAATGGAACATTTCAGTTTACAAAATAATTCTAGATTATCAACTTTTTCAAATCAGCTTTAACAACTTAACCAAATTAGACTTAGGACAGATAAGTAGGGTTGAACTAGCTTGATGGTACCAACCTTCCCCTATTGCAACTTGGTAGGATAAACCGGAAACATCTAAATTCATAAATTCTGAATTTATAAGTTAAATTTTCAAAAAATAAGTTATTCGCCATTTTTTAACTGATTGCCGTTGAAGAATCCAATTAGGAATATAAAATTAAAGATTATAAAACACTTTAAAATAATCAAAATTATTTCTATAAAACACGATTGGATGTTTTTACAATAAGTTGTACTATAGCGTTATTTTTTAATTCAAAAATGTCAATCGTATGAATCTTTTCCTCTTTTATTATATTTTTATATTATACATAATTTGATATTAAGTCAATAATGAATTTTGTTATGCCACAGAAAATTAAAAACATTCATTTTTTATATATAGCGTTACCTTTTACTAGAATATTTATACAATTTTTAAACACAAAAGAACAATAATATTTTTACGATTTCTTTAAAGCTTGATTTCATAGTTTATTGATCTCATTTTCTCTAGAAAAATAATATATTGTCTTCCCCCCCCCCATAGTAAAATTTTTGGAAAAACTTCAATAATGGTTTAACAGCGAGCTTTTGTCCGCCTGAATTTGATGAATGGCCTAACTGGCATGCTCTGTCAAACTAGAAATATATTTTTATTCATAAAAGAGAAATAAGAACAATTGTTTTCGAACTAAGTCAACCCCATCGACGAAAAATTTGAAATTATATCACGACAACACTTAAATCTAACAGTTCCTAAATCTTCGGAAAAAACAGAATTAGTAAACCTAAATATTGAAATGAAAACACATCAAAAGTAAAATGAATAAAAACTCCTCAATATATTATTCCCAAGTAATCATATATTTCCAGAAACAGATAGAACGATACTGAGGCGGGAAAAATCCGGCGCATAAAAAATTCACCAACAACCAAATCACGTCTAAACTACGAAAACTATCACCAGAGTAATCAAATATCAATTTGGCGAGCAAATAATGGACTGTTTGAGAAAAAGTGACATAGAAGCAACAAAAAAAAAAAGCAGAAAATAAAAAGAATAAACTAATTTCGAATAAAAAAGAGGGTCATAACAACGCGACTTATTCAGAATTCGGAAGACTGTCAAGGAAGTGCAATTTTGGCTCACGGTGAATCATTCCCCGCCATTATGCAAATAATGTCTCTTTTCTTTCTTTTGCGAAGAAAGTAAAAGAATTATTCCAAAATGGCGATCAAACGAGACAGTTTTGTGGTCGCCTTTATTTTGCCATTATAAGTTTACGTGGAAAATAATAAGCATTTCTCTTTCTTACAAATAGTTTTTTGAGAGGAAATGCAGAAATTTTTTCCCGCAATTTCCTAAGAGGTTGTTCTTTTTTCATTAGGAAAATGGTACGATTAATTTAAATTTATTTTAAAAGGTCATTCACCTAGTTTCAGTTCCTGAATTGAAACTACTAGGTATATGACTTGTCCAAAAACTTGTTTATTGTTCATTATAGCATAAAGAAACGCTTAAGGTAATCCACATTATATATACATTCAAACCCCGATTTAACGAATTCATCGGACCGGACATTTTGTTCGCTAAATTGGGATTATTCGTTGTGTCGGGGTTCAAATAAAATACAATTTTTTGCACATCTTTTGGAAATTCTACAAAAGCAACTACACAAAAAATATCCCTAGTTAGAAATTTTACTCTTATTATTCAACAGTTAAAAATACTATTAGTGAATTATTACGCACCAGGTTATATTAATTTTTAAAAAACTGATGATAGATGGTTCACAATATATTTAATTCCTGACTGGAAGGCGTTCTTTTTTTTGACTTTATGCAGAGAAGAAAATACTGCTTCATTTACATCTTACTAAATAAGATATGTTCTCACAGTTTCTAAAGAATGCAAAGCATTAGAAAATGAAACAGTTTTAATAAGAGTTTCATTATCAATTTCCGCATCAGAATCGCTATTCAATAGCTCCGATAAATTAGCACTGTCCTGAACTTCAGTTGCTCAGATAGTCAGTCCGTCTTGAAACGTATCATAATCACTAAAATCTTAAGATATCCCCTGCATTGCGGAGGAGAAAGAAATGAGAGGTCCCCTGCAAGAAAGGAGTGTCCTGTCCTATTCAAAACTCACACGACAGGTTACACTAATGTCTCATCTGCATTTGCAAAGTCTATAAGCTCTGCACGCTTTGCCGTCGAAATTTGCTGCGAACAAGAAAAATCTCTTTTCTGTTCCAGACAAAAAAACAGACCTCTATTTGAAAAAACACAAGTCCAATTTATTCTAGCACAAACTAGTAAAAAAAAATTTCAGCCATTAAAATAATTCGTTGATTCGGAGTTCATTATTCGTTTAATTGGGGCTTTTACCTTCTTTTGAATCAAGGAAAGAGAAAAATTCGTTAAATCACGAAATTCGTTATATTGGGGTCCGAATTTAAAATGTTTGCTTTACTTTTGTTTGTATTAACCTAAATTAATGAAATAAAAAAGAAATATGTAAATAAATAATAATAGTTATCGGTACATGAAGTGATATTAATATATATTGAAAACAAATTCAGTTTTCTCCCCCTTGAATTGAAATAAAAATGTGTAAGAAAATGTTTCTGATAACTAGCAAGTTTGTCATATTTGACTATTTTAACGAAATCATACAGTAACAAGTAATATAAAAAAAATTAAGTCAATTCCTACTTTGAATGGATGAATAGAAAATATTTTATTAGCGATTGAAAGTTTGAACAAGATATATATATATATATATATCGATAGATATATAGGGAGAGAATGAACTAAGAGTAGGAATTGAAAAAAAGCATGATTTGTCTGCATTGTTGTAACAATGCACACCCGGTTTGGCTAAAAAACCGGTTTTCGACGCCAAATTTTGTCATTGTTCTAACAGTTGTTACAACAATGGAGACGAATCTAAGTTGGCATCGAAAACTGGTATTTAATATAATATAATATAATTAATAAACGGTAATTAATGAATTAATATTTGAAAAAACTGTATTAATATCAAGTGTCATACACTACAAGTTTAAAAAAATGATTTGAACTTGATTGGATGAATAGAAAGTATTTAATTAAAGATTGAAAATTTGAACATGTATATATAGAGAGAGTGAGCTAATAGTAGGAATTAAATAAATAACTTAAGTCAAGCATTTGAAACAACAAAAAACATTAAAATAATTTTTAATTCGAAAAAAATTGTTAGTCTACCTCTCACATTTTCGTAAAGCGAATATAAATAAATTGTTTCGAAGAAAAAAATTAAAAACAATTTGACGTTAGCATAAAAGTTACTGCTTGATTTTTCTCATTTTTTATTTTTTTAAAAAAATCCAACAAACACTTTATCACTCAAAAAATTATAAAAATGAGGAGTATTGGAACATAAGGGGTTTTAACCTTACATAATCTTATTATCTGGTAGAAATAATGTTTTAAAACCCAAATTGGAATTCCTTCACAACTGGTAATAATGTCATACGAATTTTTTTGCCTTCAAATACTCGTATATTTCTAAAATTTAAACGGAACTAGTAGACAAATATGTTGTGGAAAATCTGAACACTGAAGTTTGACTTTCTCTGCCGAAAGGGTATTGTGGCTGGAAAAATCGTTTGCAGGCTAAGAATATTTTTTGATAATGTTAACTAGTTAGAATGGTCTAAGCGACAAAAATAGATATCCCTACAAAAATCCACAGAACTCTAGGATGATTATTTCGTGAGAAAATTTAAACTCTTAGAAAGTTCTTTTAGCTAATATAAGGACGATGCGGATAGTAACACTGAAGTCAAATATTTGACAGAAATGGTGAGTTTCATCTGCTTTACGCGAAACAGGGAATATCCATTTGAATTTTTGTGTTCAAAATTGGTGTGCTACTTGTTACCTGTTTGAAGAAAATAAACTGTAAGTACTAGAAAGTTCCAGAATAAAATGCGATTCAATTCGAAAGAACATGTCTATAATTACATGGACCTTTCCTGCATTTGAAAAACGATCAACCACCGTAACAATATTATACTTTTTTATTTTCAGTATATAAAAAGTAATGTATTTAAATCAATAAAAGTACTACTTAGAGTTCTAACAGGTCTAAGTCAAACTGGTAGTAAATCAAAATGATACTTTTCAACACTTTTTTCATTCCAACGGATTATAAAAATTGTAGATAAAGAATAAAAACGCAAGCCAGCTTTAAGGTATCCGACTACTTGCCACAACTTTTTTTTTAAAAAATGGAGATAAGGGGATTTTTATATTGTTTTTAGATTTGTTTAGTACATTTTAAGAAAAATATGCTAAAATGATGAGAAAAAGAAATTATTATTACTAAAATGAGAAAAAATGGGTAAAAATTGACAAAAAAATAACATAAACGCGGCCCATTCTGTACCAAAAGTTTGTGAACAGATTTTCAATTTTGATCCGTTGCTAAGTTATTCTTTTTTGAAGTGACCTTCAGGATAAGAGATATATTAATTTTTTCAAAAACTAGAGCACTTTATTTTTGTTATTGCATGAAATTGCTTAAGAAAATAAAGGTTATATTCACATAAGGGGTAATAAAACAGTGATTGATAAATCTGAAGCTTAAAACACTTCTACTATTATACAGAACATACACAAAAATTTTCATTTTGTTATTTTCAAAACTTTTTGAGCAATCGATATCCCCGTTTGAGTATTCTAAAAAAAAAAAACACACATTTCGAGTAAAACGCTTTTTAAAGTATGACACCACACACCTTGCTTAATTTCATGGCATTTGCTTAAACTAAAACACTAGTAGTTTTTGTTCTAGTGAACGGAAAATAATAAACTTGGTATTTTTATAAAGCCAATAAGATGGCCTATAAAATAAACTAATAAAAAATTTGTCAGTTTTTGGCAAAATTCACAATTTTAGGGTAGTCGGATACCTTAAGAAAGTTTTTGAACGAAAAAAAATAGATAAATAAAAGTATGTAATGAAAAATTCACAGCGTGCATTTATAAAAGAATATCATTATAGTAGCGGAAGTTCATCTTCAAAATCAAAAGATAAATGTAGGAAAGGATGTCGTAAAATGGCAATAAATTCAAGAAACATGCAAATCCATACGTGCATCGTATGTAGACATTCATTTCAAGTATACCTTTTAACTTTCTGGGACACCTTAAAACTAGATCACTGTACTTTTAGACACTTACAGCAGAAAAGTGCGTTTACTAGGAAAAGAAGGCGAAAACAGAAAGGTATAAAATTGAGGAAAAAAGGTAATCTTAATTTTCAGAGTTATTTTTAAATTAGAACGATTAGAAAATGACTCCTGGGAATACAAAAATATATCTAACTGGAAAATAATGAAACTCGAAACTAAAATCGATAACTTGTACAATAATAGGAAATAAAGGAAGACGAAAACAAACAATGTCTGGAGGATAAAAAGTTTACGTCCGAAGAGGATTTTTACTCAGAAATTCTTATTCCTGATATATTTCATGTTTTACAATACATCAATATATATAAATAACATTTATTATATATCATCCATAATTTGCTCGGCATTATGAAACATTACAAACTGAACACAAACATAATGTTTAATCCATTTAGAAAAAAATATAAAGAAAAATGAGAATTTATACTCGTAGTCTACAATGGATTAGTGATGTACCTTTGATATTTTTTATCTGATGAAGTATTAATTTTTTTTAAATCACAGCAAAAAGAATTTTACGATTCTTGGCGATTATAGCCCCATGGTGAAATCTGAACAAAATAAAAAACAAGATTTCTTCTCCTGTAATAATTTTCAGAGAAATCCGCTTACGATCTATGATTCGAGGTCACTTAGATGGAGATCTGCAGTGATAATTTAATAACACCACTTTTTCCATTATTTTGATTTTAAAAAATGCAATATAATACTTATTATTAGTTCACGAATCAAAAATTCATCACTAATCTATATATATAAAGGAGAAAAGCGACTCACTCACTGACTGACTAATCACGAAATCTCTGGAACTATTCAACCTACAGACTTGAAATTTGGTAGACATGTTCCTTTGATAGAGTAGACATCAGCTAAGAAAGGATTTTCCGAAATTCGAAACGCAAGGGGCGTTAAGGGCTTTAATAATAATTGTTTCCATGTTTAAACTACTTGATGTACAATCTTGAAATTGGGTAAGCGGATTCCTTTCAGGGAGTAGAGATCCGCTACAAAATGATTTTGCTGAAAATCGACCCCCAAGTGGCGTTGCAGGGGCTTAGGGGGCGTTATAGATAATTATTTCCATTTTTAAACTATTTGACGCACTGTCTTTAAATTTGATATATAGATTCCTTTCGTAGAATAATGATCAGTTACAAAACGGGTTTTGTGAAAACAGACTTCTAAGTGGCGTTGCGGGGGATTAAGGGGCGTAATAGATAAATATATCCGTTTTTAAACTACTTCACCTACCTGCTTGAAAATTGGTAGGTAAGTTTCTTTCCTGGAGTAAATATCCGCTACAAAATGGGTTTTGGGAAAATTGACCCCCAAGGAGTGTTGCGGGGGTGGGGGGTTTAAGGGGCGTTATAAATTCCTATTTTTAAGTTATTAGACGTACAGTCTTGAAACTTAGTAAGCAGATTCCTCTCATAGGGTAGAGATACGCTAAAAATGGGTTTCGTGAAAATTGCCCCCAAGTGGCGTTGAGGGGACTTAAGGGGCGTTATAGATAATTATTTCCATTTTTAAACTATTAGACGCACAGCCTTTATATTTGATAAAGAGATTTCTTTCATAGAGTAGAGATCAGCTATAAGAAGGTTTTGTGAAAACAGACCTCTAAGTGGCGTTGCAGGGGAATAAGTGGCGTAAGAGATAAATATTTTCGTTTTTAAACTATTTGACCTACCTGCTTGAAAATTGGAAGGAATGTTTCTTTCATGGAGTAAATATCCGCTACAAAACGGGTTTGGAGAAAATTGATCCCCAAGGGGTGTTGCGGTGGGTTAAGGGCAGATATAAATAATTATTTCTTTTTTTAAACTATTAGACTCATAGTCTTGAAATTTGGTTAGCAGATTCCTCTCATAGGATAGAAATACACTGCAAAATGTGTTTTGTGAAAATCGACCCCTAGGTGGTGTTGCGGGGGTTCAAGGGGCGTTATTGATAATTTTTTTGCATTTTTAATTAATTGGACGCACAGTCTTCAAATTTTGCTAAGCAGATTCCTTTCATAGAGTGCAATTCCCCTACAAAATGGGTTTTGTGAAAACAGACCCAGAAGTGGCGTTGCGGGGGCTCAAGTGGCGTTATAGACAATTATCCCCATTTTTAAACTGTTAGACGTACAGTCTTGAAATTTGATAAGCAGATTCCTTTCGTAAAGTAGAGAACCGCTACAAAATGGGTTTCGCGAATATCAACTACTAAGTTTAATTTCGGGAGATTAAGAGGCGTAATCGATAAATATTTCCATTTTTAAACTACTTGATCATCCTGCTTGAAAATTGGTAGGCATGTTCCTTTCATGAAATAGAGTTCCTCTAACAAAGAGTAAAATGAAAATTGACCCCTAAAGATGTTTGCGAGGGGTCAAGAGGAGTTACAGAAAAAAATTCCTGTTTTTAATTGTTAGACCCATATACTTGAAATTTGTTAAGCATGTTTCTTTTGTTGAATAGGGATCCACTAAGAATAAATTTTAAGCAAATCAAGTTCTGGGGGGTTGCAGGGGTTACTGGGACGTATTGACAAAAAAAATTACTTTTTTCGAGCTACAAGGACTATAATAATGAAATTTGGTTTGCATTTTTCTTTTGTTGAATTGAAATCCGCTAAGAACGGTAATTTTGGAAAACGGCTCTCAACGGGATTACGGGGATATTTATAGTAAAACTTTTGCTTTTTTCTGTTAGATTTAGACTTGAAATTTGGCTTGCATGTTCAATTTACGGAGTAGAGATCCACCGAAAATTGGTTTTGCGGGAATCCACTTGGTTTTTGAGTTACGAAAGAGCAAACATCATTCTTTGCTTCAATTTTAGAGATTTTTAGAAAATACAAATTAGATGAGTTCTGCCTTTTTTTTATCAACAGGTGACAGTTACAGGTATAAGTATATTTTTCAATTCAATCGAATTCTTAATGCTAGGGCTTAGATATCAATAATTTATACATATTTATAAGCAGTAAAAATTTATAAAACATCATGAAATATCCAGCGAAGCGGGCGGGTAACAGCTAGTAAAATATATAAAAGAACACAAAGCAATTATGATGAATATCGGAATTGAATACTAAAAAGAGAAATTTGAAGATCTTCATCCGTAAATGAAATGGGTAAATACAGATTCATTTTTATGAATAATAAGAAATCATTTTCTAAATTACATAAATCATCAGCGCATTTGAACTTTTCTTTACGGATATTGGCAACAAATTGAAGTCAGTTCACAAAAAAAAAAAATAAATAAAAGAGGGAAAAAATGTTTTGCGAATCAAATTCATAATGATTTAGTACGATTGTTAGTGCGCACACGTATTGCACTTCTTGTGCTAAATGCATAAAAAAAGTGTAAACATATGCTATCCTTTGAACATTTTTAACCACTTTGGTTGCATGGAGAAATCATAAGCCATTCCATTTCATTACAAAGTTGTGAAGAACTGAAAAGATGATTCAAATATTTTTGTGATAAATACAAGAATGTGTCCATACACACATTACAGGGGAAAAATTAAATATATTAGATTTATTGTTTAAAATTTTGATGCAACATTGATATAAACATTATTTATTGTCTTTAGAAGATGATATTCCTGTTTCACACATCTCTTAAAACAGGTGGAATTTAAACTGAATGTAGAGAACAAAGTTTTGTCAAAATAAGAACAAAGAAAACCTAGGAGCAATTACTTTTCTTGCTGCAGACGATAACAGCCACTTTGACGGGAGTGGATAATAAATTCTCTTGTTTACATTCGTTGGAAAAGTTTTACAAAGAATTAACTATGATAAAAATTAAACAAGATAAAACTCGATTTCCAAAAGCATTGCCTACTCTAATTTCCACTTTTTAAATATAAAAGACGTCTCTTTCTTTCAGATAAATAGCATTGGATAGAAAATAATTTTAAGAACAAGTATTCCTATTTTTTTTTCATTGATAAAGTAATGAGGGATGGAGAACTTATCAATTTCATGAAAATACAAAATATTCATTGAATAAATTTTGAACAGTAAAAATTAATTTTAAAAAGCTCAACACCTAATTAAATTATTTCATTCATGTCAAATCAAAAGGTTCCTCACCTCAAAAAAAAATATTTCAAAGGTCAATTATATATTATTATATAATAAGTAAAGATTATACTTTGAATAATCTGCTCAAAATAGCCGTTTTACTTTGTTTGAAAAATGAAAATAAATGTACTGATTCAATAAAATAAGTAACTTCAGTACAAGGTTTAATTTTTTAGTTTAGAATATTACATATGCTAAAACACTAATTAGTACTGAAATAAGATTTATTTCCTATACAAAGAAACTTATTTGCTTCATAAAAATTATAAAACTACTTCATTTTATTTATTTTTAAACTAAGAAGAGTTCAGCTAAATTTTTGTTATATAAACAAAAGTATGTATAGGAAATTAATGATGTACCTAAATAATTTTGATCTAATTTTAAAATTATATTTTCATACATATATACCATTACACTAAAGCACAACTTATATAGAACAAATGAAAAAATTCACTACAAATTACAGATTAATATCATAATTTAAAGAAATTTTAAAATTAAACTTACTTAGAAATGAAAGTATAACAACATTCTGCACACTTATCCAATAGTTTAAAGTACGAATAATATTTTCAGTCAATAAGCAAACCAAATTCAAAACATTTTACTATGTTGTTTAAAATACTTTACTATACCAATGAAGGAAAACTATAGTTAATATAATCAATCTATCATAAATAATATTAGCCGTGAAAGTTAATTTTACAATTTACACTTACTTATTTTGTTATAAAAAATAAATATAATTGTTTGGTTAAATAATTTAAAATTAATATACATTGTACAAACAATAAAATGAGTACTGTGGATTGTCAGTGGATACTAATACTCATTGATGAGTTAAAAACTTTCAATGGTAGATTAATGTTTTCTAAACTAGAATACCATTTCAATGATAACTTACAAAGATATAAATTTAAGAGATCAAAATTTAGAAATTATTAAACAATAAAGCGCATATTTTACTTGTACATTTAAATGAAATAAATATATGCATTATAAATGCTTTAAAAAAACTAAATATTTGAAAAATATATCAAAGTTTTTAATTTTTTTTAAAAAAGCAGTAAATAAATATTTATAAAATATTGGGCATTTTTTAAAATCAGAGTTCATTTTTATACATAATCTTCCATTCCAGATAAAATATTTCAGCTCCATATATATATCTTACTATGATTTCTTTTTATTAATCAAAACATTTTGAATGCATAAGAATTTTTTCTGAATGCAGCCTAATGTTTAGTCTTGACAAATAGCATCTGGTCACAGACTTTTCTCCTTATTGTGTAACATAAATAATTCAAAAGAATTTTATTTTGAATCAAGAGAAATATTAACAAATATGCTTTCACCATACAATCATCTCCCTTCTATTTACAAACCAAAACGTCAAAATTCATTTTTTTTAAAAAAGTATTATTGTTTTATTTTAGATAATTTCAGAACATGATTATTTTTCAAGTTTTAAAGTTTAATAAATTTGAGTTACTATGAACACAGAAAAGTTCAAACAAAGAACATTTTGTGAAAATAAAAGTCTTTGTTTACCTTGGTTGACCATGATTGCTTTTGTATTCCAATATTTTCTTTCGCTCCCAACCTTCTGAAGTTTTTACCCAGGCTTCACCAGGGGAACGCCAATCTTTCCCTAAAAATGGCATAAGTAAGATCTCTAATATTCGATCTGTAGAGATTTATTCTGACACACTACGCAGAAACGTTCTCTTTTATGCTTTGGTTTCAGCCAGTTTGTTGATGTTGTTGACGGTAATGACGTCACAAAACATATGTGTAGTGGTTCGGTTGTTTAACAACATCAAGCGCATGCTGTAGTGTGACGTCACAAAATCGATTACGATAACAATTTTCAAAGAAGTGTTGCCAGATTCTTTCAAAAGAGCTACTTTGTTTTTCCTGACATTAATGAAACAAAATGACACGTGATAAGAGTAAAAAAGGCTTAATTTATGATTATGGGATTATTATCTAACACATCTTACAGTAGTTCATTGTATTAACTTTTCTATAATTTAAAATGACGCAATTCAGTACCTTGCGGTAGTTATAAAAGTAATATATTTAATTTTGCTGTATTTTCAATATAAGGATAGATTTCAATTAGCAATCTTTTTTTTACATAGCGACCAATTAATTGCAATATTAGACAAATCGATCTTATTCCATATCTTTTCTGCTTAGGAATATGTCAAAAATTTATCAGAACTTTTTGGTTTTAGAGACCACGGGTAAGTGGTTGCTTTTACAAAATATTGCCAATTTTATTCAATAAAGTACATCATTATATATGAGCACCTTGATGGAACAGTATTTGACTTGCTTCTTTATGTTGCGTTATGTTTGGTTTTATGGTCTCTATATCTGATATGCCATAAGTACCCATTTATTTTCGTACCAACAAAGACTTTTGGACAAGGACTGGACGAAATTCGACTTGTAATAAATATCACTTGAAGTTTTTACTGACTGAGATTGCTACCTACCAAAATTCCTTGTAGGCTCCGACATCATCCGAATTTTTAAAAGAATTTCATATGATGACATTAGCATTATACGCTTGACTTTAAAATTTTTCCTATGCACATTTTAAAATAGTCATTTTTATAACAAATCTTTAATTTTAAAGGTTAAATAAAAGTAAATTTTATCTTAAAATGTTATTTTTTTTCACAAAAAGTTTCTTTCCCTTAAATTTTACTGATTTTTTTAATAATATTAATCTGTTTACCAATCTTAAATGCATCTGTTATGAATATGTGTACAATTATACCACACTAAATTCAAGTTAATTAATAACAGTTAGATGCATGTTAATAAGATGTAATGAATTAACATTATATTAGAAAGATTTAATGAGATTGGTGGATAGCGCACATAGTTTTCTGGCTACATCCCTAATTCAATGGCAGAAATGTACATTAAAAGCAAATATCAATTTTTCTCCTTACAAATTTGACTTTTCTTATAATGAAATTTTGGATGAATTTATAAGTTAATGTGTTACACTAAAGCTGTGTAATGAATATTATCCATGAACTTCATAATTTTAAGTCTTGCTCGAATAAAAATATTTAGATTGATATTTAATATTGTTTCCCCATTAAATGATGTGATCATGACATACAGCTATTCTTTCAATTACCCACAATACTTCTTTGTTGAAATGTCTTGGTCATCATTCTTAATTTATTGTTGCATTTGCATAATTAGTGAAGAAAAGCTAAAAAGTAAACCAGGAATCCAAACTTGATAAATGAGAATAATCATTTTCTAATTACTATTTATGAACATTTAGATCTACCACTAAATCAAATTAGATATATCATTACAAATACAAAAATATTTTATAAATTAAAATTTAAATTAATTTTGCATGAAAATAAAAATGCTTTCAACCGTTTCTTTATATCTGAACGACAAGCAAGTTTTGATAGCAATAATGCAGCTGCAAGGCTTTCATAATGGTACATCATTTGTGCCAGGAAAAGGATCAAGTGCGTGACAAGAACCACTCTCAAAACTTTTACATAATGCCTCTCTAGGACTCAAGCCCAATTAAATTTTAAATGAAGCACCCTTTATTTCACTTGTCAACATATGAAGGATTTGTGTGACAACGAATAAAAAAAATAGACACACTTCACGGATTAGCAACTAAAAAGTTAGCGTAACTCAACTATTATTATGAAACAATTACAGTAAATATTGAGGTAGTCATATAATAAAAATTAAAAAAAACTTATCGTACATAGCCATTTTCTAAATATATTTTTAGTAAACATTCAACTATTATGCTGTACAACTACCTCTGCAAAAACTCTAGAGTAATTTAAAATTTAAATATTGCTGGATGATTAGTTCAAAAACTTTTAAGAGTTGATTAAATTTCAAAATATAGTAGTAAACTGGTAAATATTTCTAAAAATAGTGGAATGACACAGCCTCAGTTTCTGAATAACATTTTAAAGTATTTACATTAATAACAATAATTATAAGTAAATAGTACGCGATTTAGTTTTACTTCGTACATATGTACAAAGATGATGAAAAACCATTTACAAAGATAAGAGATAGCAAGATGATTATTTTTCAATTAATGCAGTTCTTAGAAGCGTTTATTTTTCCATATATTTCATTAATTGAATCATGGGCAATATTACATTTTTTTCTATAAAATAATTTTAATTCACGTCACCATCGCCCATACTGTATAATGGTTAGCGAAGCTGAGTGCAGTGCAGGGTTCGTGAATCCCGGAGAAGGCAAGGATGTTTGTAAATGTATAGTGCCTTTATGGTTGGGGGAAAGGCTCTGACCCCCCAGAGTGTTCTTCCTCTAAAATGGGGTGGAACGGAGCTAAATCGTACTGTCATCTGTATGGTGCTCAAGGCTACGCTTAACGACAGGCGTACATCTAGAAGTCCAACCTGTTTCAGGGTAAGGTTTGCAATCCCGGGATTTGGATTGGACTATTTATTAAAATTACTGAAAATATAGTTAAAAATTGGTTTAATATTAATTTTATTCTGTGAGTAAAACAAATAAAAAAAAACATATTTCATCATAAAAACAAATGAGAATAGTATATAATGAAATTAAAAAATCATTTCTTGTGATTTTTGAGTTTAAAAAAAAGACATTTCTTTTTGATGACAGTGTTTCAAATCTAATAGACTGTATTGGTGCATATACCTCTTTGATAACTTTATCTAGCTCCTCTACTACACTTAATAATTTTTGTGTATAAACTGATCCAGTGATTGAATCAGAATGTGAATCAATTTTTTCAAGTGTTACCTTATTTGAAATAGAAGATCCAGTTGCATGAGCTGTTAGTAATGCAAAGGGATTTGAAGTATGTGTCAAGTCTTTCAAACAGATCCGCTATAAACTAATGGTATTTAATTGAAGAAGGAACTGTGACAAAATCTATTCTTGAGATGCTGCTTATATTATTGTGTAAGTATTGTAGTGTGATCCACTTAGATCTGTGCGAAGTTCTCCCATACAAGAACTACATATTTTTTTACTTACAACACTTATAATTGCACTAAAATATTCTACGTACATATTTCATAAATAAAATATAAATTTTCTAAAAATTAAATTCTTAGAAAATTTTGATGAGAAATTTGTTTTTAAATAATTCAGACAAAAATTAAATCTTGGGATTGGAAAAAATAGGGACTGCGGCTGCAAACCCCTATCTCAGATAACTTCCCTCCCCTTAGGAAAGGACAAGACAACAACAAATAACATGACATTCTTCTTGCTATGAAAATACGAGATTAACTGTGTGATGTATAAAATTATTAGGATTTCTTAAAAAGTGAAACAATAATTATAAACAAATAGAATTTACTAGAAAAGTTGATTTGGTGGGGGGAACTGAATTTCTCATGAATTTTTTAAAAAAATGAAATTTTATCAATGTTTTAAGCTTATGAATTTTGTATATGATCTGCAAGCACATTTAATTCAAATGGCCAATTTTTTTAGGTAGTATGTGGAGATTTGGTGAAAATAATGTCTGCAGGTAAATATGAATGCTGAAAAAAAAATATCAAGAAATATATTAGAAATTTGTTTCTTTAAATTTTTAAGATCATGGTTCATATCATTTCAAAAGTAATTGATGGATTTTCCACACACAAAAAGATGAAACTCGCCAAATATTGATCCATCTGTTATGATTACACATTGATCCTACTATGCCAATCAATTGCTCCAAGAAAAGATGTGTATGTAGTGAAATATAAAAATTCTCTATTTACAAAATTTATTTCTTGCTTATTTCCAGAAGTTCACATCTGAAGCCACTAATTTTTATTTTGGGATTTATTTATATCTTTTCCCCAAGTCTGTAGAATAAGCTCCATAAATTTTTATTTCATTGCAATATCTTTGACTGAGTATTATTTCTAAATAAAAAAAGTATTATGGTTTTATTTGTCAAAATAAAAGCTACTGAAAAAAATTTTAAATTGTTCAATTATTTTTGAAATGTCCTAGGCCAGCTCTGTGAATTTTTCAAGGAATTAATGTCTCAGGCATTCCATGTCATACAGTATGTGCTGGGATTACAAAAAGTTAAACCCTTTCCTTGTATCTATTAAAAGTAATATTATTTGTATATCGGTATTAGCTATATAATCACAAGATACCAAACAGAAATATTTGATACTAATTTCTGCTGTTTTATTAAATTTAAGGTCTACAGAAATCGTAATTTATTCCTCAAAATGTTTTGAAATAATTTCATTGTTAATTCTATCAATATTATGAAATGTTAAAAGTTTATGTGAAAAGGAAGAAAAAAACCTCCTATAATCTCCTTTCTGGAAGTTTGTATTCAATGTCACGGTCACCATAAACTGTTAATTTCTAGCTAGACAAGAGGCTAGATTTATCCATCCACATGTTCTAATGATGTTTCATTATTATTGTTTGTATAAGAAAAAAATTTCAAACTGCAATTCTCGCTGGTTAAGAATGCAATGTTCTACTGTGAACTTAATACATTCAGGATTATGAAGAGAAACATGAAAGTAATTATTTCATGAAATTTAGTATTTCACACACACACAAAAGTTTTTTCACGACAAGAATTAGATAAGTGAATTTTTTTTTATGGCTGTTTACTCAGTATTTGGAAATAGTACTCTTTGTAATAAAAACTGTACAGTACTTAAAAGTTCTTCTGAACAGTTAAAGAATAAATTTTATGCCTCAGATGTAAAAAAAATCACTTATTACAAAAAAGAAAAAAAATAGCCAGCTGGTTTTAATGAACTTTTAAGAGAGTTTTGAATATTTCTCATCCTTTAAAAAGATTGAAACAATTAAGAAACTATAAGATACTAATGAAATTCAATATTTGAAAATTTATATTTACTTCCTTAACTGCCACATGAGTAAATATATGCCTTGTCCGAAACGATCAACTGGCTGATCCTGAAATTAAACCAGTAATAGAATTCAAAGAGTCATCTGATGAAAAGCCCAGCTGGCAAGACATCGCCTCTTTCCATCCTACAACGAAGCGTTACTGGGCACTTTGGGACTCTGCACCTGAGAAATGGTGTTTTATATCGAAAATGGGAGTCTGACGACGGAAAAGCATTCAGGTGGCAGTTAATACTCCCAAAGACAAGAATATCGACAGTCCTAAACGAATTCCATGGCAGTCCAACTAGTGATCATTTTGGTGTAGTGGTTAAGTTACTCGGTTTCGGATCCAAAGGTCTCTGGTTCTATCCTCCGGATAGGAACAGCCCTTGACATGAGTGTCATTCTGAAGTACAATCCTTTACATTGCACTGCTATCAGTAAAGCTATTTCAAAGGATTTGGATTGTGATAAAATGACCTTGACTGTATTTGCAAAGGATTTACTAATGCCTTTTACCCCCCTCTAATACACTGTGTATTAGGTATGTGTATACACCTATGTGTATTATTTAATAAGCTAATTACTATGTGTAGTTCTATGAAAAATGGTGACACTGGGGAGCAAATTATGTAACTTTTCCTCTGCAGGTAAGGAGTGAAACATAAGTATTGACCTATCAATTACAGAAATAATCAACTTGGCTGCAAATAAAACAAATATTTGCAAAGATTTTATCAAAATACAAAAGCTCAGCATGAATGTTTCGATAATAGCATCTTGTTTGTAAATCTCAAATTCAAATCTGAAATTTTCTACATTCAAAGATTTGGAACAATCTCTTTAAGAAAAATTATATCTTTTAATAATTAATCAGTCAGAATTTACTGCATTTATAAGCAGCTCCATTATACTTTGTCCTAAAAAGCATTCATCACTTACCTTTCAAATTTTGCTCTATCTCTATATTAACTGTTATAACATACACATGTTGTTTCAATAAATAATAAAAAAGTACAAATAATAATAAAAATAATGCAAAAGATTATGTACTTCATTTTTTCAGGCTGAATGTAAATATCTAATACTAATATGAACAAACATGTTATACATCTTAAGAACTGAACTCAACAACCCATGAGGGCCAAGGCTTACTGTGCCCATCTCAGTATATGTGTCATTAGGTGCTAGGGTGCGTATGCAGATGTTTTGGCCAAGTGGCCAGTCTAACACGAAACCTCCAGTGTTCAGTTCCCAAGCAAGTTTGGTACACATTTATCAACCCATTGAAGGGATGAATGGCTGAGTTGACCTTGCTCAGCCCGGGATTTGAACCCCAGATCTGTGGCATGGAAGTGCAATACACTACCACTCAGCCACCGGGCTTCATATGTCTTAATATCCTTGCTTAATAAAATTCAAATATAGTTTAGCAATTCTTTTTGTATTGTTATCTTGATATTCAATGTCTTTCAATTTCATTAGTGTCAAAATGCAGAACATTCATTTCAATATTAATATTTATCTTTAATAATAAAAAAAAATTATTTTTTAATATCATTCTTCCCCCACATACAAATTCCTACATCTTTAAAAATAGATGGCAACTATATATTTTTTTTAAATTACAATAAAAAGTACTGCATTGTGATTATTAGCATTTTTAATCTAATTTCATAATCTCAGTCATATAAATTTTCATTTTAAAAAGAAACATTTTCTGAAACCTGTTCTGTTAATGTACACATTTTGATATTTTTAAACATGTTTTTAAGTAATTTTCATTTAAAAAAGAAACTATCTTAAACTTAATGTGTAGGTTTGGAATAATGTTTGAGATAATTGTGGTTCATGGAGAGTTCTTAATACAGTAGCAAAAAAAGTTCAACATAATTCCCACAAATCATTTAGTTAATTTCCTAAATTAAATTGCATATGAAAAATTATAAAATAAGCTAAATACATAGGAAGTCAATTAAAACCTTCAATTCGTAATCCTGTCTGTGCTTCCATCCAATTATCATTAAATTCAAACATAAATGTTTTACAATACTTAAAAAAATATTTTACAAACTATAACTACAACATATTTTAAATGAGAATAATTTTGGAATAGCAATGACGAATAAAAAGCAAAAGAAGTACAACAAGGAAGTTAATGTAAAAAAATATTTAATGTTTCTCCAGAATCTTACATGAGAATTACTTGATTCATATAAATCAAAATAAATTTTAAAGAATAAAATTTTAAGCTAAATTTACAAAGAAATATTAAAAAAACTTTTTACAGTTCCTGGGGGGAAAATAAAACAAAAAAATTGTGTGGTGACTTGAGTTAAATGCATGATATGATGAGTATAATTACATAAATTGAATTTGGAGCTTAGTCGAAATATTTTGTACAAAGTCACAAATCTGTTAAAATATTCACTATTATTGGAAATGTTATTGTTTTTTGTTTGTTGAGCTACTTTCTTTGGTAGATGCCAATATTAAAGTATGTTGTCCTCCTCCAGATACTTTATGAGCTTTCCAGGAATTTATAAAATTTCCTTCAACAAGACGAGGTATGTGGCAATCATCATCATTACCATGTCCTAATTGATGGTTAGTACCAAAACCCCAGGAGTATACTGAGCCTAAAATGAAATAGTAAAAATGAAAGAATTAATAAAATTTAAAAATGAAAACCCTGAAAATGAACTGCCTATTTACAGTAATACCTTAACTTACGCTACTCAAACTTATGTGACCTTAGAGTTACTCAATTTTCAAATCTCGTCGATTCATCTTTTTTTAGGGCTACACAATTTGATTACCGACTCCACGCTTCCTGTTTAGCTAATGCATATGTTCGGACATATGCACGGAATCGATGCTTATCCATAATAATTTATGGAGTGTGTGTTTGTTATTACATGTTATAATTATTGTATTATGTTTGTTATATTTATTGTATCAATTCAGATTTAAGAGACAGCTATGTCATCCAAATTATGTAGAACTGATGTTTCAGCACCAAAGAAAACTTTGTGAATTAACAAAGAAGTATAATCTAATGGAATTGATGGTCCAAACAGTTAACCCATTTAGGACTGGCATTGCTAAAACACAATATTAAATTGTAAATCTTTTTAAAAAATTTTTTTGGCTATTTTTCAGTTAGACTAAAATTTTAAATTTATTTTCAATACTTTAATTGTTGATTACAAAATAATTTTATCTTCATGCTTTGAAGAAAAAGAATTGAAACTTGGTGAGGTCATCAACAGGTTCCTTTTCTTTTTATAAAAAGTAAAGGAAAATTTTTCGATACTATGAAAAGAAATCTTTTGAGCTGACAGACTACTTTGTTTGATATTATGAAATATTCTACATCAAAATAATTTCAGTTTGAAATTTTGTATTTGTGTAACCTAAAATACAATTAAGCTTTTTTTAAAAAAAAAAAAAAATATTTTTTTCACCTCTGGCCTCAACAAAAAATTATTATATTTGTATTTATATGTGGAATTATACCCTGACTTATGCAAATTCAATTTACTCGGTTATCACTCAGTCCCACGTAAGTGTATGTGTGCATGGGTATTAATGTGTGTATATATATATATTGGTCAATACTGCTGCCATTTGTATATTTGCACATTGCTTTTGAGTCTCCCAAGATATCACATTTAAAATACAAATTCTAATTGTTTTACAATATTTTAGTCTAATTTTCAAAACTAATTTTTCTATCAAAATAAGAATTTAATGAATAACTCTAGAAGTAATAACTCATTGGAAACAAATTTCAATAATAGGACAAAATTTGTTTTAACATTCACTCTATCATTGATATGATTTTGGCCATGATATAAATAATTGTTTAATCTTTTGTTAAAAAACATCCAAATTGAATACACTTCATTTTAAAACATGCAATTGAATAATATGAACGATTTTTTTAAAAATAAAAATGCAACTTCAAATTGTCCTTATTTTACCTGGAACTTTCTTTTGTTGCAATTTTTAAACATTTTTACTTGCAAACCAATATACTATTCAAAAGGCAATATTGCTAATGTGATAATAATTAATTATAAGTATTTCTTCAGCACGACCAACTGAATATTATTTTTAAATAAGTAAATGATTTAACTTCCTTAATACAATCTTTTATGGAATATTTGATAATTTAAAATAAAAACTTTTCTAAATTGAGAAAATTTATTTTATCAATGATTTATATGCATTTATTTCATTTGAAAGATTATTTATTGCAAATCAACACAATATGAAACTTAGCTATTCTCAGACATAATACATATTTTTTTGCAGTATGTCTAAAATGTTTTGGCAAATTTTTATTAAAAAAATAATTACAATATAAACTATTTATACAAATATTGTTGAAAAAACTTTAAAGTTAAATTGTATTTAAAACAAAGAATAAATCAAAATAATTAAATTTTAGAAGTAAACATATTTAACAATTTAAAGGTAATTAAAAAAAAAAAAGAGTATCAAAGTGCATACCTTCTTTTGTAACAGCAAATGACACACAATTTCCACAAGAAATATTGTTACAATTTTCATTCTCTAGAGTAGTTATAAGAGTTGGCACTGATTTTTCTTCACTATCTTCTCCAAGGCCTAATCTGCCATAATCTTTACGTCCCATAGAATAGACTAGACCTACAGAATGAAATTTTTAAGAAGAAAATGTTAGAATGTTGTTATTTTTTGTATTTATCTTTTTAAAAGATACAAAAGAATAGATGACTAAAACAATAAAAATAATTAGATTTATGGAAAAATGTGATTTATCTTTACTAAAGACTAAGGATGTAAAAATAGAAGTTCAAATCAACAGCTAAATCAGGTTAATACAGAGGTCATATAAAAAGAAGCTTCTAATCATTGATAATAAACAAAATTTACATACCTTCATTATCTAATGCTAATGTATGATGCTGACCTCCAGCAATTTGGTTCCACGTTTTACTATTAAAAGAAGCAACTTGCTTAGGAACAAATCTTACTCGTTCATTTTCATAACCTAAAAAGTATTTTAAGTGGCAAATAAATAATTGTGAAACTAAATATTACATAATACCAGATAAAAAAAATTTTAAAAAAATAATACACTTTGAACTCAATTTTTATTGAAAAATGACTTAACATGAAGTATTAAAACCGAAAGATCAAACTTTTTTTTTGAACAATTTTGTTACATTTTTTATGAATTATTTTAAAAGATAAAAAGAATTACCTAAATGATTATAATTATTCAATCCAAAAGCATAAATTAGACCAGTTTCCTGAGCTTTTAAAAATGTACAATAAGAACCAGAACAAACATCTTCAACAAGCACAGTTCCAGTTTTCGAATTAGGATGACCTGTTACTGAAACTGCAGCAGGTTCAAGTAAAGCAGCTGTATAAAGAGAAAATATATACATTTATATATTTTTAAATTTGTTTCATAATTAAATCACCCAAATTATGTAAAATTAAAAATCCAAAAATTAAGGTTAATAAATGCTATTTTTCCAGGTATGAATTTAAAAAAAAATAAAGACAAAACACAGAAATTTAAAATATACATAAATGAGTTAATTAAATATTACAAATACACTCATTTGTAAATAAGAACTAAAATGGAAGGGGTGGGGGACAGCTGAAAAATAATTTTACAATATTATCATAAATACAAAATGTTTGCATTAAAAAGAAGGATATATGTTAAGATTTATATGAAAAAAAAAAACATTTTAAATTTCTTTCAATCTTACAATTTAATAGCCTTAATAAATTAAGAATAAGTCTCATTAAATTGTTAGTGAGAAATATTGATATTAATTACAGGTAATATTTTATTGCACTTCAAAAAATATTTAATTCTATATTTACATGCTACAGTTCTTTGAATAGTTTCTTCCTTTATTATTTTTCATTGCCCTTTTTCATAAATTTCTAATTTTTCAAACAGTGAAAAATTTTGAGAATTTAAAAAGCAATAGATTTTAATTGCTGGTTTACAACATAAAATTCAAGTCTTCTTAAAAAACAGTTACAGAAGGATAACTGCACTTGTGAATGCCCCTTCAAATTATTAATACCCCAATTTGAAAACTAGAAATTAGATGCAATTTTAGAACTATTCAGGAGAAACATGTTACCTATATTGTTAAATGTATTTCACATTAAAATGCATACCTAATTTAGAAATTTGTAAGATTTTATTTTTTTTTTAAAAATGCACTTACATCGTCCTTTTCGTCCACCATCACGACATGCTCTTTCAGAAAATCTTCCTAATTGGCCATTCTCTCCACAACCACATGTGTATACAACACCTTCATTAGATAAACAAGCAAGGTGTTCAGTACCAGATGATATCTTAACTATAGTAGTACCATTTAATATTTTTATAGGTTTAATTTGTTTTACACCATCTGCTGTTAAGCCCATGGGACCATCTCCACTCTAAAAAATAAAAATTGCATCATTTAGACAAACAATTTTAAAGATACAGTGAAAATGACAATGCATTTATAACACTTTACTAACAGAATTGAATATTTTTTGTGCTTACAGAAACTTGAGTTTACTTTATATAATTTCTTAAAATCACTTTATAAGTGAAATTAAGACTACATAACAAACACGGAAAATTACTTCAAATACATTGAATTAAGAGTACCAATAAATAGCATAATTTTAACAAATACTTGATACATTTGTCTTAGCCCCTTAACCCTTTGAAGCATAGAAAAATAAATTTGCTGAATTTTTCAAAATAAAATTAATAAATGCAATGTATAGAACCTAAGAACAGGAGAAAATACCTTTAAAAAAATTACAGTACATCCCCCCAGGGGGTAGGGGGTTTCACAGAAGTACCACCACGCACTTATGACATAATTCTCGGATGAACAATATATGATTTGCATCAGATTTGTAAGATTATTCTTTATATATTTTGTAATAAATTTACTAAAACATGCAATATTATGAATTAGAATTACTTTTTATATGTTAAATAATACAAAATATAACTGTAAGAGACTGAAATCAACTTCAATAGCCAATAAAGTAATATATATTATTTTTCATTGTTTCTTTATTATTAAAACCATGCAATAATACTGAAATAATAAACCCCCTTCCCCAAAGCAATGGCAAAAACCTCATAAATTATTTATTATTTCACTGCCTGAGTCAAAGAAAAGGAAAAAAAGGGTGGATATCTGACACATGTGTGCTATAAGTCGGAGAAGAAAAGGACAGTTTTCAAGTTTTAGGTGTGCAGTGGTCACAATCTGAAACCACCCAAAAGGAATCTGAATACGAGGCAGTTCTTTTCATAATTTATCATACTAAAAATTAGTTATGCTATGAACAGCATATGCAGCAAAAATGTATATAACTTACTTTTAATTTTTGTCTATTTTTATTTGCTAAAAAAATTTTTTTTTTGAAAGTGTTAAAAAAGGCTTTTAAAATGATGCATTTTTTTTTCACAGAAGGAGTTTTTTCTCACGTGCCGACATCTAGTGTCTTTTATGAAAGATAAAAGATATCTTTAGAACCATTGGTTTCATTCAAATACCACTGTACATTTAGAGGTATTTTTTAGAAAATGGTGGTTTCAGAGACATACCACCGTGTGTCAAAGGGTTAACAGCCGATCAAAAGTTATGTGTTTCACTCCTCAGTGCTGCTATTTTTCACAGATGCGCTTATGTGGTGTATTGGGGGAAAAGAAAAGGCTTAAATAAGCCAGTCCTTTTCTGAAATAAGTAAAAACTTAGCCCACACTTAGCCAATATTTTCGGAATAGTTTTATTGATAGCAGTGCAAAGAAAAGGATCATATTTCGGAAAGACGTATGTATATGCAAGAGGCAGTTAAAGCACTGATCAAGCGGGAAGTATATATACACGCTGGTGGCAGTTAAAGGGTTAAATAATTGGTAGATTTATTTCTAACTATAAAAATTAAATTAAAATAAACAATACAGCAAACAAATACAGTATAATTAGTACAAACACTTACCCGGAAGTTACCCCATAAATAAACCTGTCCTGATTCTGTTAAAGCAGCTGTATGTGAATCACCAGCAGAAATTTGTACTACTCTTTCAGGAATTTCAACTCGAGATGGAGTAGCTTCATCTTTTTCATCAGATGTTACTCGGCCTAAAGCACCTTCATCATTACATCCAAATGTTATTACCTAATATAAATAAAGAGATACATTAGATAAACTAATATCTAATAATAACTCTTATTTCATGGATTATCAGTTCAATTCATAAAAACATCAATCATTTTTTTAAAAATGAAATATGATTTATCTAACTTGTCTTTTTCATCATGAGTTAAAAAAACATTAGAGATAAAAAAAATTATTTTTAACAAGAAACTACCTCTCCAGTTTCAGTTAAACATGCAGAATGCATTCCACCTGCAGCAATATCAACAATAGAATGTGGTAATTCAAGCATTGCAGGTCTTTTTTTAACTTCAACTTCCTCTCCAAAACCAAGTTGTCCAACATCATTTTCACCAATAACAAATACTTTTCCTGGTATAGGTTTAACTTTTGGAATGCTTAACACAACTACAAGATAAAAATAAATAAAATAATTTAAAAAGCAACCTAATAAATAAAACAATACAAATCAAAATCTAAATGAAAGAATTTATTATGTGTCACTTTAAATAGATTTTTCATTTTATGAAGATAATTAATATAATTCAATGATTTTTAAAATAATTTTTATTTTTTCTAATTGCACATAAATTTAAAATACAGTCGAACTCCCATTTAACAAATTCACCAGGACCAATTATTATTGAGGTTATTCATAACATTGGGGTCCCAAAAAATTATACATTTTTATTCAGCAGATAAAAACACTACTAGCAAATAATTATGTATAATTAATTGAAAACTTTAAAATACTGACTAACTAATGATTGACAATCTTTTTGATTCATAACTTGAAAGAGATCTTTCATGACTTTATGCTGAAACCTGTTGCATGAGGAATGTTTTCAGTTTCATAACAATGTAAAGCATTAGAAAATGTAAACAGTTTTGAAAGGAGTTTCAGAAAAAAATTTCCTGTCCTATTCAAAACTCGATAAAATGAGTTTCAACCTGTTAAGTCTAATAATGGGCTACACCCTTTCTCATTGAAATTTGCTGCTCAAAAGAAGTCATTCGAAAAGAAAACCATTTTTTTTCCTAATTCAAACTAATTAAAAAAATATTTTGGCTGTTGAAATAATTTGTTGATTCAGATTTATTATTGGTTAAATTGAGGTTTTTTTGCATTCATTTTATTGGAAAAAAAGAAAAATTCTTTAAAATTACAAAATTTGTTAAATTGGGATCCAAACGTATATGAGAATAGATTAATAATAACAATCAAAGTATTTCCTTTTTTATACTAAAATATAAAGTGAAAGAAATAGAGAAAAAAAATTAAAATTAAAGTACATTTCATAATATGTCAAGAAATATGTAATAAAAAAATAATGTATCATCTTTATTTACTGATTTCAAGGGGGGAAACTTGACCTGCTTGCTTATTGTGGACAATTTTTTTTAAAAAAAAGTTAGAATAACCAGCAAATGTATCAGTAAGTAATTTTTGCTTCATAACTTAAAAAGATATTTTCAAAAAGGCATCCTTAATACTTTATCAAAAACATACAAGTCAATCACTATTTTACACTCAAAAATGTTAACTTCTATTTTAAACTCAATCTTCCTTAAAACTACACTAACTATATTTTTGTTGTATAAATGTTATATTAAAATTTTTTTAATGCAGGGAATGGATTGATGCAATTTTCTACTTCACTTGAACAACAATGGATTAAATCTATAATTAAGACATATATACATACATCAATGAATTAGCAATAAAAAAAATTGCAAAAAATAAAAGTAGTTATTTAATTTTGAAGATCTCTGATTTCAAATCTATTGTTTCAAAGTCAAAATTAAGAGTTGAGGTTTTGCCTGAAACATAAAATATTTTAATCGGTTAATTTTTACAGCCAGGATTTGCTAGTTCTGATGGGTAAAACATTGGAGGATGCAAAACAAATTATATAAATAGATTAAATTGAATCACAGTGAAATAAGTACTCAGTCATTTAGTACAAAGCAAGCTAAATTATAAAATTAAAATAAACAGTGTTTTGCAATAAAAAAAAAACTTTATAAAAAGTAGCATTTTGAATTATTTTTCGCCACAGGTAAAAAAAAAATCCTTTACCTTTTTGCTTTTTTGTTTTAGTTCGAACCAGTTTTTCTGGTTTTTCTTTGGCACTTTTTTTGGTTTTTGGTTTTGCTGGTTCCGCTGCTTTTCTTTTACGGGATCTTTTTTCAGGTACAGCAACTTCTACAGCTTCTGGTTCAATTTCAGTTTCCATTTTGTCGTCAGTTTCAGCCGATTCTTCAGTTTCAGGTTCGGGAGATGCTTTTCTTTTGAGAGAAGCATTAGTTTTTTGGATGGGTGCAGCATCTTCTGTTTTGGGTTCTTCAGAAATTTGAGGTTCATCAGGGGTGTTTTCAACTACTTCCATTTTACTTTTTTTATCTACAACGTGAGTAAATTTTTACAAATAAGCATCTTTTTTTTTAAAAAAAAATTAAGTAATTTGTAATGAATTTTTATAGTAAAATAAAGTCTAAGCTAAATTTATAGTTCTTGCCAAAACAAAATTTTACTAAATCTTTAATACACCACTTTCATAAAATTATTATAAAATAATAAATCAAACAACAATTTAAAAAATAAACTCATACATTATATAAATTTATATTCTTGTTCAGTATTCCTCCTTAATAAAGTGATTGCCGAAAATAGATATGAGGAAACATTTTTCAAATAAATATGAATAAAAATATTTTTCATAAGTAGAATTAATTAATCTATGCAATTTTTTAATAATTAAATTTGTAATAATTTAATATTATAAGAACTCACCAATATCAAATATAGTATTCTTTACACAGTATAAAATATATTACACTTTACTTTTAAATATATTATGGCAGATACTTGTGTGTGGATACAGTAGCATAAAATTTGAATCTTGCCCCAAATTGGAATTCTTAAATACTTGTCATTTTGTATGATTTGACTTTTAAAAAAAAAGGGATTATATTTTATTAGAAAAACTGCAGATTTATTTTTTTTTAAATTTAAGACGTTAATTTTATAATTGAAAAATAATTATAATTTCTGGAAGAAAGAAAAAAGTAAATATTGGCAATCCTTACCCTGGATTGGAAATTAATATAATAATCAAATTATGACATACATTTTTAATAATTTTTTCTGTTGTTGTTACTAATGCCACCTGTCTGAGGGTGTCAGATCGAGGCCCCTGAAACGCAGTACACTTGTTGTGAGATGTAGCTTTGAGCACCATACAAATGACAGTATGATTTGGTTCGATTCCAACCCAATTTTGAAGAACACTCTGGAGGTCCCATCCCCTTCCACCAACCTCAGAAAAAGACTTGCGGCTTTAGGGCTATTTAGAGTACCTCTATGACTCAAAGGCATTATATATTTACAAATATTTATACCTTCTCTAGGATTCGAACCTAGACCCCATGACACAGCAGTCAGCATCACTAACCCCTATACCCGATGGGTAGCTAAAAATTTTATCTATTTAGATATGAAACATTATATTGCTTAAGAGATTATTTAGTAAGTAATAAAGAGAATACAGTACATAGCTTCTGAAAATCATGTGCAGTTTAATGAAAAAACATGCATGGAAAATACTGAGTTTAGTTGCAAGAAACAAATTTAAAATAAATTTTTCATGTTTGATATAAAATAAATTTTTTTATCAAAACCGATTTTATAGGTCAATAACACATACAGGTATGTTGACACATGTTACACACACATATATACATAAATGGAAAGATTGCCTAGCCACAAAATTGGTTCTAACCCCATGAAACAATCCACAATGATGAATATTGTAACATTCCGTTTTAATATCCAAATTTACATTTTTTCCCATTTAAAATGTTTTTGGATATTCATATATAAATTTTAAATATCTGAAGCAACACAAAGAACGTAAAAAAATGTAATATATAAAAAATTTGCGCACATTAAAATTGATTTACACATTTTAATTCAATGAACGAAATAACTAACCAAGTATCACATAAAAATATAACATTTAAAGGCAACACTGAAAAAAAATGTATACTAATGTTATTAGAACAAGAAATTAAATCATTTGCTAAGTTATCTTCATTTTATATCATAAAGTTGGATTCAAACTTGGAACATATTTTTTTAAAAGAAAGTCCCACCATTACAATGAACTTCTGTAGTTTTAATACATATATATCCAATCTAAATATGAAAATATTTAATAAATATGCCATCTTTCTTAATGACATGACAGATCAATTTGACATAAAAAAAAAAAAGCTAATATGTGGGACATTTTATGCAAGAAAAAAAAATTGACACAGATTAAATAGATACATAGCACTATTGTGAATTTAGTAAAGTGATATAACATTGATTATAAGAGCATGTTTTAATTTGAAAAATGAATAAATTTACATCATGTTCATTAAAGTCCATTGACCCTTTTTAAAATGACCAAATATCAAAATAATAATTATTATTTGTTGTGTTTTGTTTTAAAAGTGCAACTTAGAAACTTTTTTAGTGAAAAGAGCAAGATTTCATATTTATATAGCTATATTTTAAAAAGTTACTTCAGATTTTTGTTTTGTATGTTGCAAATAAATTCATCTATATTTGATGCAGATCATAATCACATAAGCATCAACAAACGACTTTAAGTTTTGGGAGCAATTCTGAAGCTTGATATTTACTTGAAGAGAAATAAATAAATATATATATGGGAATTGATTCCTCAGTTCTCCACCAGGATGCAACACCTTTGCTCCTGATATCCCCTGCAGCCGCAGATCACAAAGACAGACAGCTGGACCGGAAACTCTCGCGTAAGAGACATCTAACTGAGGTTCTCGAGGAGAGACTAACTGCTAATTGTCTGATTGCGAGTAGGCGACCAGATATACCTTAAACATACCCGAATGCTGTTTGTAGATTGAACAACTATCTCTAACTCTGGAAAACAGAACTGTACATTTCTCTGTAAATATTTCATGAACCTGTCAAACCTCACCTATCACCAAATAAACGGATATTTTCTTATTCGAATGGTGTGTTTGAGTAAACCAACCCAGCACACCCCATATATATATATATATATATCATGCTCTATAAATCATTTGAATTCTTCGAATGTCATAGAACAAGAGGCAATGATTTGAAACAATTTGGTTTTTCATTTACATGAGGATTATATTAAATCATATCAGTACATAAGATTTAAAAAAAATAGCAATTACAAAATCCAAGTAAAGAAAGAGAAGCCAACACAATTTATGCAAACCAGAGGCTGGGAACAAAAGTATAATAAAAAAATATAAAATAATGGTGGATTGGAGTAATTTATGCTATTTTACTTTAAAGCATACAAGAAAGCTCAGTGTTTTAAGATTAAGATTAAAGGCATTTTTACCAAATTGCATTAGTTTGTGACCATATATATCAGGCTTCTATATGAAAACACTTTTGAACAAGACTTATTTGGCCAAAATAATTCCATCTAAACAAAGAGTGCTTTCAAATATATTTCATCAGAGATACGAATGGTGCATTACCCAAAATGCTGACGAGTCACCACAGCACTATCTGAAGCAAGTGATCAAAAGACAACACAATTTGATTTTAACAAAGGGATAAAAATTCATTATAAAATCTGTAAAAAGAGAGTACTCTTTTTAAACAAACAAGTTGAAATTCTAATTAATTGGCAAGACTTCTCTTAAATGGATAAGAAAAATTAATTAATTTAGCAAAATTTGTTAATTATGAAATTAAAAATGTATTTATCTTTTAAAACAGCAAACATAACGAGTGAATAATATTAATACAGTGTATATACAATTTAGAGTATAAGTATATATTTATACAAAAGTAAGTACTATATTTTAATTTTTTTTTATTTTACTAATAAGTAAAACTTTAATTTATTTTTTCTTAGCTTTTAAACATGAAGTTACAGTCATGTGCATAAAAGACCAAAGCCTTTTTTTAAAAAATAATAATGTTTTATTACATTTTATGGTTATTTGTAGGGTAAAATCCTAGGAGAGCCCCCACCCTTGGTGACAAACCAGAACGAGATGGCGCCAAGTGAACCCGACAATAGCCGCAAGTGAATATAGCGGGATAATGTAGATGCGTAATGAAAATATATGTAAACAATACAGAAATTAATCAAACACATTTATGATAAAAAAATATAAAAGCAGCACTTACTTTCGTAGTGCTGATCTTTTCCGAGTGGAATGTAAAGCGTGTCAGCAGATTTTAAAAAAGCCTTGAAGGTCTCATCACTAAGCGAATGATCGTGGGAGTGCCGCCATATATATTCTGAGAGGTAATGGTCAAACATAATCATTCATACATCTTCCAAACCACATTTTAGTTACATGCAAAATATCATACTTACTTAAAACCATGAATTCTTTCTTTTACTTCTGCAAACATGTGCATTCGTACCTTTTTTTCGACATCTCCATTCAAATCCATCCAAAACAACACTCTTTTGTTCGTATAATCGCATTTGCTTATTACATTTAGGACATTCATAACTCGAAGCAATCAATCCTTCCTTTACACCATTCAATCAATTCTTTCTTACCTTTCCCATTCAACAAAGTAAAATAATTCTAAGGTATATTCACTCACACATGCAGCCATACTTCCAACAACAAAATGACTAAATTCCAGAAATATCCGCCGACAAAATTCGAAAATTCAAGAAATAATTAGGTTTACCATCTCTAGTGTATCAAAGTAGGGTTGCGAAGATGGTGCAATTGTCGTCAACCAAAATAATTCGCGCGACAAGGGTGTGGGTTTTCTTAGGACTGCACCTGAACAAATTTTTGAAGTTGATACTAAGACATTTGTAATATTTTTTTTTAATTTAGAGGGAAAAAATTAAAAAAAAGAGAAGTTTAAATTAAATATCATTAAAAATAGAGAGTACTTTGATAATTATAAACATCATTCATCAAAATTATAATGAATATATTTTTGGTTGAGAAATAATTAATTGCATAAAGCAACCTGATTGTAATTAATCTAGACACTAAATGTGGACACTTATGTATTATCTGTTTAACCATTTTTACCAAACAAAAATGGCCACCTAATGGTTAGTTTCTAGCTATGTTTGAACAGACATTGTTGGCCAGTAAAACTATCAATGCAATTAAGCGATGTATGGTTAATAAGATAATGCTTAAGTGCCACTAAATGGAACATTGAAAAAATATCAGGCGAATTTTCATCCATTTCTTTCCAATCTTTCAATGAATCTTGAGTATTTTCAAATTCGGATACCTAAAAACGAACTTTGACAGAATAATATGAACAGTTAAAAGGCAAATTAAGTTTCCCTATAATTGAAGGACTGTTACCAAGTCAAAAAATTAATACTTTAAAAAAATGGGAATAAAATTGAATTTGCTATAAATTTTAATAATTTTGATGAAAAAAATCATGAGATAAATTTATATAAAGGAAAATTCTCAAGACATTCTTAATTTAAAAAGGTAGATTTAAAAAAAATTATAAGTATAGTTTCTTCTCCCATTGCAGGCATTATTTTTGCAAAATATTGCTTGAAGAAGTTTCAAAAAGAAGCATGCTTGATTTTTTTTAAAAATCAAGATATATTCTTTCTATACTTTTGTTGTTGTTTGAAAGTCAAATTATTTCATGACCAATTTCAAATAGACATTCCTATCTTAAATATATAAGCACCACTCAAGACACATTCTCATAGCTTTTCAAATATCAATCATTAATATTTGAAAGCAATAAGAGAATATATTTTTTCTCTCTAGGTTAATGTTTTTGGTTTTCAAATGAAACCAAACCTCAAAGATAGCACTGGAAGACAAAATATGTAGCAGAAAACTGCAAAAATAATACATCTGCATACATATAAGTAAAATTTTTAAATTACCTTTCTTTTGTCTTCCTTTTGATTTACTCAGTGGTGCAGTAGATTTTCCTTCCCCCTCTTCAGTTACAGCAGTTTCAGAGTTTTCTATTTCTGCAGCTACAGCTGCATTTTTCTTCCGTGATCTAACAGCCCGTTTAATAACTTTTGATGAGGTTGCAGGTTCAACCACATTATCCTGTTCACCATTTATTTCTGATTCTACTTTTGGATTAACATCCATGTCATTTTCATGCTCAGTGCGATTTTTTGAAGCAACAGCTTCAACTTTAGAAGCTACCTTTTTGGCAATCTGGGATTCAGTATCATTACAACCATTACTAACTGGAGGTGGTTTCACAGCTTGTTTTGCTTTTTTTGACTTGCTGTTCTGAACCATTCTGTTCTTTTAAGCTCTAACCTTAAAAATGAAAGTTGTTGCAAAGGCTGAAACTGAAAATACTTTCATTAGCTAGAGCAAAATTTGTCTCAAATAAATGATATTACTAAATATTCAAAATTAAATCTAACATAATTTAGCACTGAATGAATAACAGATATGTTGCAGAATTTTAAAGAAGATATTTAAGAGGAAAAATGTTCTAAAGAACAGCAGTCTAGGCTCAATATCAAGCAAAAGCAACTAAACCACAAAATTCATTATGGTTCAAAATTAAACTTCTTAGTGTGATATCTATTAAAAATCGGATATATATGAAACAGAAATACAAAAGAATAAATTAGAGTTTAGGAAGGTTAACTCCAAAAATATATGGTAAGTAAATCCTTTTTTTTAAACAAAAAATCAATTAAAAGCTATTTATAAGTAAGTGCAATTATAAGGGGAGGAAGTAAACAAAAAATGTTGAATCATAATTTGAAGACATAGCCATTAGAATAAACTGCTTCCTTCCTGCCTTCTTTTTAAAGACATTGAAACTGTTTTCTTAAAATTTTGTTATAAAAAATGCTTATTTAAGTTTTAAACTGAATTACAAAACAAGTGACTTTTATTTCTTTTACTTTAAATAAAAGTTATTAGGGTGAATACAATTTTTTTTCAGAATTTCAAAATCTACCTATGCAGGACAGATGTTCTCTGGTATATAGATGAAGAGGAAAATAAAAATAATTAATCTTTGTATTAAGTATTCCCACAAGGAGAATGAAGTTTTTGCAATTGAGCTTTTTAAGATAAAAAGTCAAAGTATTTTTTATTAAAGGAAAACAGGCATTTTGGTACTTTTAACATTTATTGTGATGAGAGGATGTATACTATGAGGAGTGTTCAAATAAAAGGGATTAGAAGTGTCGCATACGAACAGTTTTAAATGTATTTTCATGAAACAAATGCTATACTGAAGGTGTATGTACCCCGCAAGCACATACAAAAGCAGATTTGTGATAACTGCATTTGTAAGGATGTGGCATTCATTTACAAATTGCTGGTGTGGATGCAATTGTGCCCAAAACGGATTAGCGGTCTATAATAAAGTTTTTAACACTGGAAGGATGCAAGCCAGTGGATATTCATCACGGAACGCTGACTGTGTATAATGACGTGAGTGTCAAAACCCATGATGCGAGGTGCGCGAGAATGTTCAGCGACAGGAGACAAGGGATTTGAAGCGGCCCGGTCAGGCACACAAGGTTGTGACAGAGAAGCTGATTATGGACATTGACACTGCAATCAAGGGAAATCAATATCAAATGAGTTCAATGTTTCCATTGATACTGTTTACAATATTGTCACCAACATTCTGAAATATCAAAAAGTTTGTTACCAATGGGCAACCCAGATGCCGTATAAAACACCACAAGAAAAAATGAATGAACCTGAGTTTGCAGCATTTGTTGCGCTACAGGGATGACGGTGACAACTTTCTGCAGCAAATAATGGTAGGGGATGAAACCTGGTGTCACCACTTCCAACTGGAAGGGAAGTACATCAGCATGCAATGAAAACATCTTGACTCACCTAGTCCTAAAAAATTCAAAGCTCAACAGTCAACTGGAAAAGTGATATTGAAGGCATTTTACGACATGCAGAAACCCCTATTACTGGAGTTTAAATAGCCAGACGTCTCCATCAATGGTCAATGGTACACCCAAACACTTGATATGCTGCATAAGGCTATCAAAAACAAACCTCCAGGTATGATGTACAGGTGTCATCATTCTGCATGACAATGCAAGGGTGCACGTCACCAAGGTGTGTGTTGAGGTGCTGGCCCATAAAAAAAGGGAAGTCCTAGGACATCCAGCTTACAGCCCAGATCTGCCCCCTTGCAACTATCACATCTTTGGATTACTGAAGAAAAGCCTGATGGGTCAATGATTTCACTCTGACCCCCCGATGATGTAAAGGCTTCAGTTCTGAACTAATCTATGTGATCAACCCATTTCTATCCTGCGCCTCTCATGGATACACACCTTGAATCACTTTCTTTTGAACAGTTACAAGGGAAAAAAAACTGTCAAAATTAGAGTGCACAATAAAGCAGATTGGACTGATTCGACAATGAGAACTGTGATGAGATGAAATGCTGCAATGTACACCAGTGTTGTATTCTACTCAATACTCACTTATAAAAATTATCATTAGTTACTAATATTGTAAAAAATAATTTCATTTTTATTCAAAAAGCATCCGTAACGTTTTTTTTCTTCTTAATGTTTTTGAAAATTTAATCCTTTTGTGACAATATTAAATTTTGAAATTATTTCTCTCCTAATCTCTACATCCTAGAACACCTTTTCTGCATAGATAGGTTCTGATTAATAATAATTTTTTTCTTTCATATAACAATGATCCATCCAAATAGTTATGTTATAAGATATAAAACTTACGAAAGAGAGTTAGTTTACAAAGTAAGAACAGGCAATGACTGAATGGTAAAATAAGAGAATGAAACAAAATTGTAATTCATTTGCTACATTCTTTATTAGTTCCACCGTTTGTACATTTTAAAACAAATGATGAATGGAAATAAGAAGAGAAATTTATATGAAGTTGTCTAGTCTATTGAAACAAGCTATAAAATATTAGAAGGATATAAGCAGAATTTTGTTAGAAGTAAGTGCATCAAGAACTCATTTAATAAAATAAAAAACATCTTGAGAGAAACATTTATTTTAAAAGAATTTGTTCCTAAAAATAAAACAATTCAATGTCGATAAAGCACATAAAGTATACTTGACATAATGTTATTACACATAAAAAATGACATACATATAATTTGTATACTTTCCTCTTTAACCTAATAAATCTTTAGTAAATACTTCAACAATACTTTTATCATTTTGAAATATAAAAGTAATCTTTAACATGCAAAATGTCTCAAAACTTCACAAAAACTTTAAGAGGTGAGATATATCGATAGGAATCGCATTCACACTGAAATGCATATCTGGAAATGGTACCAACAGAGAAAAACTCACATGAATACAATGCAAGAAGACAAGACAGATAAGTGTATGACACAAACAAGTTACAGACACAAATAAGGGTTAATTGTTAACCAGAAGCATCCTAGTCTATGTAAGTTTCAATGCAGGAGTGCAAACATTAGATGGTGTAGTCCAGGGGTCGGCAACCTAAGGCACGCGTGCCACACGATAAGATTCTTAGTGACACTCTGTACTACTCTACAAATTTGTGAGTTTTGAGTGAATGGAAGTTGATAAATTTGTAATGGACCTTATTTGAGAAAAATCTTCTGAATTATGGCCATTTACGGCATTACGAAAAAATTTGGAAGGTAACTAAGATAAATTTGAAGCTATTTTGTAAATTATTGAGTGCAATTGCTAGAGAGATTTAATTGTTTGAAGAGAGAAAATTGTGCATGTACTCTACTTCCCGCTTTTCAGTCTACATATCTAAGTGAAAAGTCTTTCCTCATAGGATATTTTGAGTCTGCAAAGTAATTGTTTAACAACCGAATGCTCAGAATCGTATGAAATTGAAAGTCACAAATTGTACCCCTGATTAGAGTGATGCAAGCACTCTGTTAGCATTAAAACTTTTATTTATCATTTTATTTAGCTATAATGAAAGGAAATACTTTATTTTTTTATGCTGTCTATTTCTTATTTTAATAAATATATTTAAAAATGCATAATATATGTACAATTTTAATTTTTTTAAAATTTTTGTTGAAGAAATAGTTATATTTTATGCTGTTTATTTTTATGTTAAAAAATATATTTAAATCAAGTAAAATTAATATATAATAAAACAATAAACCTTTATTATTGTGTGTGACCTCTATTATCAAACTCTACATATATTACAGCGATAATCCAATTGTTTAAAAAAATGTCCTACTGTGTGGCATGCTGAATCTCATTGGTAAATTGGTTTGGCATGCCACAGCTAAGAGGTTGCCGACCCCTGGTGTAGTCTGATACATTCATACAGAAGCTCTATGCAAGTCAATATATGAAATATATGTCATTTGACATATATTTGGCATGGTTTCAGTGTTCAGAAACCAAAACATGATCCTGTACACTGGGCCACTTTTCCGCTTAGGCACATGCCTAGGGCAAACACAAAATAGAGGGTGAAGAAAGAGAAAGAATTAAAATTACAGCAAACAAACCACAGACTAGCGAATTATGTATGCACTGTGCTTGTGTGTGTATGTACATGCACAGAACTATGGAAAACATCTACTACGGAAAACGAATAGCTTAACAGTTTGATGTTGCTATGCACTCAAAATGATATTACAATGATGTCATTAACGATTTTACAATGATCAAAACTTAAAGGAAATCCTTTATTGTACAAGTACAAAGACAGTGACTCAACAAAGAATAAGGATGTCTAAAAGTAATAGACAGCAAAGTGATGCAATGATAGGTTGATATAGTAGCTCATACAATAATGTATGCTCTATAGCAGGGGTCGGCAACCTTTCAGCTGAGGCGTGCCAAACCAACCTACCAACATGATTCAGCGTGCCGAGCAATAGCAAATATTTGAAACAATTTCATTTCCACGACAATACATGCAGAATTAGGAAAAATAGAGGTCAAAAATACAAATTTAATTATATGTTAATTATGCATCATTTTAAGATACTTATTGACATAAAAATAAACATAAAATACAACTATTACTTCAATTCAAATACAAATATTTAATGTACACATAAATATGTATCTTTTTATAATTTTTAAGGAAAAACTTAAAGTATATGACTGTTCTTCAATATAAATCAAAAATTAAAATTGTATATATATTATGCATTCTTAAAAATATTTATGAAACAAGAAACAAACAACATAAAGTATAAGTGTCATGCAGCATAGTTAAATAAAAAATTAAAATTTTAATGCGAACCTTGTCTCTGCAGAGCTCTACTTAATGTCGCAATATCAGGGGTATAGTTATATTACTTTCAATTTGACACAGGATTCAGAATGTTCAGCAGTTAAACAATTTCTTAGGGGACTCAAAATATATTTCATATGAAAAAAAATTTGTTCACATAGATATGTGGAACCAAAAGCGGAACGAAGGGCACATGCTATTTTTTTTAAAAAAATAAATCTTTCTGGCAATCCAGCAATTTAAAATAGTTGTCGATTTACTGCTAGAGTTATCTTCCAACTTTTTCCGTAACTCCTTAAATTTTGTTTTCCATAAATCTGAAGATGTTAATTCAATAAGTTCCATTTTAAAATTATCAATTTCCATCCACTCAAAAATTGACAAATTGAATGGGTCTATTAAATCAGGTTTGATTAGAAAAAAATATATAGGCATACAAGCTTCAAAGTCTTTGCATCTTTTAGAAAACTCCCCCTTAAGTGCTTCAGCGTAAGTTTGAAGTTCCTCTTTGTCTACTGTTGATGTATTTGCAAGCGCTTTAACATTTGGGAAATATTTGTAGGTACTAGTATTAATATCAAGGGAAAATATATTTAATTTTGTAGCAAAACCCTTCCAATATTCAAAGAGTTTGACTTTTCCTTGCAATCCTAAGTTTAGTTCAATGAGATGTTTAGTTATATCTGTCAGAAACATCAATTTACATAACCATTCCTTATAGTCTAATTCGGGAAAATGTTGTCCCTTTTCATTAAGAAAAATTTTAATGTGCTCCATGCATGACACAAACTTATTCAATACATTAACACGACTAAGCCAACGGACATGACTGTACAAGGGAAGATCCCCATATATTCACTTTCCATTTCTAATAAAAGAGATTTAAATTGCCTGTGTACTAATGAAGATCGAAACACTATAAAATTAACTATTTTAACAACAGTATTCATTAAAGAAATTAAGCGCTGAGACGAAATTTTGGTAACTTAACTTTCCTGATGCATTATGCAATGGAAGTTCAATATTTTATGTCCAATATGATTTTCAAGAAGTTTGACAAATCCCTTTTCCTTGCCAACCATTGCAGGAGCACCATTAGTAGTTACACAAAATATTTTATTTATATTAATATTTTTTGTTTCAAAATGATTTATAAATGAAAAAAGAATATTCTGCCCTTTAGTTGTACTAGACAGAGGAATCATACTGAATAATTCTTCATAAATTCGATTTTTATCGCAATATCGTGCAATTACTGTAAGGCGTGCAATATCATTCACGTCTTTACTTTCATCAAGAGCAATGCTCAATGCAACAGTTTCTTGTAAAGCTGAATTTTGTTTCACAGTTACATTTTCTGCCATATGCGTTATTCTTCTTTCAACAGTTCGCGCAGAAGTAGGTATTTCTTGAATTCGGGATAATATTGTTTGCAAGTTAGGTAAATCGCTGAACAATATTTCAGCACTTTTTAAAAATGTGTGCTTTATATGTTCGCCATCTGAAAAAGTTTTTCCTTCAGCTGCTAAACAATGAGCAATGACAAAACTACATTCTGTCACTTTTGGTTTGACTCCAATTGTTTGACACAAAAATCTAATTTCCTTTTTATATCCAGAAACAGCTCTTTCTAAAACTTCACATTTCTCATCAGAATTCTTAAATGTGGTCTGGTGTTTAGTTTGAAAATGTTTTTGTATACTTGACATACAACACTTTCGCTACATAGCACACATACAGCGCGATCTTTTTGTTGTATGAATCCAAATTCGTTTTAGTCCAAGAATCTTGGAAGTCGCGAACATCAAGCTTTCTTTTTTTAGTCGCCATTTGATCCAATATGTAACTATTAACTGTCACAATAATGAAACAAACAATATACAAATTTTCACAATAAAACTAACAACGCCACAAAGTTAAAAGTAAACAAAAAATCACGTTGTCGTGCATCAAACTATATTTAACTTTCGACTGAATTCATACTCAGTATTCGTATATCGGCCTGACTAATAGAAAACATTAAAAAAATGTGCTCTAATATCTATTTCTATTAGCTTAATTCACTCCAAAAGTAAAACATAAAATAACTATGACTTCTTTGGCACAACACTCAAAAAATTACATTTGCTCTAAATATTTAGTTAAAAAGGACTTTTGTTATGAAGTCTGATTCACTTGCCTAATTAACCCACAGCATTTTTTTCACCGAATTTATTTCAAATCCAAATTAAATATGTTGATAGAATAACTATTTTTGTTTAATATATTTCCGATGGAAAACGTCTGTTAAGCAGGATTTTGATTTATACCCAAGATATTTGTTTTTTCTTTTTCTGTCCATGCCCAAACTTTTGGTGTGTAAAAGACAAACTAATTACTTTTTATTCACAGAGCCGTCATGCATGATTCTTAATTTTGCAAGTATTGCTCAATATTTTTTATTTGTGTTGAATATTTAATGCTAATAGTAAGTCACATTTAAACAGAAGATGTTTTCTTTTACGTAAAGCACACAAACTACAAGCAAGCTGATTCAGCAGAATCGTTTTATGGCAGAGAATCGAAAGTGAAAAATAACTTTTAAATGTATGAGGGGATGAAAGGAGAGACAGAACGATGTAGCTTTATATATAGTAAAAATCTTATAATTTTGAAGAGTGATGGTGTGCCACTGTAAATTGCTCCGCGTGCCACATCTGGCACGTGTGCCATAGGTTGCCGACCCCTGCTCTATAGTATAAGTGCAAACGATTTCATAAATTTACTGTACTAATTCACAAAAGGGTGGATAGTCCGTGATGCCATAAGGTAAGAAATGAACAAGAGTGGCCAAACTATGCCACTATCCTTTCCTTATGCTGCTGGTTGCCTGTTTGGGACATGCCGGGTTCATAGTTGGTGTATAATGGAAAGCAAAAACAAAGATGAAGAAGAGTAAGAGAGTTGAAGGAAAATTGTTTCAAAACTAAACTAAAAACATAAGGAGGGATGCTCTGGAAATAGAGGGCGGGAAGGGGTGGATTATAAGTTGAGGTGCCTAGGGTGCCAGGTAAGTTAAAGATGGCTCTGTCTGTACAACAAAACTAGATTAACCCTGTAACTGCAGTGGGCATATATATACACCTTTCTGAAGTACAAACCTTTGCATTGCACTGCTATCTGTAGAACTATTATGAAGGATCTGGAATCTAATACCAAGTCTTAACAGTAATTGCAAAAGATTTATTTCAGAGAGGGATTTATTCATTTATGCCTTTTATTTTACCTTAACACACCACATAACTGTGCACGCCTGTGTGAAAAATGGTGACACAGGAGCAAATCGTGCAACTTTTCCGTCGGCAGGAAGGGGTTAAATGAGTAAGCCCCTAGTGCTGATTTTATATGCTGTCATACAGCATCACCAATATATTTCTGGGCATGCATTTTTATATAAATTTAGTTCCTAACCTGTTTTCAGCTCATTCCGAAAAGTTTACATTGAATTTTGAAACCCTATCTTAAATAGTGTTCATTCTAGGTAAGTAAAATAAGACAATTCCTCATATGAATTATTTATAAAAAAGCCTCTTGCCTATCTTTATGTTCAAGAGATCAATAATTAGACAGACATTCTATTTCTGAGCCATATACTAGTAAATTATTAAAATATTGTATTCATATATCTCTCTCTCATTTTATCATATTTAACTATGGTTTAAAATCAAAATTAAATGTTTCAAGGTTCATTTAAAATCTGACAAAAAAACAAGGGTGCAAAATGATTTATTTATCCATTAATATCATTACTTTTAAATAATTTCTCCTCACAAGCTATAAAAAATATCTAAGTAACTATGTAACTATTATCCCAAAAGTCACTGATTAAGATCCAAAGGGAAAGCAACTTTACAAATCTTTTCAAGAATGAATATAATAAATATTCAATTAATGATAAACAGCTATATACTTTTTACAAAATTAATTAGAATACTTCTACAGTAACAACCGAACCGCTATATATATATATAAATAACTCTTTTCCAACAATTGCAAGCCATTTGAACATTAATATATGGGGTCTGCCTATAAAATAATAGGACTGGCAGGCTTTATAGTTCCCTTTGGATTCAATGAGAATCAAGTGATAGCCTGTTGTAGATAACTTGAGATGTTTGAGCAAATCTCCTCGACATCAGACTCTTAGTTGCATCAGTCACAATTAAGTCTATTTGTAACCTGAGCAGCCATTAAAATATTCAGTAAAGTTAAACATTGTATGAATTTGAAATTCTTGAAAATATTGAACAAACACTAATAGTGTGTTTACAGATACTTATTCAGAAATATAGGGAGCGAGTGAGTGAATATTAACTTTGCACTGTTCAGCTACACGAGGGTTTTTGGTGACTGACCTCATAATTTTGAACCATGGTCAAGTAACAAGGATGACACCTGAGCTGGCACCCCCTCTCCTAACTACCACACCACATCAACGGGAGGACATTTGAGCTCTTGACAGATTTCACGTGCATTGCTCTCCTGCATGGCGGGGGGAATACATGGAAGAATGTACATATGGTACAGTATTCTGAATGGCACATAAGGTTCACTGAAGGTCTTGATGAAGTGAAAAGAAATAGGCCAGTGGTCAAGCACAGTCAACTGAGTTTCTGAAAGAATTCTGAGCCCATTAATACTGGTAAAGATACTGAGTGAAAAATTTTGCAGGGACATCTTGACATGAAATATGTTTGTGCCAAAATGGTACCAAATCGAGAAAATGCTGCTTCACACACAACACTCTCCATGGATAGTTTGTTGAAAAACTAACTGAAATGCAGGAACCTTCATATTTTTCTAATTTAATACCCTGTTACTTTTTTTCTTTTCCCCAAAATAAAATATATGCTAAAAGAAACACATTTTAAGAAATTATTCAGAAAATATCACACAGCTCTAATTAAACTTATTAGAAAATGAACAGCAGTATGCTTTTGACTGATGGAAAATTAAAATGTGTCTACATGTGAGTGAAAATGGGGAATGAAATACATTGAAGGAGACAAACAATACATTTACCAAAAACATGTAAATAAATATTTTTTCAATTCCACCCCTTTATGTTAAAGATAAGCTTTGTAACTAGTACATTCTGATTACCAACAATATAAAAATCACCAAATAATTGGTAATTTTCAGAAGAAAAAGATATATATTTAGACTATCTTTATGATAAATAAATATTATTCTTGCTTATAAATAATTCATCTTCAGACCCCTGATTTAATGATCTATATGTAGCTCTTGCAACTTAGTTTAGGAAATATACCACAAATTTTGGTTATTTATATTCTCTAACATTGTGCAGAAAATACAATATTTCTAAAGAAATTTTGAGATTTCTTTCCCAATAAGTGGTAACTTCACAATCTCATTCAGCTTCAAAATGACAAAACAGAAATAAAAAGAAAAGAGGAGAGGACCTATACATTAAGAAAAAAATAAGAAAATATATATAGCAAATGTTGTCTACATCCATGCATATTCAAAGACATGAACAGCAATATTACACAATAATATTATAATATCATACTTATCATATTTGTGATGTTTTTGTATTCAATTTTTTGTAGAAAAAAAATGCTAAGCTAAAATTTTTTCAGCTATTTTCTAATTTTGTTATTCATTTTCAAAAATAATATTTATGTTCTGTTTGATACAGTATAAATGAAAAAATACAATCTGCATTGATTTAAAAGAGTTATATTAAACAAATAACAAAAAAATTAAACCCAATTATAATTTAAATTGTTTGGCCTTGAAAAGGGAGTCGGATTTGAAAGGAGTCAGATTTTATAAAATGCTATAATTACCTTTTATAATTCACAATCAAGAGCAATGTTGAATCTGTAAATAAAAATTTCAATCTAAATAAAGACACTAGAAAAACAAATACATTTTTACAAATGTTTTTAAATAAAGCAAGTATTTACTCGTTGGGTAAAATTTATTTTAAAGCCTTTTCTGTTGATACATAATTGCTTTTATCAGAGACATTTGCAATGGTTTCATAAACACACAAGAGGCATCTAACTTTCCAACATTAAATGTTTCCTAAAGGCATTAGAAATTAGTTGGAATTCAAAAGGCAAGCACAGCGATCTTAAAACTTTTCTATATTAAAATTTATATGAATAATATTCTTATATAAAAACTAGTTAAAATCTATGTAATTCGAATACTAATTTTAGCATCATAAAGACAAAATTATGAAAATTATGGATTTCTTGTAATCTAAAATAAATAATTATTCAAAAAGAATTTACTACAAAAAAAGAAGTCCTGACAGAAAAAAATACCAATCTTTGATCTCAATTACTATTCCATGTGTCTTTATTTTCTCAGAAAAATTATAATTGCACAAATGAAACTAATTTTATTAAAAAGTTTTATTAACTATTGAGAAAACTACTTTTAAATAATATCCAATTTCTTTAATTTTTGTGCTTGTGTCTTTTCAGATCTAGAACAAACCCTGATTTAAGAAGAAAAAATTAGCTTGAGTATAAAAAGTTTTGGAAAATAAAAAATATATAATTAAATTAGTTTTTGGAATTAAAACTAACCTTTATTTTATCACATTTTACATTTTTTGACCATTTTGTCTTAGAAATCTAATTCTACATATTAAATCAATTGATTAAATAAGTAGAATTAGAGAGAGATAATTATCCAAATAAAGATATTTCCATCATGTTAAACTGTACACAGCAATAAAATGATTAATATACTCTAGGATAGAAACTCATGTATGTGGTTTATAATTAATTTGTAATTTCATGAAAAATGTGACATGTATATAAGCATATTCTCAACCACCAAAAAAGATATCTTTTTGATAACTGAATGCTCAAATAAATGACAAGCAAATAATTCAAAGCTAACATTTTATTCATATGGTTTATTACTTTTAGATAGTGAATCCATCAAATATAATACAGTTTTTCTTTCTCCACTAATAATCATAGTATAACCATGTTTGCTTTAAAAACAATAAAATCAGTTATTTTTATCTTGTAGTAAAGAGGTACTTTTTTAAAAATCTATTTTCAAAATTACCCAATCCCCCTTCCCTTAAATACTTTACATATACTGAGAACTAATTTACCTGGGTTTGAGAACTAATAAAATAGTTACAAAAAAAAAGATGTTAATTTTTTTTTGTAAAGTTTTTCAAAAATTTAATAAACTATGACAGAATAGAAAAAAACTTTTGGTTAACTGGGAGCTGGCAACAGATTGTCAAATGTTGTCATCAATAAAAATTATTAACAGCTAACAGCTTTTACTTATGCATATTACAGTAAAAAATGTCCCTACCGTAAAATATGTGCCCAGTAGACCCAAAGTTTTTGTAAGGGGTAAAGGTTAAGAAATTTTACAACCCAATAAAAAAGACATGAATACGAAAAAATGGAACATGTCAACAAGGTATAATTCTGTAATACTCAACCTGTGGCCCGCCAGCCTTTTCTGATCGGCCCATTGCACAGAAAAATTCAATTATTTATGAACATCAAACTAAAAAGTTAGTGGGAAGTTCTATCAATTTGCTTTTTTTTATTGTAAAATGTAAGGAAGAGGCTTGGTCATGGATAAAAAGGTTGTCGAAACTGCCCAATAACTCAGTAAAAAAAAATCCATAAATATTTTTTTCTGTGAGCCTGATGGAAAGATTAATATAGCATTGAAATAAAAGCCAAAAATAAGTTTTAGTATTTTGATCAATTTTGCTTTGGTCTTAAAGTAATTTTTTCTTCTCATTATCCTCCTGTTGTGGCCTGTTTGAAATACCTGCTATATGTACGTGGCCTGGCAGGAAAAAAGGTTAAGTACCTCTGGAATAATTTCTCTAAATAAACAAAATATATTTTGGTTACGTATCTTATAACTTCGTTTCCTCTCTCGCATAACAATTTTAAGTTCAATAATTACAAATTAACCTTGTGACCCTGATGGCATTCATTATTTTTCAGAAGACCTAATTTTAAGCTAATTTCATCGATATATAATCCAAACAGCCTAATAAGAATCTTCAACAGGGGCAATAACATCTTTATTCTTGGTTCAGTCTTTTGACCTGCACAATTGATGTTTATTGAACTTCATACTAATATTTGTTCACTTAAGAATTTTTTGTTGTACATAAAACACTGACCCAGAAATTTTAACTGACCTGCATATTGTAACTATGAATAATTGCTATGAATATTGATGGTATAAATGATCTATATTGGCTTTCCTTAAAATTATGAAAAACTATTTTAATTTATACTTCAGAACTTTTTGAAATATACAAAAGATAATCATATTTAATTGATAACTTCTTTTTATACATCTCTCTCTCTCAACCAAAATATTCTACATAAACACAGTAGATCATTTATTATTAATCAGAATTTCTAAAAATAACTTTCACACTCTATTACAGATCCATTTTTCAACACTTCTTGCATTGTATAAGAAAGTATGATTCCAGTATCAATAATAATTTTGGGGTTTCTCTGCCTCACATCTTTTGATTCATCTGAATTGCTGTTGTGTTAGAATAAGAGCAATTAGTGTTTGCTGTTTCAATTCTGATAGGAGGAATCTATTATAAAAATTTTCCGATTTCTGAGCACTGCAAAGATTGCAGAATATGTTGTTAGAAAACAAACGATGTAACCTATTTCTTTATTTGCACACTAATTAGAAAATAGGTTGATCTCACTTGTATTGTGACTAACAATATACTGGTTTAATATTTAGGGATTATTTTTAAGTAATCTGCAATAGGAAAAATCTATAATGCAAGTACTTGAAAGTTATTTCTGCATAATTTTTCAACAATTGCAATTATTTGTTGATAAATGAGATCAAATCACAATACAGTTAAGAAATCACTTATAAAAAATCAAAATTAAAATGGCACACTTTTCTAATGTATCACCTCATTCAAAAATAATTAACGTATATGGAATAAAAAACTCAATGTATGGAGTATCAATATAAATCACTGAATTCAATAGCCGTAAATATAAGAAAATCATTTTCATGAAGAGGGATAGGGTTAAAAGAGCCGGCATATAAGAGCATTTATAATATTAATTAATAAAGATAAATACATAAATAACCACACTTGTATTTGAAATATTTGTGCAGTTATAATGAAAATTATTCATTAAAAAATCAAATATCGGTATTTATTTTAATTAAACATCCAATTGTAAAATACAAGTTTATTATACTTTTTCTTTAAAACTAGGCTTAATATCTCTTATTTATAGGAATTAAACTTGAACAAAATAAAATAAAATGTTCATTAAATAAGTATCATATATCAAGGGACTTTACTCTCAAAAATTAATTCATATTAATATAACAAATACTAACCTATAGTCCAGTTAGAAAAATTTTTACACGCGCCCGCTTATAAACATTCAAAAGTATGTTGCCAATAGAAAGTGAACAACTGTGTGTAAAATACAGTAGCAGTTAGAAAACCGTTGTGTACTGAAGACACTTAAAAAAAAGGACTTGGAATATATAAAATGGATAATATAATAAATATTGAGTAGATAAGATCACTGTATTTGTGTACCTTCAAACTTATAGTTGCCCAAAATTAGTTTTATTAATAGAATGTCTTTCTATTTATAGTTAACTTTAATTTTGATGTTTTTTACATCATTTAATACAATCCCACTTCTGGTTCAGGGATTATTTAATTACGGTATATATATATATATATATATATATATATATATTTCAAGGAGTTATCTTTTGGAGTTTGGTATATAACGCTAAAATTATGAATCATAAGTTATTCAAAAATTATAAAACTGGGATTTATATTTCAATGAAGCTCATGAAAAGACAAACATAATTTTGTCTATCATAAAAATAAATATGTAACTTTGTGTCTAAATTCTAGTATAATTTCATTTAGTATAATCATATACTTTTTGAAATTTTTCCAATGAATTTTAATAAAAGTAAAAATGGTCCAGTATTATCATTGGTCAAATATTTTGGAATTTATGGGAACTGTATAGGACAAAAAAAAATTATGACTTTTGCAGAATTTCTTTTTATTCTTTTCCTTATAATTGATTCAAATTTATCATAAAAATGTGTTTTGATAATAATAAACATTTATTTCTACATTCGCGAACGATATTAATAACATATAACAATAAATAAATCAAGAATTTCATATGAAAGATTTGGAAAATGGTAAGAGCTTATTGAATCCCGAAGCATGATTGTTTATTTTATTTTAATAGTTCCAATTATATGGTTAGAAGTGGGCTATCGATAGCCTAGTGGTTAGAGCATCGGTCTCCAGATCGGAAGGTCTGGGTTCGATGCCCGATGCCACCAAATATCCGCCGAGTGCATACGGAGAACGTGCTCGTTAAATTAGTGGGTCCGAATGGTGTCGCCATCTATCCTGCTGTACCGAGCAAAATCGTGCTGTCACCTTAATGGGGCTCAAAGCTAAGGCTAACGACAGGCGTAAAATTCTAGCCCTTAGCCGCGATGAATTTCGTGGACCTTGATCTGATGTTACTGTCGATCAGGGGGCATAAACAACAATGTTTAAAAGTTTCTAACTACTATGCAAATACTTCAAATTTGATAAGAAAGCTAGTTGCCTCAAGCAAATGTTTCAATTTTGATAAGAAAAATGCTATAAATTTTGTTCTTTCTTCCTTTCAAAATCCTAGTCAGATCTTAATTTTTAACCAAAAGTTAAACAATTCAGGTAATGTTATTTTTACTAGCTTGTTTAATCGACTATTAACGTCTCACTGAGAAGCTATACAAGAGCTACGGACGACGGAGCTCGTAATTTGAAATCCTAGCTAATATAGCATTACAACAATATTTCTATACTTTTTTCTTTAAAAAGTATGATGTTTTCTGGGACCTGAACTTTAAATGCATTGAAATAGTTTCTGATGTTTACATGTAAATTTTATATCTCAGTTGTTTTATAATGTACTAACTATTATTCGGCCGCTTCGTTGGGTATTTCATAATGTTTTAGGCTCCCATGGTACTGTCGGATAGAAATTTATTACCAGATTAAGTCTAGTTCATCCGGGCCCTTACGAGCCCGTCTGTTTCCTGGTCCTTGGGTGCCCTCCCCAAGCGGCACTGACAGGTGGTTATCAAAATAATGGAAACACTTTATTTCAGGGGTGTCAACAGGGCCGATTAAAGCTAATTTCGGGCCCTGGGCACAGAAGATCTACAGGCCCCTTTGGCACTGGAGAATCGAAATTTATAACCAGAAAATCTGGTTAAGTCTAGCTCATCCAAGCCCCGGGGTGGCCGCCCAAAGCACCCAATAGATAAACCGGCACTGGATGTCAAACTCACAGCCCCCATGCGGCTCACAACGAGCATTTTTGCTGCTCAGTCAGTATATTGGCATACAATAACATACAATAAAATATCAAAATTTCTCCCGAAATTAGAAAGATAGTAGCAAAGAAGAGATGTCAAATGTCAGGACGTAAACATTAAATTTTTCTTGTTCTTTTATTTATGTTTAGTATAATGTATTCTTTGAAATAAACTTACGTTTTTATGAATATTGATTTTATTTTTTTACGGCCCACCTTAAGTTAAACCTTTTATGTTTGGCCTATGTTAGCCTTTGAGTTTGACACCCTTGCCTTTAGACTGAAAAAGAATCCTTTATTAATGAATGTAGGACCACCTTTACCATGTAATACGGCTTAGATTCGCCAAGGAATCGATTCATACAGATGCTGAATAGTGTTTATTGTACAGTTCTTTATGGAGATATTGTGAAAGTTCTGGGAGAGAGATGCTGGTGGAGAGGATATCGATTCGGTATTGAACGCTTTAAAATAGATCATAATGGTTCAGTAATATTGAGGTCGGGTGACTGTGCGGGCCAATGTAGATGCTTAACTTCATCCTCGTGTTCATCAAACCATGATTGGACGTCCCCCAGCTTGGATAGGTGCATTATTATCCAATAAAATTCCACCCCTCACAGGAAATAAAGTTTGCATCATAGAATGGGCATAATCAGCTAAAGTTTCTCTGCACTTCTTCCCAATGATCCTTCCTTTCAGGGTTACGATTGGTCCAGCAGAAAACAACGATACAGCTGCCCATATCATGGCAGATTCACCTCTCCATGATTGACAGCTGGAAGGAGAAATTCACGATTATACGCTTGTACGTCCTCCGAACGTGCATCCGTCCTATTGCAGGGGAAAGTTTGAAAGACGATTCGTTAGACTCTATGACTATCTTCCATTAATCAATCGACCAGGTTTTGTGAGTGTGGCACCACTGCAGATGAAGGTTGTCATTAACATCCATGACAAGTGGCTTGGGAGTTGCTGCACTGTCGTAAATGTTTTGTTTATGAAAGTGACTTCTAACTGTAATCGTTGACGCTGGAGAATCCAGATGCTGATTGAGCTCTGCGGTCACATTTTCTGCAGTTTTTTTGGTTTTGTTTTCATACATTACAATGTGCTTCAATACCAGTCGGCCTCTTTCACTGAGCTTCTCTTTTTGTCTACTGTTTAGCTTTGCCAATCTTCTCTTTAGACGCCGTACCTCTAGAAACGCCCAAAAGTTGAGATGTTTCTGTAGCACTTGCTTCCACTAGAGAGGCTCCTACAACTCGGCCCCTTTGAAATTTTGAGAGTTCTGATATTTTACACTTTTGAAAAATATCCAAGACTTACAGAACTTCAATAAAGCTACCATCTATACATTTCTATTTATAAAAACAAAATAGTAACTGTTTTTATACAGTCACTTAATGAAGTCGCTAAATCCCGAAACAAAATTCGTTAAGTGGAAAATTTGTTAAATAGAGATTCGTTTTCAATATACTTTTTTGCTTGTTTCCAAAAAAAAAATTTCGTAAAATAGAGTGTTTTGCTAAATAGAGGTTCGTAAAATGGAGGTCAGACTGTATTTGAATGCTTGCGAAGTGCATTCAGAAATGTCACTTTCAATCACAGGTGTTTCTATTATTTTGATAACTACCTGTATGTTCTTTATAAACTATTGATGTCTAAATCTTATCATTAAACGTTCGATTGTATTTAAAAATATTCTAATAACTCTCCTTTTTTATTTAAAAAGGATTTCCAAATGATCATTTCTAATAATTTTTAAAATTGAAATAGAATTAATTATATTTTACACATCCTCGAAGTAGATTTCTGCAAAACCCATTTTCAGTGGATCTCTACTCAATAAAATAAACATACTTACTAAATTTAAAGTCTATAGTTCAAAAAAACAGTCCAATAGTTTAAAGGTTCAGAAGCGGGAATATATATATTTATCTACAATAGTGATTCCCAAAATGGTCCCCGATATTGTTCAGGGGTTCCGTGGAAAATTAAAATTGATTTGGGTGTCCCTGAACCACATTAGGAGGTCCGCGCAAGGTTTAATATAGAATAAAAAAATTGATCCATTTTTATTTTTATGGAAATTTAAATAAATAACAATAATTTACTTGCATATCCCCGACTGGGTGTTGAATCCTTTTGCGCCTGGACTAACTCAGATCCCAAACACAGACGAATCCATACCAATACAGGAGCATCTTACTGAAGTATCTGCAAACGAGGGACTAAAACTAATGTTTAAACAAGGATACCACAAATTCTGGTTACAAAAACAGATCCTAATTTTATGTCTTACGTTATAGGTTATAGTACAGAAGTTGTTGACTACTTTCCCGTCGACCAATTTGGTAGAAAGTGGATTCAGTGCCATAAAAAACCTCATCACAAAGGGGGGAAAAAACCGACTAAAAACTAGTGCTCGTGGGAATTTGTGGTTGCTACTCACAAACATTGAGATGAATATAAACTCATAACATCTCTCATCAAGTTAATCCGTCATTAATTAATTTTACTTTATTCTATTATTATTATTTATTATTAATTATTTTTTACTTTCAATAAATAATTCTTCAATAAAAATGTTTTTTTTTTAATTTGTAATTTTTATACTATGCATTTATATTACTTTTTCATTTGGGGGTCCTTGAAAAAATGTTGACTTTAAAAAGGTGTCCATGGGCAAATTTTGATTATAAAAATGGGTCCTTGAGCAAGTTTTGACTGTAAAAAAGGGTCCGTGGGCTTAAAAAGTTTGGAAACTACTGAGATCTACAAGGTCTTTAACTCCTCGAAACACGCCTTGGGGGTCGATTTTCACAAAACCTATTGCAGCAACTCAACTTCCCCGAACCATGAATGGAACATGCCAACAAATTTGAAGTCTGTAGGTCTAATAGTTCAAAAGTGGAAATATTTATCTATAAAGCCTCTTATAAATCCCCACAAGGCCAGTGAGGGTCAGTTTTCCCGAAATCTGTTTTTAGCGGATCTCTTCATGAAAGGAATGGGCCCTGCCAAATTTCCAGTCTGTAGGTCTTTTTGTTCAAAAGCAGGAATATATATCTATGCTGTATACGCTCAAGCGACACCAGCGACACTCTCTGTACCCCCGGATGTAAGCGGGAGTAGGAGCATACTTATTTTTCCCAGCAGCGCCTAGTCAGGTTTAACAACCTGTAGATTTGTCATTAAATCTCCTTAAACATAAACGTCTCTTTCATTCAACGTACCCCTAGACACCACCCTCTCTGTTACATCTATAACGCTTTTACATCTATACGAACTTTTGGAGTGCTGCTTTTATGACTTGTGCAACATGGGGCCTGGCGTTTTCGTGAAGGAGTTTCGTTTGGCCTTGTCGATGGGGTCTTTTCAGTCAAATAGCCTCTTCCACTATGTGTAGCTGGCCTATGTAGAGCTCCTTGTTGAACGTGGAATTCCTTTCTAGCATTTCCCAGTGCACCATGCCCTTTCAGTCACACCAAACGCAGATTATAGTTTTCTTCGGGGAGAGGTCAGGCTTGACTCTCAGCTTTGGTGTATCTCCTTTCTTTGCTTTGTATAGGCAACATTTCTCATCTCCCGTGACAGTTTGGTACAAAAAGTGCTGTTTATGACAATGTGCTGCTTGATGGTGGGCTAGATGTTGAGACGCAATTTGAAGGCGGGTTTTTTTTTGTGTGGTTTTTGTTAAGCTCGTGAGGCACCAAAGCTTCATATTTTTTGGCAAATTCCATTGAAAGAAGATGATTGAGAATCGTTTTATGATCACAGTTAATATTTTCGGCCAATTCACGACTTGTTTGGTGGCCGTCCTTTTTCAAATGTGCTTTGTGACACTCTTCGTCGAATTCAGAAGGTTTTCCGCTGCAGAGCGTCTCATCAACGTCAAAATCGCTATTTTTGAATTTTGCAAACCATTTCCGTGCTGTAGACTTGCCTATGATACCTTTTCCGTATACAAATGCAAATGTCCCGGGCTGCTTCAGCAACTTTTTGACTCCGATGAAAAGCGAATAAGAGCAGGTGTCGAACATGTTGCTTTTTACCTCCTGGATATTCCATTTCTGAGCCTCCAAAACAATAAAAAATCAAATTACTCAAAAAGACGAGGGGTACAGTTTTGTAGCGAAGGAAAAGCTTTATCGAATTAATATGATACACTTTATCAAACAGGAAAAAAAATTGTTGTAAAACAAAAGGAAATATAAAAAAAATATGAACTTATTCCCCCCAACCTAATATAATCTAATATAAAAATTATAAACTTAATTTAAAAAATCAGCAGGCTAAGGCAGTGTTTCTCAAAGTTTTGATATTTGCGATCCAATATTCAATCATAATTATCATCGCACCCCCCTCCATACAATAACAATGTATTTAGTTCAATAATACTATACTTTGACTTTAAAGCTACACACACAATTCGACTTTAA
>BMAO01011432.1:0-30619 GCA_019973975.1 Trichonephila clavata | reverse complement strand
CGCATTCAGAGCGAGTCGTGACATCGTATGACGTCATAACATCAAAAAATCACTTAAAAATTAAATTTAAAAAAATTTAGATTGCATTTCGAAATAAAAAGTACATAAGAACCTGACCGGAGTCAAATGCAAAGTTGTGTCAAAATTTCAGATAAATCCATGCAGAACTTTTGAGTTATGGAAGCGTACACAAACCAAAATAACATTTTTATATAGAGAGATAAAAGAAGAATCAATATGATTAAATCAATATAAATAGTTTCATACAAACTCAAAATATATATTGTAAAATATATTCAATTGATTAAGGATTACTGGAGAGAAAGATAAAAAAAAGGCTAAAATAATATCCACAATATTAATTTCATATTGGTACGCTATTTGTTTTTGGCATTATTTTGAAATCACGCCAAATTGGTGTGTTGCGGCCAGTCTAATTAAAGGTACGTATGTATTATCGCAACCTATTGGTGACATTATAAGAAATGAAGCACATGATTTCCAATTCAGCGCATACAAAATTGGGATTGCCAATATGGCGAGTTATTTGAACGCTGGTGATTGTTGCGATAGTACATAAGTACCAAAAATAATTACAACCTTACAAACCCCTGCTTCTTCAACAGGTATTTGAGCCATTTTGATATGTAATTACTACCAACACTGCTTTTGCTTGTGTCAAGTATGATGACCTAAGTTCTATTTTCTGCAAGGTAATTTTGTGTACTGAAACCAATTGACTACACTTAAAAAGGTTAAAATAAAAACACACAAAATTGCAAAACAGCTCTAAGTAAGCCCTGTATCAAAATTCCTTTGCGGGGGGAGGCAATTTTCAGATATGAGCACCGTGTTAGTGAGACTGTAGTAACACAGATTGGGGCCACTGTAACTTGGGGGCCTTGTATCATTGGTATGGCTGAAACAGCGGTAGCTATGTCCCTGACAAAAGCAAATGGAACCTATTGGTGACATTATATGAAATGAAGCACATGATTGCCTTTTCAACTCATACAACACATAGGAGATCAGGGTTGCCAACTTGGAGAGTTATTTTGAACGTTGGTGATTGTTGCAATAATAAGCAAGTACCAAGCAAACCGTACTAACTTCCAAGTTTTCCGTTAACAAATTACTAATGGAAAGAAGTTACTAAGAAGGTTATAACAAATTTAAATTTTAAAAAGTCATCGAAAACAAAAGTATGGTTCAATATTTTGATGACTGAAATTATATATCAGGAAAACTAACATGTATTTCAATAATAACATCAAATGAAATTTAAAATATTGTTTAAAATAGAGAAAAAAACTTACTAATTTAAGACCCCGTCAATTAATAAGTAATACCAAGCAAACCGTAATCAGTATTTTGTTAAAAAATAATTTATATCAGAAAACGTAGCCTGTGTATTTCAATGACATAAAAAATTGTTTATCGCGCGTTAGCTTTCGGAATGTTTAAAATAGAGAAAAAAAACTTACTAATTCAAAACCCTGTCAATTAATAAGTTATACCAAGCAAACCGTAATCAGTATTTTGTTAAAAAATAATTCATATCAGAAAACCTAACCTGTGTATTTCAACAACTTAAAAAATTGTTTATCGCGCGTTAGCTATCGGAATGTTGCCAAAACTACAAAACAAAATTTGAGTGGTTGAAAGAATAATTTTTTAAAAAATGATTTATTGGAAAATTAATCCCAATTACGTATCAAAGAACAAAGATATTGAAAAATATGACAACCAATAAACTTAAGTATAGTAAAAATATGTAATAATTCGGAAAAAAATATGTTTAAAGCTTAAATTTTCGCATTCAGAGGGAGTCGTGACATCGTATGACGTCATAACATCAAAAAATCACTTAAAAGTTAAATTTAAAAAAATTTAGATTGCATTTCGAAATAAAAAGTGCATAAGAACCTGACCGGAGTCAAATGCAAGGTTGTGTCAAAATTTCAGATAAATCCATGCAGAACTTTTTGAGTTATGGAAGCGTACACAAACCAACATAACATTTTTATATATATAGATAAATTAGAAAATTCTCATCTCTTTTTCGCCATAAAATAGCGAAAAATTAATACGTCGACATTTAAAAAAAAAAAAAAAAACATTTTATTTATCGGTGCATGAAAGCATATGAATAAAAAAATCGTGAAAGTATTGTTTTCCATTTTCTTTTATTAAAAATTTCTCAACTTTGTCGCTCCCACTCATTCATTCATATTTAGTCTGGCAACATTAGCTGGAGTTAAGCTGCTATGGGGGGGGGGGAGTCCGCGGTGAGAGACGGGCATAAATCAGGACTTCCCATCATTAAAAAGCCAATTAAAGCATCGCATGCAGACACAGTATCGCTTCATGTTTCTATATCATATTATAAATTTTAAAAGTATTTGATGTGAGAATAAATAACAGTGGTACTCGGAATTTTTCAAAATTTATCAATCATGTCAGGCTTAAGCACTAAGATAGATAGAGATAAAGGGAGAAAATGGGAATCTGGTGCAGCAAAAGAAAAGCGGAAAGAGTTCTATCCAACCAGGTTTAAAGTTCAGGTATAATGAAATTTTTTGGCCAAAGATAAATTAAAGCTTACTATTAAGTCCTTATCAGACAAAAGATGGGAAAGCAGAATCTAGGAGGTGAAGTCCACGTTATTACAATTTGATGATGTTGTTGAAAGGATAGAAAACATAAAAAACCTAACGGAGCAATCCAACACTCAGAAATTGTGATTCCGATTTAAATGAAATGTTCCGCTTGGAATTTATGGGATCATTAGATGTATGGTATGAGTTATTAACGCGTGCCAATACCATAAGCAAATTGTGGAAATCTATACAAGCCTATTTATGCATTACTCTTGAACATTTGCGAACATTTTGTAGCTGGATCAAAGAGTATCGGCAAACTGGATTCGGAAAATGCTTGTCTGACGCTCGTAAGTTTATAGAGAAAAGCAGTTATGATTTGCCAAAAGATTTCAAAAACAAAAGGGTTTTCAAAAAAGAAAAATATGTTTGATTATGAAGTCACAATCAACCTATAAATTCTGTCAATAGCCGGCATGAAACAGACTTTTTTAATACCATGATTGATTCTGTGATAATTTTCCCAAATATTTACATTGTTTTTCGAATTTTGTTAACAATACCTGTAATTACCGCTTCTGCTGATAGGAGCTTTTCAAAATCAAAACTGATAAAAAAAAATTTGTAAGAAATACAAATGGGTCAGGAAAGACTTTTAGATTTGGCAGTTTTATATATTGAAACAGATATAGCTTCTAAGATAAATTATGAATCAATAATTAAGGATTTCAGTAAAACTAAAACTGAAAAATTTCTTTGTCCTTATTTTTTTCCTTCATTGTTGTTTAATGCGCTAAAGAAATATGAGTAAAAAGTTTGGTTTTTTCTTCATGAATAAAAACTGGTTTTTTTATTTCATAAACCCTTTTCTTACGCCACCAGAGGGCCTCGCGAAATGTATCTTGCCCTTTCGCGTAGCCACTGCCACCAAATATGAGTGGAAATACATGATACTGTTTCCCCACACAGTAGTTTAGAATCACCTGTAGTTTAGAACCTTCAGTATTTTCCAATAATGTCTCGTGGATATAATCTACTAGCTGTTACCCTCCCGCTTCGCTGGGAATTTCATGATGTTTTATAAATATATCTGTTTATATATATAAAATATTGATATCTATAAGTCCTAGCATTAAGAATTCTATTGTATTGAAAAATATACAGTGGTACCTCGACATACGAGTGCCCCAACATACGAGTTTTACGAGATACAAGCCGGTGAGCGAGTGATTTTTTGCTTTGAGTTACGAGCGAAATTCGAGATACGAGTTCGGTTTAGCAGGTCGGCCGGATAGTAGCACTCAACCGCGCGCCACGCGGTCGCGCCCATCACGGTCAGTGAATCAGTTAGCAGCGTGCTTCCGCTGTGATAAGTTGTGTTCGCGTTTTGTGTTGCGTTTACATTTACTTTTACAGTTGTAGTTCATTTATTTTTATAACCATGGATCGGAAGAAAGTTTGTGAAAAGTCAAGTGCTAAGAAAAAGATGATGAGTATTGAATTAAAACGTGAAATTATAGAAAAAAATGAGCAAGGTGTTCGAATTGTTGGTTTCGAGGAGTCATAGGTGGAGGTTATTTCTACAAGTGAGATAAAGGAGTTCTTAGGAATGTGGGAGAGAGTTTCACAGTTCGTGGAAAAGAAACACCCAGAAAAAGTTGCAACAGGTCGTGCATCTGATCTTTTTAATGACACTTGCCTAACTCATTTCCGGAACATTCTGAGGAGGGAGGAAGAAACAAACCTCCTTGGACATGTTTTTTTCTAAACGGCCTACAGGTGAAAGCGAGAAAAATATAGCGAAAAAGGCAAAGACCAGTGAGGATATCTAATTTATTTCTTTACATTCCCTTTTTGTTTTTGTACAATAAATATTTGTCAATTATAAATACGTTTTTATTATTCAAAACCACGTAACAAAAATAACTGGGGTGACATTTTGGGGGTTGGAACGGATTAATGGTAGTTCAATTGTTTTGTATGGGGAAATTTGCTTCGAGATACGAGTAAATCAAGATACGAGCAAGGTTGCGGAACGAATTAAACTCGTATGTCGAGGTACCACTGTACTTATACCTACCTGTATCTCTCACCTCTTGATAAAAAAAGGACAGAACTACTAATTTGTATTATCTAATATTCTCTAAAATTGAGTATAGAATGATGTTTACACTTTCGTAACCCTATAACAAAGTGGATTTCCGCAAAACCAATTTAGGTGGATCTCTACTCCATAAAATAAACATGGAAGCCAAATTTCAAATCTAAATCTAATAGGGTTAAATTTTAATATCAATACCCCCCCCCCCTTCATAATTCCGTTGAGAGTCGTTCTCCCAAAAACCGTTCTTAGCGGATTTCAATTCAACAAAAGAAAAATGTAAACCAAATTCCATTATTACAGTTCTTGTAGTTCGAAAAAAGAAATTTTTTGTCAACACTCACCAATAACCCTTGCTCCCCAGGAGTTGATTCCCGTCAAATGCATTCTTAGTGGATCCCTATTCAACAAAAGGAACATGCTTAACAAATTTCAAGTACACAGGTCAAACAATTCTAAAACAGGATTTTTTCCCTATAACTCCCCTTCACCCCTCCTTGGGTGTCTATTTTCATTTTACTCTTTGTTTGAGGAACTCTATTCCATGAAAGGAACATGCCTACCAATTTTCTAGCAGGTAGATCGAATAGTTTAATAACGGAAATATTTATCTATTACGACCCTTAATCCCCTGAAATGAAACTTGGGGGTTAATTTTCGCGAGACCCATTTTATAGCGGTTCTGTACTCAACGAAAGGAATATGCTTACCAAATTTCAAGACTGTACGTCTAATACCTTAAAAATGAGAATAATTATCTATAACACCCCTTGAGTCCCGCAACGCCACTTGGGGGTCTGTTTTCACAAAACCGATTTTGTAGCGGATCTCTACTCTATATGAAAGGAATCTGCTTACCAAATTTGAAGACTGTGAGTCTAATAAACTAAAAATGGAAAAAATTATCTATAGCGGCCCTTGAGACCCCGCAACGCCACCTGGGGGGGGGGTGTTGATTTTCACAAAACACATTAAATATTGGATCTTTACTCCATAAAAGGATTCTGTTTGTCATATTTAAAGACTGTGCTACCAGAAGTTTAAAAATGGAAAAGTAATTATCTATAACGTCCCTTAAGCTCCTCAACGCCACTTGGGAGTCTATTTTCACGAAACACATTTTTTGACGTATCTCTACATTATGAGAGGAACCTGCTTACTAAATTTCAAGACTGTGCGTCTAATAGTTTAAAAATCGGAATAATTATTTACATCTCCCCTTAACCTCCCTCAACACCCTTTGGGGGTCAATTTTCCCAAAACCCATTTTGTAGCGGATATTAACTCCATGAAAGAACTATGCCTACCAATTTTCAAGCCAGTAGGTCAAGTACTTTAAAAACAAAAATATTTATCTTTTACGCCCCTTAATCCCCTTGGGGTAAATTTTCCCAAAACCCATTTTGCAGCGGATATTAACTCCATGAAAGAACTATACCTACCAATTTTCAAGTCAGTAGGTCAAGTACTTTAAAAACGAAACTATTTATCTTTTACGCCCATTAACCCCCCTCAATACCCCTTGGGGTCAAGTTTCCCAAACCCACTTTGTAGCGGATATTAACTCCCATGAAAGAACTATGCCTACCAATTTTCAAACCGGTAGGTCAAGTATTTTAAAAACGAAAGTATTTATCTTTTAAGCCCCTGCAACGCCACTTGGGGTGGGCTATGTTCCCAAAACCCATTTTGTAGCGGATCTCTACTCTATGAAAGGAATCTGCTTACCCAATTTCAAGATTGTACGTTGAGTAGTGTAAAAATGGAAACAATTATTTAAAACACCTTTTAACCACCCCATAACACCCCTTGAGGTTCGAATTTCGTAAAAAAAAATCCGTTCTTAGCTGATCTCTACTCCATGAAAGGAACATGTCTACCAAATTTCAAGTCTGTAGGTGCAATAGTTTCGGAGATATCGTGATTAGTCAGTGAGTCAGTCGCTTTTCTCCTTTATATATATAGATAATGTCAATAACATTCTGATTGATAGAAATATAAACTGTGACGACAACAACGGGTTTAACGTAGGTAAAATGCACCTCGCGACACATATATCTCCGAAATTAGGTTTAGTTTGATCAACGTACTGGGGGTATTTCTTCTCACAAAATCATCCTGATTGCCAATAAACCTATGTTGTGAATCGTGCGCATTTTACAGATGGCGACCCCGCAACACGATTAATACTAAATCATCTGTACTGTATTATGCGCTTAAAATTTTCAATTTCAACTAATTCCTCATTGCAAAGCCATGTTTCTGATAACATCAAAATGTGTGCTTTTTGCAGAATATTGGTTATGTTGTTGAAATAAAGCTTATTTTTGATAGTCATGCTTCGTTACTTTGCTGTTTAACGCACCAAAACAGTATTAAATACATACCGCCACATTTCGTGATTTTCAGTTGTTATAGTCAACTTCTTTGTCAAAAGAGCTAAAGCATCAACTGTCGCTTGGCTCGAAAACTGGTTTTCGATGTCAATTACGCTAAAAAGAAAAACGCTAATAAATGTAGTTTGCAATTTTTTTTTTTTAAGTTTTAATTTTTTTTGAGGGCTTACATTTTAAGATATACTTTCCAAATTTCTTACATAGATAACAAATAATGGTAATTTTTAAACAAAAAATGTAAAAAAATTGTATAAATGATTTCTTGTAAAAATGGGTATTAATGAAAAGCACAAAACCTCTTTTAAAATCCGTAATTTTTCAGCAATTTGTTCAATCTTTGAACAAAACACGGGTACTAACGCTTGACACTTGGTTTTGTATGATTATTTTTATAAATAATGAAGTTATTAAATGTTTAGTTAAAAGTTTGAGTACTTTTGAAAAATCGCAAAAAAAAGTTTTCGTTATTTATATTTTGTTGATGTCGTGTATGACAGAGTGCAAAGGTGTATATAACAAATAAAGATATAGAAATAAGTCAAATATTGCCAAAGGCGTGAATCACTGCCGTGGCAACATACATGGCACGATCCGAGTATAGGATGTCCATGCTGTAGTCATAGTCTATGTTATGTTTTAAATCACTGATTCAAAAAGAACAGAGTAAGAACTTTTTCAGTACAGAATTTCGATGCATTACAATGGTAAGAAATTCGTATAGAACAATTGAAAAACTCTTTTCATAAAAACTCATCAATATATATATATATATTGACTCCTTTTAGAAAAAAACCGTAAAAAATGCAAAATTTCGTTAGTTTGTAAAAAAAAAAAAAAAATTATACCGTATCGTGGCGAAATAAGTAATCTTTCCTATTCTGTAAATTTTTTTTTGTCTGATTTCAGTAGGAAAAGAATGATTGTGTAATTTAAAAAAAGAGGAAAATGTAGTCTTTCTTCCTTCAGGCAGCAACTTAGCGCATGCGCAGAACACAGCGTAACACGTTTTGTTAACGCTTGTGCAAATTTCACTCCTCACACATAATATTTCTAGACCGGAGTCTTTATATGAGAATCAATTCTTAAGAGTAAACTCCCATAATAATTCTCTAAAAAAATAATAAAAACCTAACTAACTGGAAATCATGATCAAATTTTGCTCGTATGTTGAATTTAAAAACTATAATAAGAAATATTTTTACTATAGGTAATATTTTTATAACCAATAAATGAACTATTTCAATGTTTTTTTTTCTTCTTTCTTTGTGTATTTTACTATTTGGTTGCAATTAAGTGATTCAAAACTTTTGCTTGAAGATATACTTTTATTAAATTAGGTACTGTCTGTTTTAATCAAAGACTTTCTGACATTTTTCAGCAACAGCGTCATTTAAAATTTCGAACATTTAAGAAGATCTACAAGAAAATAAAGAAATGTAATTCCGTAGTAAATCCACTTTTTTTTTCAATGTTGTAATGTGTGTCGGTTCCTGCTTCCCTCTAATCCCCCTTGTCTACTCTCGAACCCGGCTAGATGTATGGGAAGAACTGAATAATCAGTCGACATGATTCACTCTAATTATTTTATTGTGTATTAGTATATTGTGTATAAGTACTTATATCATGGGACCGATTTCCGCAGACTACCGCGTTAACCGAGCTATCATCTGGAGTTTCTAAAAATCTATAAATATGACTTAATTCAGGATTATTTCTCTGTTCTTCCATTAATTATTATTTTGACGACAATACTAAGGACCTAATAACCGCACAAGATATCTTTGATTCCGTTATGGCTTTGGATTGGATTCCTGGAGAACAAATCTGCAACCACATTTTGTGTACCTGGACGATGTTCCCATTCAACGTTGAATTCTGCTACTTTAAGTGCCCCTCTTATCCTATTACTGGACAATTTTTTTCCATTCGTCAGCTTTGTTAATGCAGCGTTGTCTGTTGTGACTTTTACCGGCAGAGACCCGAAATAAGTGTAATGTTTGTTTAACGCCTATATGACATTAAGCTCTTTCGCTCCGTTACACTGTAATTTCTCTCGGCGATATTGAGAGTTCAAGAAGCGAATGCAATAACGTGATACTTTATAATACTCTACTTGACCCTGTCATAGCGATAAGGTCTGGAAAACACGGGGGGGGGGGTGTATCTCCCGTATCTTCTTCGTGATATAACACGTGCGTCAGCCCAGGCTTATTTGAAAACAGTCCCCTAAATCATTAAATAAAACGTTTAATTCCTGTTTTTGTTACTCACCCAGCTTCGTGTTAGAAAGATCTATCTCCACGGGTTCCTCTGCCATTGGTACCTTTTTAATTTGCGAATCCGGTTGTTTCAATATCGAAACCAATTTTTGAATTCATCATAAAATTAATGCCCAAGATGCATGGGTATTGCATCTCAGCAATCCCGTGGAAATTCCGCATTTTCGAAAATTCTCTGATTTGTATCTGCAATTGTACCATTCCTAAGTTTGTGCATTTGGCACCTTGTGCAGTTTCGACCTCGGCTTTAGAATACTTGATTGGGTGGTATGAAAAATAATTTTTGTAAGTTTCCTCCAAAATATAGGACCTCTCAGCTCCTGTATCTCACAGAGCTTTTTAAAAGGTGTCGTGTACAAGGATAGGTACTTACAGAAGGTCAACTGCAGACAATCGTAAAGCATTTATTTTAATCCTATTAGGAGGGTTTGATTCAACACGATCGTTTAAAAGTTTAAATTACCATTTCTTTGACCTCCCCTGGTCCTATCATTATTCGGCCCTCGATTTACAAACATAGTACAATTTCTGACTGTCAGGTCTATGAACATTTTGATCATTTCGGATCCTTCTCTCGAACCCACGATTTTGAGTACCACCACGAGAAAAGTTATTTGAATCCGCATTCGTTATTCTCCGATCAAAATGCCTACTTACTACACTAGCATCTCTTCAATTTCCACCTCCACGCCTTCCGGGAAATCTCCTACTCGAATCCCAATCTCCTCTTTCAAAACTATTACTCGAACCCTGGGTTCCTCTATTTCTATGCCGTTCCTCATATTTATCCACTTATTCTAATAACTGTGTCTTAGTTGTGGTGTTTCTTACTTCTACAAAATCCATAACCTGGCGTTCGAATCTTGTAATAATATGATTTAATATTTGTGGTTCATCATATTTTAAATTAAGGGTCTTACGGATATTCAGCAATTTATACACAAAATCGAACGGAGCTTGCCCTATACCCTGTTTCGCTGAAAAAAATTGAGCCTCTAATTCTGCTTTATATCTCACTCCTGGAAAACTATCTGTTAATTTCCTTTTAAGGGCCGCGAAGTTAGTAGTCTCGCCCTCACAAACGAATACCCAATAACTTCGAACCAATCTAGCGCCCGCCCTACGAGATGACCTTTCAGGTAGGCACATGCCAAATTTGCAGGTATCTCATAGTGCGCTATGTTATCATCAATATTTGCGAGTAACTCCGATACATTTCTCTTTTCCAGAGGAAAAATAATTCGGGTAAGACCCTAAAATGAGCACCGTTTTCTATCTCGGACGTTGAGCTCCAATGTAATAACCCTACTTCCCGTCTACCTTATGACCCAGCTAAAGGTGTAGAAGGAAGTGAAGGATTATTTGACATGATAAATTCCAATTATTTTATTTAGCACTTTAATCGACTTAAACACAATTCAATGCAACACTATAAATAGGATGTTCCAGTCAGTCAACAGAGAGAGGGGACGAGAGTCGCGTTTGGGGAGAATACATTTAATAGACTACTTTATAATAATAGTTCTTCTATCTCAATATTACTTTACACGGTAAATATATAGCTAATTGCCGCTTAACCTTTTAAATGCTTTAAACATCAAACGTAATATAAAGATGACAATACCTGAACTTAGGCAGTCTTCCAATCAATTTAATTTACTGATAACAACTTCGTGTCTTTAATCTTTTACAAGGCCTTTCTAACCTTTTACGGTAATCTTCACCTTGTATCTCCCTTGTCACCTTTAGTTACTAACCTTCTAACTCTATTATCTATCCTTCATCACTTTCTAACTCACTAACCCCCTTTAACTCGCGAATTAGAACTATATATAATAAATTTAATTTGCATATCACGTTTTCTTCTTAGGAGAAGTTTGACGAATTTTGCTAGCCCCAAAGAATACCCAAGAGGATTAGTATGAGTCATACGTGGTTTAGCAAAAGTCGTTTGAAAAATTTTAGAATATTTTTTTTAATAAACTCAATCATACAAATGTATGAAATACAAAATATATGAATTTGTTCATATATTTTTGAAAGTTTAATTTTTCTCCTTTCTTCATCAATTCCTACGTTTTAATTTTTTTTTCTTTCTATTTTTCAATATTTAAAAAGAAATTTCCATTTTAGTCATTCGGATATTAATCTTTTTCTTATTAGAATGTCCTTAATCCCCCCCCCCCTAGTTTTAGAAGCTGAATTTTTCATTAATTTGTTCTTACCGTCTTAAAAATGTCAATTTTTCTCCATCGAACTTCGAAAATTCCTTCTTTTCAGAATGTTCTTTTAATTTCCTATTTTCAAAAGTTAAAAATAAATTTTCAGTTTTTGACCTTCGGATATCAATTTTTACTTATTAGAATACCCTTAATTTCCTATTTTTAGAAGCCGAGATTTTGCTGAATTTGTTCTTAACGCCAGACAAATTTCTCTTACGACTTCGATTTCTTTTTTTCTGAATGTTCTCCATACCCTATTCTTAAAAAGTTAAATTATCATTGAATTGTTCCTTAAGTTTTAAAAAGTTCCTACTGTTTTAGAAGCTAAATTTCACACGAAATCTTTCTTAGAGTTCTGTTTTCCATTTTGCTGCTTCAGACAAAACACCATGCTTTTTTCCAGTTTGCCTGGATTCGACTTTGAAAACGCGCCTTGGCCGACCTTGAAAAAAATTCTTCACCAAGGGCTGGGCTATAATAGGGTTTACCGAAATAATAATACAAAATCATCTCAAAATAAAAGTATTTATATAACTCAATTTTATTTCAAAATTTTGAGCTTAACTAATATTTTTATTTTATGGTAAGGAATGAATTAGTGCACTCCAAAACTCGATAATAATCGTTATATCTGTAGCTACCAAATAAAAATTCGTTAAAATTATTATTATCTTTATTTTAAAAAAATGCTATCTAAATTTTTAAGAAACCATGAAATTTTTTTCAATGAGTAGCAAATAAAAATTTGTTTTTGAATTACAATAGTACATGAAAAAGATCTTGAAAGTTTGCGGTACATTAAAACTAAGAAAATACATAATTCTGAATGTTAATCAAAAATCAATCAATCAATTTATACTATTATAACATGTACATAATAGTAAAAATAAAAAAGTTATTCAGAAAAAAAAACTTGTAAAAGAATTTATTAAATAAAGGAAATATTTTTATCACCCATAAAAGAAAATACAATAAAATATTTGACATATGATCATTATAACTCAGTGGCGCAACAGCCCATGAGGGCCAAGGTCTACTGTGCCCAACTCAGTATACGCGACCTTGGGCCCTGAGGTGCACGAGCAGATGTTCCGGTCAGGTGGTCAGTCTGACGCGAAACCCTCAGTGTTAAGTTCCCAAGGAAACTTGGTACTCATTTATCAACCCACTGAGGGGATAAAAAGCTGAATCAACTTTGCCCAGCCCGGGGTTTGAACATTGGACTTGAGGTGTGGAAGCGCGATGCACTAACCACTCAGCCACTGGGTTTTTATGACCATTATACCTTTGCTTTAAATCTTAAAGAACAATTAAAATAATTTGAAAATAAAGATATAATTATTCAACAGATTCTTTGCTCTGAAAAGATTCAGAGAGGTAAATTAACAGTACCAATGTAAAATTGTAACTAATTACCCACTTTCTTTTTCCATAAAAAGGGATAATTTAATCTCCTTTTTTATTTGTCTATAAACATGTTACAAAATAATTTCTTGTCACTTTTGCTGAGACTGAGTTTTAACTCATTTATATCCCACATTATTTAATGTGGTATTATGTAGTTTACCATCAACTCATTTCACCAAATCATCAATTTCAATTGTCATTGTATGCACAAACACAACATAGTTATATTATCAATATAAAGAAGAAAATTCTGTCAGGAACTGGTCCCATATTTGCACTGATAAATATAAGCCCCATATGGACTATGATAAATTTGGCCACATTAAAAAATTCTGTGGTCCTTTTACTTGAAATTATAAACATGAATATCTTGTCATGTTGTTAATTTAACCCTGGCTAAAAAGCACTAATACAAGTTATTCCTCAACACAAAAATAGTCAAAATCCCCATTTTAACATTTAAAAAAGAATGCAGGAAAAAATAGAACAGATATTTACAAAAATTTAAATATTTTCTATTGCCAAGTTTTTCTTTATTTCATCATTACAAGAAAAACAATAAAATTCAATGAATCAAATTTGTATCAAGTTTATACTCAACAACAGCTCCCTTAACTGATAATCTACCATTAATAGAAAAATATATTTTATAAAGAAGCTTTAATTTCTTAAATAACTGAATTCTACATATTTTTACTCAAAATATAACATTTGGCAAAATATTTTTAACAGTATTTGATAAAATTAAAAAATTGAAATAATGTAGAAAATACCCCTATAAATATAAATACATGCCACATATATGAATAATACATGTATTATTCATATATGTGGCATTTAAATTATTTTATTTCCTGCAAATTTTTCACACCTTCAGGTGTTGAACATTTAAACTGGAGCACTCTATCTCTGTCGAGATCATAATCTCCTATCAGGTAAAATTTGGGGAGTTGACTTTGCTGTTCTAATTTGCCCATTTTTGTTACTATATTTGGGATATTGAATATAAACTTAATATGAATAAAATTAGTTGATTATTGGTGATATCTTTATGAAGTTAAGGAAGCGACATTATTTGTGTGTGTTCTGTTGTTTGTTCTATTTTCTGTGCCGACAGTGCGAGCGCCCCGCCACACCTTCAATTACATCAAGGAATCACAAAATACAATGGAACATAAACTTGCTATCAGTATTAAATCAATGCATTCTTTACTCTCTGATTGCATTCAATAAAAATCTCATTTTCATACAACAATTACATTAAGAACAATCATCTAAATGTAGAAAAATACACGAACGCAGTAAAAAGGACATTCTTTTATAGTTTTAAATACTCATAATTCTATAAATTATACAATCACATAACAAAATCTAGCAAGAAAGATTTTTTTTTTGCAAGCAAACTCTTCAATAGCACACACACACATTGTTTTTAGTCTCAAAGTTACTATTTAAATAAAGTGAAATATATATTAAAACTCATATAAATTCAGTACTTATGTATCAACCAATTTCAACAAATTAAAAGACATCACCAACATGCAGCCAATAGCAGAAAACCTTTCCCTTGTGTATATTCAAACACAATAACAATGACATATATTTTTTTTTCTAATTTGGAAGAATTGAGGTTTGGTTTGGGAAGATTAATTATTATTTGACCACAGTATAATCTACTGCATAATTGGTCAGATCCTAGCATGGCCCCCTTATTTGGCAGTCCTGAAAAATAAAGGAAAATAGTAACCCTACTCAGATTGGAATTTAGTTTTTTGATGGTCATCTTTGACAGTTGTGTATAAGATTTTTCTAGAAAACAAAAAGTGAAGGAAGGAGTGGATTTTTTCCCCGAATAAAACAGTTGAGGAAAGAATGTTTGTTAGAGAGAAAGGGAGATGCATTAATTAATTCGGACGTTTTTTCTCACTTTTGTATTTTAGAAGCACACACACACAATGGTTTTTTTCTGTTTTCTTCTTGTGATAAATTAGTAGGATTTTTCTTTCCAAAATCCGTCCATACCATAAAATCCGTCGTATAACATGCAAATTTCAACCTGCAATTTTTAATTTTTAGGTATATTTGGCATATAACATGCACCCCCCTTTTTTTACGAAGAAACCTGAAATATTTGTGCACAATGATCAACAAGTCATTTATTAGAAAAAAATAGTATACTTTGAGAACTACACTCTTTATGTTCACAAGTAAAAAAAAATGTCATTCCTTTTAAATAAACAGAATTTCAATTCATGTAGAAGTCTAATTTTTTTTCTATGCTTATCTTTCTTTTATTTTTAAAGCTATCATTTTTATACCTGGCATACAACCCACACCCATAAAGTTTGATCTTATATTTTGTGTTAAAATTGCGGTTAAATGCTGAATTTTATGGTATTTTTAATTTCAGTGAAGAAAAAATAAAATTTAATCTTTTGTTATTCCTTGATAATTTTAAAAATAACTGCAAAATTGAATTGATAAAATTGGTTGAAAAAAATTCAAGCAGAAAAGACGTATGACAAAAACTACATAGTTTTGAAAAAAATACTTTATCCTTAATCACTTTTAATAATTCTGAGCAACAATAAATCAAATTACAAAATATATTTCATTTGTATAAAAATGCTATTACATAAATTTATAAAAGAATTATTTTTTTTAAAAATATATGAATTACTTCATAGCAATGTGGTTAAAAAAAATCTTTACATTAGATTTCTCACCGCAAATATGAAATATACTGAATTTTAAAAAAATATTTAACATAACTTTTCCCACAAATGAGCTTGTTCCTAAGTCAAAGCCACTAATCATTCAACAATTGGCACCTGCGAGACAAAAGCAAATTACTTTGTCAGCCAATAATTCCTTATGGTATTTAAAAGTAACAACTAATGTATTATTTTGTTTCTGAATCAGACAAAGCATTTGGCGACAATTTTTGTTAAGTAAAAATGGTCAACAGGATAAACATGAGGGAAAAAAAATGAAACCCAATAATGGAATTTCATATATATAGAAATATATTTCTTATATATGATGGTACAAAATACAAGTTTTTCTATCTCAACTATTCATTTTAACTCTATATAACTATTTCTAACCTTTAAAAAAACACTAAATTTCGAACTGAAATTTCAATTCACAAAAGTTAATAAAGAAATAAATCTTATTTAAGAAATTAAGCTGAAATGCAATTTATAATAATGAATACTTTTCGTACTTTATTAGAAATTTCATTTATAAAAATAGCTTATCAGATTTCTTTAGAAAGCAGCAATATATTTTATTAGTTTCGGTTCAGATTAGATAAATATTTATTTTCCTAGAAAATTCTTTTCTTTTGATCACAATATCAAAATACAGAATATTCATTATGATATAATGACTATCAACATCCCCATAAGAATTTAAAGGATAAACGTGTCATGTACAGTCACATAATACTGAACAACAATTAATAAAAATTCCTATCACTACTCAATTCCATAATAACAGTTCATATCACATAGAAACACTGGGTAACATCACAGTATTACAGATTAAATCCACTGGGTAGAATTCTGAATGTCTACTCTTCACTGCCAACTGATTGAACCAATCACCAATCATTAATTCTGTTTCATCAGATATTTTCTGAGGAACACTAAAGGAAAACAATTCACATTCATTCTTGTTGTTATCAACAGTTACCTGATGCACTTTCAAAGGTATCATTGAAAGACACAAAAATTCTATGTCTGGAGTCTGAGGTGTGTACCAGTACAACACTGGGTAACTGAGAAGAAATCCAAATAAGGTAGTAAGGTTAACAAGTGGACTTTTCACCTCAAAAGGCACATCAATGTGCTCATGAAATTTTTTTAAAAAAGCTTCAACTGTCTCCAAAACTGGTGCAAGGGCTCTCCACTTTTCATCTTTGGAGACGATAAGTGCAGGCGAGGATTTGGAGTTGGAGACATCGACGACACTGACATTTTCTACTTGAAAGCTATTCAGGTAGTTTTTAAGATATGTGTAATGGGTTACAAAAACAGTGTCATCGATGGAAAAAGCACTTAAACATGATTTCGTTAAGCCCAGGGCATGTAGTTTTTTCAAATATGCACGTATTTCGGAAATGTCCGCAGTAAAAAGATCCCACAAATAACAGGGTTTTATTTGTTTATCAACAGCTTGAATATTGATAAGAACGTTTGAAAGATGCCTACGGGCAACTCTTTTATTTTTAAATGACATATGGATGGAATAAAACTTAACATTAAAGTCAATCGAAACGTATAACAGGATTATGTGACACTTGAAAAGAAATGTTGCAAAAATACAATGCCGTGGGATCCACACGCGTTTACGGCGTGGCGTTAAAGAGAGGTCATATCGTTAATGTGCTCTCGCTTCCAGCTTTTCTCTTCAGCACGCTCTCATTGGCGGATGTGTAATGAAGAGAGAAACATTCTTTTAAAGCCGCCCAACCAGTACAGTGGTTAGTAACGCTGACTGAAGAGCTCTAGGACCTGAACTAGGGCAGTAGGGAACTAGAACTTCTTTTTTCTCATTTTCATGACAATGCATGAAAATGGGGGAAAAGAAGTTCTAGTTTTGAACCGAGCGCCAAACAAGTGGCCCCCGATTTCGACAGAGCCGTAACTCCAGAACTTACACGAACAAAGACCACCTGTCGATAGCACGGGTCAAGTTGCGTCTACATATTCAATTTAGTGGCTCTGAGGTCAAAGAGGGGCCCACAGGTTACCATGCATTTGTAGTGATACAATCTATATTGCATTTGTAGTGATACAATCTATATAAGCTAGTAAGCAAGTTACTCGGTTTTGGACCCAAAGGTCCCGGGTTCTGTCCTACCAGGATAAAAACGCGCCACTTCACATTTATTAACTCGCTTTATTGTATGTCTGCTCGGGTGGAATTTTGTAATTGACTTAAAACTAACTACCTGATGAGCTAGAGACTTGAAATTTGGACTATAGCTCAGAAGTGGATGACAATGCATGGAAATGTGAAAAAAGAAGAGAACGCGCGAAAAAGACGGGGGGAAAAAGAGAACAAAACAGCAGAAATTTTAAAAAATGAAGAATGACTTTCACTGCATGTTTTAAATTTTTACCCGATACAATGTACTAAATCGCGTTTTTATTGATTTGTTTGTTTTTTCGATAAAAATTTTGTAATGGATTTATGACTAACTTCTCGATCAGCTGTATACTTCAATATAGATCAAATCTGACGGACAGAAGATCAGAATATATATATATATATATATCGATTTTATACATTTTGTCTAAACAAACCATTGAAGAATCGAATGTACATCCATGGACAACAAATTAGCTCACCAAGGAGTCGTCAAAATGAAACGAAATTTTACATACGTAATGACTACTGTGATATAAGTAAATGATTGGAAAATCAAAGAAAAAGGATCATTTATTTCAGAGAAAAAGGCAAAAGAACGGAGGATTTAATACCCTGTTGAACCCCCTCCAACACGAATGCGTGATATGATACGATCGGGCATTGAGGCATACAAGTTCTGTATGATGTCTTGAGACATTTCGTTCCATATTTGCTGTAACCTTGCCTCCAGTTCGTGGGATGCCCAACACGCCGTCCCAAATGATCTCAGACATGCTCGATTGGAGACAAATCTGAGGATCAAACAGGCCAAGGAAGGGTAGTAACAGTGCGAAGACAGTCTTGTGACACCCTAGCCGTGTGAGCCTGAGCATTGTCTTGTTGAAAAATGGCTCCTGGGAGCCGTTGCATGAGTGGTACCACATGTGGTTGCAGGATGTCATGTACATAGCTGTCATGGTGCCACGGATCAATACTAGGGGTGACCATGTATTGTAGGCAATGGCAGCCCATACCATCACACCAACTGTGGGAGCGGTGTGTCGCTGTAAAGCAAAGGTAGGATTGAGGTGCTCACCACGGAGTCTCCACACACGAACACGATTGTCATCACTGCTGAGATTGAATCTGGATTCATCCCTGAAGGTGACCTGGTTCCATTCCACTGCAGTCCAGTTTCCTCTTGCGCGGCACCACTCCAAACGAGGCGTCAATGGTTGGGCATCAAGGGCAGCACACGTAATGGGCACCGCGATCCCAAATGTGCTTCAGCCAGGTGCCTTTGTATGGTTCGAGAAGACTCAGGGGCTCCTAGTGAAGGTTCTACCTGTACCTGGATAGCGGCCAATGAAGCAGTTGGCTGTACGCGTACATTCTTATGATGTGGCAATCTTCTCAATGACTGGTCTGTCGAGGGCTTCCTGTGAGCCTGGTTTTCGTGTAAATGACATCTTTCGGATCCACTGGTCCCAATACCTCCGCACAACATAATCACAGTGGTCTAATTGACGAGCTACTCGCCTAGCTGACCACTCAGCTTCCATCATGCCGATGATGGCTCCCTCTGAAACTGCGACAGCTGCTCATATTGTCTTCGAAAACGGCGTAATTGTATGTCAACATCAACACTTCCTTTTTAAACGATTCAGCACTCCTAAAAAAGCTTTGGTTACCTGTTTTATACTCCACGGAGAACGTGATTAAACGCCCTCTACCGGCTATACGTAATGCGCAATCACGCTACATTTCTCATCATTTGCATATTTCCCCGACATGTACCTTCATGCCAAATTTCGTTACGATCCCGCAATTATTTCTTAGTGCGCTATTTTTTTTTGTCCATGATTGTACAAATAAATGTTCCCAATTTCCTTTCTTTACTTAAATGCCGAACCGGCAAAACTTTTCATTTGGCGAAAAAGATCATATGGGTGATCGCCAAGCTCTAATTCACCGAGGAGGCAACATAAAATTTAACATTTAAACTATCGGATTTGACATTGATTGTTTTTAATATTTGAATATAAGTTTTATAAAAAACTAGCCGTTCCCCACCCGCTTCGCTGGGTATTTCAAGATGTTACATAATATATACTGTTTATTTATATATATATATATAAATTATTGATATCTAAGCCCTAGCATTAAGAATTCGATAATATTGAAAAATATAATTATACCTGTAACTCTCGACTCTTGATATAAAAATTGGCAAGACTTCTAATTTGTATTTTTTAAAAATCTCTAAAATTAAAGTATAGAATGATGTTTGCACTTTCTCTATAACCAAGTGGATTTCATCAAAGCCAATTTTTGTGTGTGTGGTGGATCTCTACTCTCCGTCATATAAACATGCAAGATAAATTTCAAGTCTAAATTTAATAGAATAAAAACGAAGTTTTTACTATCAATACCCTCCATAATTCCGTTGAGAGTCGTTCTCCAATATCACTGCTCTTAGCAGATTTCAATTTAACAAAAGGAAAATGCAAGCCAAATTCCATTATTATAGTCCTTGTAGTTCGAAAAAAGGAATTCTTTTTGTCAGAACGTCCCAGAATTCCTCTACTCCCCCATGAGTTGATTCCCGTCAAATGCATTCATAGTGGATTTTCATCAAAAGAAACATGCTTAATAAATTTCAAGTACACAGGTCTAACAATTCTAAAACAGGATTTTTTCCCTATAACTTCCCTTCACCCCTCCTTGGGTGTCTATTTTTATTTTACTCTTTGTTTGAGGAACTCTATTCCATGAAAGGAACATGCCTACCAATTTTCAAGCAGGTAGATCGAATAGTTTAATAACGGAAATATTTATCTATTACCGACCCTTAATCCCCCGAAATGAAATTTGGGGGTTAATTTTCGCGAGACCCATTTTATAGCGGTTCTGTACTGAACGAAAGGAATATGCTTACCAAATTTCAAGACTGTACGTCTAATATCTTAAAAATGAGAATAATTATCTATAACACCCCTTGAGCCCCCGCAACGCCACTTGGGGGTCTGTTTTCACAAAACCGATTTTGTAGCGGATATCTACTATATATGAAAGGAATCCGCGGGAAATCTTCATTAACGTGGGCTGGATTTTCTACCGCCAAATTCTCTTTTCTAGCCGAAGATCGATCGCCAAGGCGTATCCTTGAGAGGAACCGGTTTGTAGTAACCATATGCGATACGATTCTCCTCAGACAAAACTCGGCGTAGTAATACATTGTATTCCTGACATTCCGGTTTTCATTTCAGTGTTGATGTTTTCTGAAAATATTACCAGTATAATTTAAAGGGTAGGTTAAACGATTTCTCGAATTCACATTTTAAACTTTTTTATCTCAAAATGAGATTAAAAAAAAACTTTATGTACATGACAACTAAGTTAAATTTCAAGTTTTTTCTTTTCAAAGCAAAGAGTTATTATTTAAATTCGAAGCTATAAATTTCATTATTTTTATAAATACGAGGCAAGTATCAAATGAAACATAGTTTTAATTTTTTGCCAGAACAAAGGAAAATAATTATTTATAATTATGAAAAAACACACATTTTAGTACAATCAGTGCAGATTGTCTAGTCAAACTAATCCAAAAATCTCAAATATCTTACTATCCTAAATATCTATTATTTGTTTTATCTCATCATTACCTTAATTTTTAAAGAGATAATCACTCAGATTTTTCGAAATAATCGAATGCTTTTCTGAAAAAATTTTCTTCCTTTATATATATTCAGAGATGATTTATTTTTTTAAATCATACATTATTTTATATTGGGTTTTTTTAGCTATAATAGTTATAAGGGTTTTATTACAGTTTGGAAGGGAATATATACTTATATACAGTACAATATCTTACACATTTCATAATTTTCATTATATTTCTCTTTTTTTTTAACTACAGATTTTCGAAAAAATAGCGATTTACAAAAAGTTGTTGATATTGCATGAGTTCCTGAATAGTATAAGAAAATTCATTTCTGCTCCTGATAATAAAAGTGGCCGCGGTAACCTAGTGGTCAAGTTAACGGACTCGTGGTCGGTGTGTCATGAGTTCGAGCCCAATACCACTGAAGACCCGCATTGTAAGGGGGCAATGCATAAAAAATCTATCGATGCTTAAACGTTCTCTCGTTGGTGTGGTGTAGAAGTTAGGAGAGGGGTTGCCAGCTCAGGTGTTGTCCTCGTCACTTGACCGTGGTTCAAAATTACGAGGTCCAAAAACCCTCGAGTAGCTGAATAGCGTAATGCTAATATTTATTCACTCAAGATAATAAATGTGTTGAAAATAAATCTCGGATTATCCACGTATAATAAAGCTAGAATTTTCAACTACCAAAACATCACGGTTTCTAGGATTGCTGGAAAGGGGTGACTGTAAATTGATATCTTTGCTGCACCACTTTGAATGAACAGGAAATTCATCAATCAAGAGTTCATTAGGGATACAAACATATTAATCTTAAATTAAGATTTCAAAATTTAGTATTTTTTTATGAAACTAATCAAAATAAAAACTCTAGAATTAACTAATGTCTTTTTGAATCCTCCTTGATATTATTCCTTTTAATTACTTTTACAACTTTACATACATATGTGTAAAATAATTAAATGATTTTTTTTTTTCTAAACAGGACATAAGATGTAAAAATTCTTTTCATTGAAAATGAGTGATTTCCATTTTGTACAATTTATATTTCAATATTTAAACCATATGAAACTACAATTATAGCAAAAGTTATAATTGACATAGTTTAAATATCCACGTAAAAATTAAAATAGAATTGAGACAATGATGAAATAACAAAATTTATGTGCTCTTAATCCACTGTTTTCTAATAAAAGTTGATAAACATTTAAAAACATGTAATCTCAAGAACTTGGAAAATGATTTTAAAAATATCATATTATGTCTGAAGGTTGAATATATTATGCCAATTGCAAAATTTTAAAATGAATGTTGAAAAAAAGAATATGTTCTGGTTAAACACTTTTCTCCTTGCAAAACAAGAATGAATGTTTTAATCAACACGACTTAGATTTTTTCAGAGGTCATAGTCAATTTTTAAAAAATGATAGCATTAATTTTTTGATTTGTTTAAAGATCATAGCCAATAAAAATATGATTAATAGCATTTTCTTAATTTCAGAACTTAAAACAAAATCAGTAAAAAAAAAGTATCAAAAAATATAAATTAATTCAGTGCTTTTCAAACTGTGGGGCGCGCCTCTCCAGTGGGGTGGGATAACCCTACAAGGAGGGTGCGAGCATGTCGGAAATAAAAGATTAATTAAGAATGTATCTATATATTAATTTATTGAAAGAAAGCAAAGGAAAAAAAATTCTGATATAAAAATTAATCAAATATCCATGTACACTGTTATAATATACTTATAAATTGTACAGTACAATACATTTAATAATAAATTTATCTATATTAAATTAAGAACAAGTTTAATAATTACTACCGACTTCCTTGAGCTTGCTATATACAAAATTTAATATATCTTGATAATTTGTGTTATTTATAATTATAGTCGTATTGTAATTTCAGCGTCAAAGTACATTATTATTGCTTTCAATACAATGTTATTGTATGGGGGGGGGCGATGAAAATTATGATTGAAAATTGGGTCGTCAATATTTAAAATTTGAGAAGCACTGAACTTATTGGTAAACTTTTTATTTTAGATTATCATACATGGTATGATTTATAGCATACCATATTCGATTGTGTCATATGTAACATCTACGTACTAAAGTATCATTGAATTTTGTAGATAGGATGCAAAAATGAGAAAAATTTATGAAATTAATATACTTAACTATTAATCATTTGTAAGAAAATAAAAATTAACTGGATTTTTTATTTCTCATATAAAATTTTTTTTTTTTTTTTTGACATAATACTGTGTAACTTTTACCTTCAACATTAAAATTCTGTAAAATATAGAGTATGTTGTACAGAAATCATTAATATAAAACATTATCTTGTAGATTATTACACACAAATTCAAATGTTTAATATTATTCAGTCAACTATATAGAAACATATCTTTTGCGAAAAAAAATTCACAGGTCATAAAAAACAGAAATTTTTTTGTTGAATATTTTTTATATGCCACGAAAACAATAAATTAACTTTTAATTTTTTCGTATTCGTTTAATTAACAATCATTGCATTCTTTACCGTCTAATTGATTCGATCAGCTGAACTATTTTTTAGCACTTGAAAGCAATTAATCGTGTAAATGTAATTCAAGAATTGGCTCTGTGCATTAAATATCTAAATTCTACGAGGACATAATGTTTAATTATTTAAAGAAATTTAGAAGTGATACTTTAAATTTATAAGAGGACATTTTCTTTCTAAACTTATAATAATCAAATTTATATTATTTGAAGACTCCTAAATTTCTTTGCGTATTCAAAGAAAAAAAAATTCTTTGTGTTCATCTTTAAATTTGACCTTTTTTTTTTTTTTTGCTAAATCCTATGTTTTATTTTGCAGAGTTTCTTGATGAAATTATCCATTCGAGTATCTTGATAAAAAAATATTTAAAACTCGTTTATTAAGTCAAACACTTTTTTTATGCGAAACATAATTATTACAAAAATATATTAACAAACTTTATATAAAGTTTTTTTAATGCTTCAGTTTTATTTATTTATTTTACTGTTTATTTTATGCTTCTACATACAAAATACTATGTTTAATTAAATGTTTGGAAATTCTACATCGTCTGAGTTTTTTACGTATGTTTTAAATTTTGATTTTTAAAAATTTAAATACTTTTGGTTAATTCCTTATAGTGATTGCGGTAACCTTGTAGTTATGGTCACGAACTCGAGGCTGGAATGTCTCGGGTTCGAGTCCTGGTGCCACAAGGGACCCACCATGCAGAGCAGGCCGATGTACATTGAATCCGTAGAGGCTCAATGTCTTCCCGATGATGTGGTGTGGCAGTTAGGAAAGGGGGTTGCCAGCTCATATTTTAGTATAATCAGTAAGAATTTCTAGTCAACATATAGTAAGACTGGATCTAATCTAGAAATTTTATATCTCTTACTATTCTAAATGTATTATTTGTTTTATCTTTATCATTATCTTAATTATTAAAGGAGATAATCTCTCATATTTTTAGAAATAAACAACTTTAGTTAAAATTTTTGTTTCTTACAAAATCAATACTTTGAATTTTCCTCCATTAAATTTATTCACAGCTAATTTATTATACACAAAGATTAACTCATACAAAGTTTTTTCGATATAATAGTTAAGAGATATATTTTGGAAGTGAATATATACTTGCAGTATGGTATTTTGTTTCATATTTCTCATTGCTTTTCTCTTTTTTTTATTAATAGTTTTTCGAAAAAATAAAGATTTACAAAAAATTGTTGATAGTGCGTAAGTTAGTGAATATAGTTCAAGAAAATTCATTTCTGCTCCAGATAAATGTGTGGAAAATAAATCCTGAATTATTCACGTATAATTAATTTAGATTTCTTAACTACTGAAACATCATGACTCTTAGACAGGATTCCTGAAAGAGGGATAAAATGGATATTTTATTTGTATTACTTGACTTAACAGGAAATTGATCAATCATCGATATAAATATATTTATCTTGAATTAACATATCAAAATTTTAACATTTATTTATAGAACAAACTAAGGCAATTTAGAACAAAGGATTTTAGAGGTTTGCTAGTGCCTTTTTCAAATTTCTTTATTCCTTAAAATCCTACATGATCTTTTTTTTTATTGTATCCAGTTAAGGGAAATTTATTAAAGCTCTTGCTTCATTTAGTAAAACACTTCTATATACATGTGTGTAAAATAATTAAATGATTTTTCCCCCTAAACAACATATAAGATGCAAAAATTCTTTTCAATGAAAATGTGTGTGTGTGAGCTTTTAATTTTCCGTTCATAATTGGGAACGAACAAAAATATTGCGATTAGAAATATTTACAAATATGAACATCCCTTTTATTTTTTTTTTGTACAAAACTGAACATAATAATTCTTCTGATCTTTCATGTTTAGAAAGATACCGTTTTGAGGTCAACAAATCTAGTACTGTTTTTGCGGCATGGTCCAAAAGATTGAAAAAAAGGGGAGTGTCCCCCCTTTTGTTAAGAATTGGAAAGTGGTTCAAATATTTGAAAACTATCCTTCAAGTTATACTGAGAATTTCTTTTTCTTTTATTTTTGTTGCTTCGCTACTATAGTTCACTTTTTGTCTGAAAATCATCAGTTTAGAAAACTTTTTTTTTTTACCAGTCATTTTATTGTAAGCGATCTAAAGTTTTAATTAAATATCTTCAACAAGTACGAAATATGAAATATTATGAGTTTTGTTCAGTGATTAATTATATAAAAATACTAGCCGCGGGGGGTATAACGGCTAGTATTTGAACTGATCAACTGAATTTGTTTCACTTGTTAAAAAAAAGTCCTCTGTTAACAACAAATGAAATCTATATTTATTACAATTGAAACGAAATGCTTTAATTTTCATACCAACTAAAAAAAATTTACGAAGCTTGTATTCCTTTTTTTATAAACTATGTGTTACTTAGAAAAAGCCACAACATTTTAAATTTCACAAACAGCAAAAAAAAAAACAAAAAAAATTCAAATTTACTTATTTAAATTTCTAATACTCTTATCCTTATGAGAAAATAAAATAATTTTGAAAGGTAAAAAAAAAGTCAATTTTTGAAAACACTAATCTAAAATAAAGTTCAAGTAATGATCAGTGCATATAATTTGCACAATTTAGCCAATTAAAAAACACACATAAAAGCTAATTACCTAATCACTTACATATTTTTCAAAAATTTTATAATGCTATAAAATCAAAGTATTGAAAAATTAGGAATATAAAATGTTTGCATTATTTTTATATAGTTTGACAAAGTTTAATATTAAAATATGCTCTGATATTAAAACATTTGAAGTAGCAAATGTGCTTAAATAAAGTTAAAGCTTTTCAGTAATTGAATTTGAATTTAATTGAAGCGTTCGCACGAAAGATGAAAAATATACATGTTAGATGGATTGGCTATTGAATGACTTTTGGAAGAAAGTTGTCCCATATTCATTGTATCGCTAAAAATTATTCAACATTTCTTAAACCTAAAAATTAAATTTTAAATAATAGTAATCAAATAGTGTTATTAATTAAAAAACAACAAAAATGGACAACTAATTTTATAAATTAATTTAACATTGAAATTTAAGAACATGGGTTCTTTTGGCTGCAGACTTCAAATTTATATGCAATCACATCTCAGCTAGGATGTTTAATTTGTATTTTATTAACTACCACACAACATCATTCGAGAAATTTGAGATCCCGTTTCTTATATTAAGTCGCACTTGCAGAATTTCACAAAGGGAATTCTTGGTAAAATCAGGATTCGAACCCATGACTAATCTTTTAAACTGCGACCCATTAAAAAAGATAAAAGCTATAGAAATACCTTATACGAAGTAAAAATAGACGTGAAAACTAAATACTATGTAGAATTTTCCCTTAGAATGTAGATTCTTATAAATAGGTCTGTACTGCGGAAATCTATCACGAACTGCAGTCTTTTAATGTATAAAAGAAAGTAGAAATGGAAACGACTGATTTTATAAGCATAAAAAAAAACTAAACTTTATTAAAAATAGATTTCTTTGAATGAAAAATAAATTGATTAATTTGAACATACCAAATTGTATTAAAAATCTTTAAATTTCATATGAATTTCATTAAACTTACCAATAATTTTATTTTATATAATTATTCCACTTAACAAATGGTTAGAAATTTGTATTGTTTTTAATATAACAATTATAAATCAAACAGAATGTTTTTCGATAGAATAAAATTACTTAATTAAACCAACACTTAAATTAAGCCTTTTAAATTCATTAGAATTTCATGCTTCAGAAAATAATGTAGGCAAAATGTAGATTCTTCCTTCAAATTGACACAATATATGTAGAGAGAGACCTTACTTTTTTTGCTTTTAAATTAGTATTAATGATGCATAATTCACACACATTCTTGCATTTCTTGGTATAAATATTCTCGTAGAAAAAAAATTTAAGTATTCGAATATTCTTTTTTCAAATTTTTCATAAAAATGACACCTTTAAATTAACGAATGCTTCATTTCATAGAGAATGTGATGACTACGGGGCATTTTCCAATTCCATGAATATTATTATTGACAAATCTTAACACGTTCACCAGATCAAATAGCAACATAAACCGTCAGAATAAGCTGTTTTACAATAAATAAAAATACCTATGATAGTGGGTCTCATAAAACAAAAACGTGACTTTAATTTTAAAAAAAAAATTAATCAAGTGGAAACTAAATTTTACCCGTTTAACAGATTTATTTACTAAATTTAATGAGGTTAGTTTGTACTTACAAGGGGACAGCATGAATTTTATTAAAACAAGAACTATTTCAGCATTTCTCGCCAGATCAGCTAAAGAAGGATAATACTAGAGATCCCGAATTTTATCAATTGGACACAGACAATCTGTCAGGACATATTAACCTAAGTTCAACAGTTAAATGCCTTTAATTCAGATTTTGAAACCAGGGTTGAGAATGCTTTAACTATGGTAATACCACAATCGGCAATGGATTCATATGGTCACATTGAAGAAAAAATGTCACATTACAATAGGGACTGATCATAATGACCTCTAACGAAGGTCTTAAAGTTTAGAAACAGATGTCAGGAATTTTGGCTTTAAAAAGTGAAACCTGTTATTAGTCCCGAACTATAGAATATCGCGAGGAAATTTCAAATTGCTTTTCCGAATGTGAAGGAGTTTCAGCACAATGTTGCCTATCTCCAAAAACTAAAAAAAAAAAAAAAAAATTGAACACTACTAACAGAGGAGATTTAAGGTTAAATCTGACAAAATTGATACCAAATGTTGAAAATTTGATATTGTAACACCAGATTCTCCCATTAAAATCATTTGTTTATTGTTTAGTTATTTTATTTAACAGTATTTTTTATTAATTAACTTTTAATTTAATTAATTCACAGTGATTTTTAAATTTTAAACACTATACTTCATTACAGTTAGAAATTTAATTCTTTGAACGTAGGGGTAGTAGTACCAGCTGTCAAAAAGACAGTTAAGTTGATAAATTTGCAAAAACTCAATATTAATTAAGCAGGGGTCTATCCCAAACATTGCCCCCTGAAAAACATGACAAGGGGTCTATGAGACAAAAAAGCTTGGGAATATATGTTTTGAAGAGTCCAGCAAAAAACAAATGATTTATTACATATATAGTGAAAATCACTTAACACGAAACTGAAGGGACTGAAATATTTTTTTGAAGAATTTTGTTAAAAGAATTGCGTGTTAAGAGATAGTACAAAAAAAAAAACATATCAACAAAATTAAGTTTATCAGAGCTTATTTTATCTACATCGAAAGTATATGCATGTATTTCATAAAAATCAGTGAAACAAAAACATTCACAAGAATTAAATTAAAATTAATACAAAATTTTAAAGTTTTTTGAAAAACAAAACATTTATTGAGTTTTTGGAAAATAATCTAATATTTTTCTTTGCATTGGCTTTTTTAGCATCAAACTGTCAACAAAGTGTTCGATGTCGTTCATTTTGTTATTCATTTCACCATTGAAATGCGTGTGTGTGTCTTAAAACTGCGCACACTTTGTATTGTGTTAAGATAAAAGCACTGCAAATTTCTAAATCTTTAGTGAAAAAACAAATATGAAAAAAAAAAAAATGTTTGTAAAAAGTCACGCAATTAAAATATGTTACTATCTGGTATTTTCAAATCAGGCCATATATTCAAGGGAAATCTACACAATCTTTCATAATACTTATTATCTAATGTCTTAAATTTAATCATTTGCATTTTTTTTCAACTATCTTTTATAAACTAGGAAACTGCATTTCATGAAAGGCTTCTGTAATATACTCCTGGGTATAAAAAGCTGCACTTTGAGCAATAATCCTATATGTTTAATTAGAACATTAATTTTTATTTTATATTAAAATATTTTTTGTATCTTTTATTGTTTTTTAAAGAGCCGCAGCTGAGTTGTGATTTGAATTTTGATTTTAGCAAAGGTCTATCATGTGAAACTCTGCACGTGCTAATTATAACGTGAAACGGGTGGTATTGTGTACAAGTTAGGATAATACTAGTTAGCGACCCAATTTATGTGCCACAGTGGTTGTCAAGCTTTTTAAACTCACGTAATCCTTAGAACTATAAGGTATTTTCAGGACGCTCCATTCCACACACACACAAATACTATAAAGAATGCAATTAAAAAAATGATATTTTGAAGTAGATCAACATGTTATAGGTACTTCATGTAAAGACAATTTTTAAAAAAAGTACTATATTTTTCATCAAAATTTTTACTGTTATTTTTCAATATAATTTATAATCACTAGTAATATTAATTTGTGATCTAAGTAATACTTACTCATGTGTTATATTCAGTAACTAGAATATGTGCTTGTTATACAAACTGTTAAAGTCTAAATCTATTGAAATCATCTGCAATCACATTTCATATTCTCTCTCAGTGTTTCATTTTTTTTCTTATATTTTGTTCTTTTTTTTCCCGCAGATACATTCAAAAAATGTTTTTTCCATTTAAATGGCATAGTTTTGAAGGGTATTAAAATTTTAAACTGTGAAACAAATCCCATG
>BMAO01011431.1:0-15565 GCA_019973975.1 Trichonephila clavata | reverse complement strand
TTACACAAAATTGGTAACACTATTCTCTGAATATGAATAATCTGTAAGAGACCCTGAAAGTTATAGGACTTTCGGAAAAGTTAAAGATGTTTAAAGAAACGATATCTTTTTTGCGGAAGCAAGAAATTAATGTCAAAACTATTTTAAAAAGACAGAAAGCAACAATGTCCTTTTCCATTTCTTTAGTTCTGTTCTTTTTTTTTTCCATTTTAACTCCCATAACCACATGGTTTCGGTGTTGTAAGTATTACTCATTTCTACCTTAAATAAATCATTTTCAGAAGAACATTTTTTTCGTTCTATTTTGTTGTGATTTAATTTTAAAAAAAGTGAAGATTGCATATTCAAGATTGGATGGCGAAAAAAGTCTTTGCATTGAGAACCATTACATATATACAAGAACGAAAAGAAATTTTGGGCGCTTCAAGAAGTAATTAAAAAACAAACTATGTAAGCTTTTGAAAGCAAAACAGCTGTCATAGAAACTTCGAACAAGTTACCCTGTTCAGTAGCTCACGATACAATGACAGCTATCAATAGAATACAAAGCAGGATTATAAAGAACAGTTTTAATAAAGTTCTGCTGCTTCTAAACCGTACTAGGGTTTCTGAACAGATAATCTAAATCACGAAGTGAATCGATTTGCTGTAGAGTAAATACTAATCATCCGAATCTAAGTTTTATAAATTGTTATGCACTCTATTTTTTATGCTGGCTATGGAACTCGATCATCGTTTCCTCTCCTGAGTGGATAACTTAGTGGTCATGGTCACGACCGTGGCCCGCATTGTAAAATCTTAGACTGTAGTCCTGATGCAACAGAAGACCCGCCGTGTATAGGGGTTGATGCTCGTTAATCTATTGATGGCTCAAAGTCCTTATATTATCATAGTGTGAAAGTTAGAGAGTGGGGTGCTAGCTCAGATATCGGCATCGTCACTTGACCATGGTTTGTCACCAATGGCCCTCACGTTGCTTTAAAGGGCATTCCCTGCCTCTCCTTACAGGATCTAAATTATAGTCTGCAAAATATTGTTTTGAGATTATGATTTGAAAGTGAATAGACACTTTTAACGCCCCCGTGAAACAAATCAAATAGAGCTGGGGGGTTCTGTTCTAAATAATTTTGCGAGTAACTTTACTCAACTTTTAAAACAAGTTTGTTTTAAATATTGTTGATCTGAGGGGAAATCAATTGGCTATTTTTGAACAATGTAAGCCTTTACTCGAATGTTATGGAAATATGATAATACTTTCTAATTAAAATTACAAAACGTGCAGTAGAAAAAAAAATTCTCTAAAAGGCTTTGAAAACGATGTCTGTGCTAAAATTCATATAGGTATTTTACGAATATCATTCTGAAAAATATTTACCGTTAATAATGATAACATTAACGAGAATTTGTGGTGTTTATGAAAGGTATTGTTTTTGTTGAATCATGGTTTCTAATCTTGGCACCACTGAAGACTCTCAGTGTAAAAGGATGTAAGCATGCTAAATCTTTTAAGACTCAGAGGCGCCACATTTGTATGGTGTGGAAGTTTGAAGAATAGGGTGCTACCTAAATTGTTACATTCGTCTCTTGATCGAAATTAGAAATTGCAAGATCTGTCGCGAATAGTCCTCGTGTTGTTTTAAAATACAAACTTAATAAACAATCAATAGCGCTAAAGAGCACTTTTTTTCTTTTGTGATTTTGAAATCACAAAGGAATGCTTACGAATTTGTCTTAGTCAAACAATTCGAATTGAAAAAATGAGGAGAGTATCAAATTCAATTAAATAAGGCTCTATTTTTCGGTATGTAGCATTTAAAATCATGTAAATAATAATAAAAAAAATATTATCAAAATAAACTTGTGCATGGAATATATATATAGTATTCTTAAACGGCTATTTTACTACTTATTTTAAACTATGTATGCTACACATTTAAATTTAATTAAGATCTGACTTGTTATGAATTATTTTAATTTTATTTTATAATAATTTAAAAAACTAACCAAAAACGAGTTGTATTAAAGGCAAGCTTGTATGGTATATAATATTTAAAAAAAAACGGCAAAAAGCAAAAGAAAAACTAAAATACGCAATGAAATGTCTTTTGTTCTTTAGACTGAAAATTAAATTAAGTTTTGCAGATCATACAAAGAAGCTTTATTTACACCAGAGGTCGGCAACCTTTTAGCTGTGGCGTACAAAACCAGTCTACCAATATGATTCAGTATGCCATACAGTAGGACAATTTTGGAATAATTCGATTCCTGCGATAATACATGCAGAGTTAGAAAATAGAGGTCAATAACATAGATTTACAGTTTTATTATGATTAATTTTGCATCATTCAAAGATATTTTTTAACATAAAAACAAACAGCATAAACGATAATTTCTTCAGCAAAAATAAAAACAAATTAGAGTTATCTTAATTAGAGTTAAATAAAAAGGTAAACAAAAGTTTTGATGCGAACTTAGTGCTTGCACCGCTCTACTTTTATATTGCAAAATATCAGAAATATAACTTGTGACTTTCATTTTGACACGATTTTGAGTATTCAGTTGTTAAACAATTTCTTTGCCGATTCAAAAATATTTTTTATAAAAGGAAGGATTTTTTACTTAGATATGTTGAATCAAAGGGATAAGCAGAGAGAGAGAGTACATACAATTTTCTCTCTTCAAACAATTAATCTCTCCTGCAAAAATTTACAAAATAGCTGCAAATTTATCTTAGAGTTATTTTGCAGGTTGTATCGTAACATTTTTTTTGTAAATGTCTATAATTCTGGAGATGAGTGTGTCAAATAAGGTCCATTACAAATTTATTAAATTTCATCCACTCAAAAATCGACAAATTTGTAGAGTGGTGAAGAGTGTCTCTGATAATTGTACCGCGTGCCATAGGTTGCCAACCCCTGATTTATCCCTTTTCAGTTACTGGATAATTATCACATGAAAAAACTTATTCATCAATTTTTTAAGTCATAATTTAAACGAAACATAAATAATATGATTTTATAATACATTGAAGCTCGTTTTACAATATAAAGTTTGTATTGTTCTACATAGGAGAATATCATCTGTCTTCATAAAATAAATTATAGATTAAAAAAATTAAAAAGCACCTTTTTTAGTTAATCGAATAAAGTTGTAACTTAATCTTTTAATCGTCAAATCTGGAAATAGTTATCAAATCTGGGAATGGGATCTGAAATGAGTCGCCAGATGTGGAATGGGATACGGAAATGGGAAATCGTTAATCCTGAACAGGATAATGGAACAAAATTATTAAATCATTGTATTGTCATCGGTTCTGGACAAGTGAGTAAAATTTCGAATTAACCTGACCTTTTAAAGTGGGTAAAAATTAAGTACAAAGATTCCGTTACATTCAAGTGAAGCTTATAAAAGAGTGTTAAAAAGCATTATTAATACAATACGAGTATACCAGCCGGCTCGGTGGCTGAGAGGTAGCGTACCGTTGGTAAGCTTAAGGTTACAGGCACGGTTGGAGTCGATAGATTTTCTTATAAGAAAATCGTAGGCATGTATGTCACATGATTATGTGGCATGTAAAAGATCCTTTGAGCCCTCAATTTGGCTTGGTACTCTCGGCAAAATTAAAATTTCGGCAATATTTAGCATCTGACCAGAGCCGCCACTAGATTCAGTAGATTCATTGCATTTTGATAAAAATTATGCTTGTTAACTGATTAAATAATTTAAAAAAACATTTAAAACTTATTTAAAAAAATAGCCGATTCTTTTCTTTAAAAAATACAATTAATCAACCGTCCTTCATTCAAGAATAAACAAAATATTCACTTTTATAAGTACTTTTCCCATTAAAATGAGGGGTGCAACAGTGAAGCCATAGATATGAGAATTTTCAGATGACAGCTCGAAGACCTTCTCACCATCAATTTCGGTCATTCAAATCTATTACACCCTTGACTGTTCTTGCCACATTCTAATCTCTCCGATGGCAACCTGTGCCTTCGACGAGTCAAATGCACCTCTAGAGTTGGACATGGCACGATTCGACGGGCTTTTGCAAGTCGCTTGGGTTGAAAGCACGCCATTGATCACGGTCCCTCGTAATCCGGACGATTTGTTTCAATATCATTCTCTAGGGAAGCAGGGTCGTTAATGCCGGTGCCTGATTGAAATCTATGAAGGATCGTTACGCATGCCGATGCCTGTCATCTTGTAACACTCTGGTAAAAGAATGATTGATGTCTTATAAAAACACAAATTAAGTAATCAAATTATTATATCAATGGTACGTGAGTAAAAGAAGTAAAATTAAGATTATTTTCTTTTTCTCTGAAAGTGACGGTTCTTCAAATCTTATAGTAACAGTGAAATATAAGGCCTATGACTGATTCGGCGGGTTTTTTGACTCTATAGCGATTTTATTCTGTAAATTATTTTGGTAACTGTTGCAATATTAATTTTTTTAAGGTAACTGACCGTGAATTTTTTTCAAAAAGCGCGTAAATAATTTTTTTATTTAGTGTCAGTTGAATTAGAAGTAAGATTGTTTTATGAATATTATAACAAGAAAACAAACAAACTTTGAAGCATTTTTTGACAAAAGGAAAGAAAGACTGACATATTTTTCAAAACATTCTCCTTTCTGAAAAACGTTTCTATAATAATAATATTGTTCTTATACGAGTTATAGCTAGTTCTTCTATACCGGGGCTGAGCTAGGACTAAAATTCACAATTTCAGAGTTACGATAAATTGAATTAATACTTGGGTTGTTTTTGTTAACATTTCTCTTTAAAATATGAACAAATATATTCCTTAGTTATTCATTTCAGAAGTAATTCAGATTCAGGATTTGTGCAGAAATCTTAGCTATTAATCGGAAAAAATTTGTAAGCATTTTTATGAAAGGAAAATGTTGTGAGAACATAAAATGTTTTTTTGCCGAAAAATTGTATTAAGTAACATTTTTTTTTATTGTAACAATATTGATGAAATAACTTTATATGAATATTCTAATTCAACTGTGACAAACACACACATATCCGTTTAATGATGATGCCTTGATGGTAACGGGTACCTGGCGTTCTCCATAAGAAAATCCGATAGGATCAGACAAGAAGCTGAACCTGGACTCGTCGGAAAACATCATATAAGCCCACTGTAACGATGTCCTCACACACGATGTCCTCCCGTTAACGTGATGTGGTAGTTTTGCAAACATGCTTTACGTCTAATAACTGTATTTCTTAACTCTTATTTCTCTATATTCATTCCACTCGATATCCATCCCTCTTCATAACTCTTTTTGAGAATTACTCTGGCTAAATGTGGTTTACGTCCCCATATTAAACGGGATTTGTCGCCCTCACGCTGTCTACTATCCCCTTTCTAAATTTGTCCGTTGAATTTGGCAACACCCCGTATAAAGAAATCCTTTTCCACTCATCCAACTTGCATCAACAATATGTACGGTGATGTATTGAAACCATGTAGACTAAACGTTGAAGTTATATAAATGAAGACAGTGTATACTGTATCATATCGAAATCATGTCTTAAGGTGTACAATTTTATAATAGCTGAAATATTTCGTTCCAATAAAAACATACATATATGAAAAAGTAAGTTAAATTTTAACCTGACTGTAAGTTTAAAGGAAGTTAACAATTTTATATATACCGTTGCACAATCTGAACAGTAAGCGAGTAAATAATAATAAAAATACATTTTTTTCTACACACACATACTGTTAAAAAGAAAAGTTAGAGATTTTCTGTAGCAATAAAATTGGAATTACCTTTTTAACGCAATTAAAAAAATTCAAGTGGGAATTCTCATCATTGAACGAAAATGATATTTTGTTCCTCATAATATCGAATTCATGTTATAATAATCTCAAATTTTGCACCGTGTGATGTTGAAACCGTGTTTTACTAGTACCGTGTTTTACGAGGGGCACCTGTACTAAAATGATTGTTTGGTATTCTGTTTTGCTGGCGCAAATGATAAAGTCGCCAGAAATGATACAACCGACACCAAACGGAATATTCCAGCTGGTAACCTTTTACCCCCCCCCCCCATTTCAAAACAAATCACAGTCTTTTATTATCAGGAACGTCTTTTTCGTAATACACCAAAAATAGATGAAAAAACGATGAGAACTAACATTTATAAACACTTTTTTTTTGTATGTAATTGTGTGTTGTCGCCAATAAAGCCTGCTTGGTGAAATTTGCACCGGCGAAACGGAAAAGTACCAATTTTTTCTCTCGACATACTATGATTCTACAATTTTGTATTTAATTAAAAAAATGTGAACCATATAATTCTATTTATATGGAATTTATAATATTTATCATTTGAAAAAAGTATAAGATTCAAGAAATGAAAGACTATTTATTATAATTTATATACGCGCGGCCAAGGTGGTCAAGCATTGTGGTCAAGGTTACCGACTCGTGGCCAGCGTGTCACGAGTCCGAGCGTAGTGCAACTGATAACCTGCCATGTGAAGGTGGCTATTGCACGTTAAATTTGTCGAGGCTCAATGTTCTACCCTTTGCGTGTTTGGAAGTTTGGGTACCAGCTCAGGTGTCGTCCTCATCAATCGACCATGGTTCAAAATTACGAGGCCCGTTGCCAATAGTCCTCGTGTTGCCTGAGAATGCGATGTTAATAAACACTTACTTATTATTTGAATGAAATTTAAAAACGATTTTATGCATTCTTCATGTTATTTTAAAAGAAAAGTACATTATCTTCACAAAGCGGCGATCATCCTTCTTAAAAATAGGTCAGTTGAATTCAACAGAATCCATTTTCTTTTCCTCTAGGTCGATTGTGTTCAAATCTCCCCCTCCTAAGCGGCGTAAATGAAATCAAATCAGACAAAGAATAAATCAAATTACTTTCAAACTCATAGAGCATTCCCTTTCCTCTGCAAACATGGAATTAGCATAATTGGAAAGAGCGGGATTAAAAGGGGAGAAGGGTATAGCTTTCATTTAATTTGTGGCGCATTAGAGCGGCGTTCAATTCATTGATGAAAATCTCTGGTCGGTTGTGGAGAAGGTTTAGGGTAAGTGTGGTGAGTCCAATCCTTTTTAGAGGGGAAAAATATTCAACGAAAGATCATTGCTTCTAAGCGTTGCGAGCTGAATACGGAATGGCAATTTTTGAGGGATTTTTGAAAGGGAAAATTGCGATATCACGGAGAATTACGGCATCTCTCCTTCCCAGAGACGGAACAAATCAAAATATAAAGGGAATATAGAAAAAAATTGAGTATTTTGAAGTAAGGACTGTTAATATTGACTTTTTTCAACCTGTTTGATGAATATTAAATTTTTTTTGGTGATATAATAATTTAAATAAGAGGCTTATTGTTTCAAGCTTTACCATCCTAATCTGTCATGTATGTATAATATATTTATCTAAGCCACACAGAGGTCTCATACTCTTTAGACAACCCTTCTTACTTTTTATGGCATGCAAAGTCAATTGTACTTTGTATGTGTTACGAAAGGTCCAAAAATAGGCATTGAATTTACATAATAATTGTTTTAAAACATGGAAGATTCTAGTAAAAAATGAATGATATTTAAGAATGAGTGTGCTATTTTCAGGATCATTTAGATTTAATGTGTTCTACTGATTTAAATAATATGCTGAAGAGATGTTTAGTATAATATTGAATGAACTAAAGTAGAACTCTCTCTACATTTAAAGGTATTTATGATCAATGAAATTAGATCTGTTTTCCAAAATAGAATGAAAATAATTACAAATTAAAACTATTTATTTGTATGTTCTTTGTTCAGTATCACAGAATTGTTTCTTTCTGCAGCTTTACTTTAAGATATTTTTTTCGAACAATTTTGATGAAATCAATTTTGATAATAAGTAATCTAATTATTCTCTCTCTTACGGTATTCTGTTTAGTATGTATAATCAGCATTTAAATAATTTTATGGAAATAAAATAAAAGTTATAGTAAAAGAGTCGAAAATATATACAATTTTTTTTTATTTATTACTTTCTCTCTCCACTGTGCATAATTTTTTTGTCTAATATAAAAAATATGTCTCTTCTACACAAAGTTTTTATTTTCCCTTCATTTCTGTTTCAAAAAATTTCAATAAATTAACATGTATTGTAGATCTTTTTCACTGTTTGGAAAGACAATGAATGGAAAAATATATAAAGTTATTTCACTTAAATTAAGAAATGGAGATTGTAGATGCAAAAGGGAGGGGAGGGGGAAGAAATGAATCATCACCAGATAGGTTTAATCTGGATTTCAGGGTTAATTTTATATTCCAATTACAGCTAACAAATTTTTCTAAGTATATTATAAGTGTTATAAAATTAGGCATGAAATACTGAATGAATTAATACTTAAGTATAAATTAATACTGAAAAAATAATGGATATATTTAATTTTATTACGCTTGCCTAACAGGGAGATTTTGGTTGCTCCTCTTAAAATAGAGGAACTAAATCTTTTTTTTGTCAGACCACATACATGTAACAACTATTTCACACGTGCTACATGAAGATTATTGGAGAGGGCACGCTATAAGATCAGGACATTTAAAATGCCGAAAATTGATCAAAATATTATTATATCTAATAACATTGGGTTTTTTATTTTCAAACTATATTAAACTCTATCAAACTCAACTCACAAAAAATAGGTCTTATACATCTTTTACCCAGTTACGGGTAATTTCGATTTTCTTTCATCAATGATTCCAAGTCCCCCTTCTCCAAATATCTTGCTGCTGTAGCAAAGACTTTTTTAAGAAAGCTAATTTTTCTCATCTCGAAAGAGATTCTCAAGAAAAAGAGCCATTGAAAAATTTGTGCTTAGTGGTATTGTAACAAACAAAATTCTATTTTTTAAATAGAACATTTTTACTACAAATCAAACAAGTTGTTGATCCATGTTTGTTTTTCTCAACGAAATAGTCAAGTTCCCAATTGTCTTGAAACAACATATATATATATATATATATATATATATATATATATTCTTTTAGATATATTTTCTTGGAAGACCTAAGGGTTAGTTAAAAATTAATTTCACTCTCAAATGATCGCTACTTCACTGTTATTTGTTATCAAAAACCGTTACAAAATTGTAAAAAGGAAAAAGTTATCTCGCTATTTGTACCAGCACGAAATCTATAGCAAAATTGACATATGTGATGGATAGGTTTTCTCACTAAATTTTTAATACAGTGTTCTTAAAAAATTGAATTTGTTAGCGCAACGGGCCATGACCAAGCCACAAGTTGCCCGCAGGTAGAGTACCGCGGTCTTAGATGAACGAGATAATTGTTTTCCGGTAATAAATAAAACATAAGTTACGTTAATAAAACTAATGTAATTGATAATTTTAATTTTAACGTAAATGGTAATTTTTTGCATTTACCTGATATATGGCAAAAAATATTTCCTTTTATGATATTACGAGGGAAAACACACATTTAGCATTGCAATGTGGCATTTTACAAATTATACGGCATTTCATGCTTTCACCAAATTGAATCATTAAAAATCACGTTACATACGTTTAACCAGAGCTCCTTTCATCGTTATCGATCTGCGCGTGGGGAAATTTTTAAATTAATTAATTCTTTTCTTTAACACAAATTTTGCAATGTTATTCTATCTCATCAATATTTAAATTGTAAAATGTTTCCATTTAGGTTTATGTAAGAGACTTGGAAGTGATATGCGAAAAGTTCTAGAAAGAATGTTTTTTCTTTGATGAAAAGCTTTGACAAAACTGAGCTGTTACACAGTTCTTGAAACATTTACATGATAATTCTATAAGAAAAGGAGGTAGGCCCAGATTCTTTTATTTGATAATCAATAAGATAGCCGTTAGCTTTATTATGAAGAATACTTTAACTCCAAACTTTTCTATAATCTTAATTTGAAGTAATATTTTAGAAGTTGTTCTGAGTTTTTTATCCAAATTAGTCCTACGCTGATTTTGAACAGTGATTTTATTTCAACATATCAGATAAACGCATTTGTTTAGTAAAAACTCTAAGGATTGCTATTTATTATTATTTTTCGGGAGTTATAACCATACAAATATAATAATGCGACCTCTTCTTAAAAGTAGAACCTTCTAGTATTTTTTAAGTAAGGAGCTGGATTTTATTTTTTCCCTTTATCTCGAGTGTTATTATCTTTGGTAAATATGGGGAACGCTCCTGCGAGATATCGTGATAGAACAATCAAAAAATGCATTAATGGTAATATATTACAAAAGAATCATCTGTTATTGACTGAAGAAAGTTGTTTAGTTGTTAATTAACATTAAGTTTAGAAATAAATTGTGCTGTTGAAGCGAAGGAAAATACACAAATAACAAATTTATCTGCCTACACAGTTCTTCCTTAGTAATCCTTATTGTATTATTTATAATATTTGAGGCATGACAGAAATGTTCTACGTCGCATTTTAGAATGTGTGAAACACATATCTCCTCCGTATTATCGGCGAATCTATATAATTACCTTATTTCTTCCACATTCCCTGACACCCCGTTAAATTCAGGATGTCATTAGTGTGGCAGGCTCAGAAAAATTCGCAATAATCTCCCTTCAGGTCTTAAAATCTTTTATTATAAAAGAAATTACTTATTTCTTTTTAAACCTTGTATCCAAAATTTGCAATTTTTATTCTGATTTCATTTCGAAGAATTCGTAACGAGGCAAAACAAGCTCTGTTGTTCGGACTTAGGAGAATCTTTGGGATCTGGTTAAAATTCCACATTCTATGACGTGAATTTATTTTATAGAAAAACGATAGCATGTTAAATAAAGCAGTGTTTATAAAAGTTATTTCTTGAATAGTTTTGAATTAGGAATAGATGAACGCGTTTACATTAAATTAGGTTTAGTCTTATAGTTGTTATTAATAGCAATCTAATGAAAAATAATTAATTTAATTGTCAGTTATTTTTTGAAATGTATTTTTTTTTATCAAAGACCCTAAAAACTTTCTGTCTTCCATTCTTAGGTAAATTTTTCCAACTTTTTCCATAAATGCAATACTTTACCAACTTAACTAAATTTTTGCTTCGATAGCAAATAGAAAATAAACAAACAGATAAAAATGTAGAAAAAAGGAATAAATATTTTTCCACTTTTATTCATAAAGCATTGTAAGACATATCCACCTCATTTAATATAATCAATGATTTGGGAAGCTACGATTTCTTAAATCCTTCAAACCATGTCTTTGAAAAATTGTCCTAATTTTATAAAAGAAAATTTTTCAAAATATTCATTGCTACATTTTTTATCGTATTATAAGAAAGCCGAACAAACCTTAAGATTATCTTAATTAATGTTTTAAGATGGGCAAATATGCTCTCAAAATTTTTCTGGATAGGTATAATTCTCAATATTTTTTTTAAATAAAACATACGTTTATTTTATCATGCTTCGTTTTTAAAGTTTAGAAATATTTAATTAATAAACGTTTAATTTTTCTTGATAAGATATGAAATTAGAAACTAGAGTGAGAATCAATGCGTGGCTCATACTTTACACCATAGGAGGGGGAGCCCGCGGCCTTGAGGTCATATGCGGCCTCCGTGAGTTTTTTGTGCGGCCTTCATAAAAGTAGTACTTGTGTTAATTAATAGTTAATTATATTAATTACAAAATCTTTCCAATCAATGGAATTAAACACAGAATGGTATGTATGTATGTTTCAATCACTACTTGTGAAAATGGTCAATTGTACATTTCAAATGTTAGACCGCCACCTAATGCAACACACACGGCAACATAATCAGAATGTTATACGATCTCTGTTCAAAAACTATTTTCTTACAATTATAGTTATGACTGATTCCCTGTACGTTAAGACGTAATTTTTTACATGAATGGCATTTAAATATTAATTGTTTTATTATAAGTTTCTGTTGACTGAGATACAAAAATTATGTACTAAAAAAGACGCTAGTGGCTTATCTTCTGTAAATCTGGTAAAAAACACAATGACATAAATACTACTTTAAAAAAGTTGCTACGTATTTTTCCGTTTCACCGGCGCAAGCAATAAAGTCGCCAAAAATGATACAACCGATGACAAATGGAATATTCCCGCTGGTAACCTTTAACCACTACATTTTCAAACAAGTCATGGTCTTTTCTTATTAGTAACGTCTTTTTCATTATACATAAAAAATAGATGAAAAACTAATGAGAACTAATATTTTTTAATATTTTTTGTGTGCATATTGTTTGTTGTCGCCAATAACGCCAACTTGGCGAGATTTAAGCCGGAAAAGCACCGGAAGTCCTTTCCTTCTTTCTGCAATCTCTTTTCTCATTTTCATTTCAATAATCTTGTACAAATTCCGAAACTACTAAAAAATCGCATAAGTACAGGTGAGTGAATTAAGTAAAAGCTGAAGTATTTTTTTGGGGGGGGGGGGATTAAATAATCTAAAAAAGAGAAATGAAATATAAAGGGCCCTATATTGTATCTAATTCTGGGCACATAAATTTTTGAATAAAAATACGGTTTCTTTTTTTTTCTATCTGTACTCTTTTAGCAATGGAAGTAACTTTTTATTTTCAAATAAATTTTATAAATTTATACTGTGTAACTGTATTTATTCTCACAATTTTGAAATAAATTATGTGATAGTAAAAAAAACAACATATTTAACTCATTTAGTTTATTGTGAGTTAAGTGATTTTTATGATATAATGACTTAGATTGATTGAAAAAATCCCTTTTGGTTTCATTTATGTATTTAAAAAAAATTAAGTTACTATTGCTTTTATTTTCTTCGATAAATGAATATTCTCTTTGAGGAATCCCCACAAAGATTAACGAATCTGGGGCTAGATGATAACACATACGAATCAGTGGAGTAACATACACCCCGGCATTGCAGGTGGGCCAGGATTCTAGGGGGCCCAAAGCCTGACTGACTCCCAAGTACCCTTTGTAAGGTCCGACTTGGGGTCCAAAAACTAACTTTGCAGGTGGGCCATAATATTCTCCGTTTCACCAATGTTACGATTTATTTTACTAGTACATACATTTAACAATTTGACTTAATGCTTATAAAACAATGAAAAAAAAAACATCTTTAAATTCGTTTATCAATTTTACTATTAGTAAAAATTTATTTTAGAAATGACATATAGTTGCAAAGCATTTTGATAGTTAAAATTTAAAATGGAATATTTTAAAGAGAAATTATATTTCTCAGGTTATCATAAATTGTTACAAGGTCTGTGAGTAAATAATCAAAATAAAATTACGTAGATAGAAATCAGTGGTAATAAGATTATAGTACGCGGTATGTGATGATTTTCTAAGGGTTACTCTGTAATATAAGAAAACTAACATTATCAATAGTAAAGAAATGATGAATATAAATAACAAAAATCCCACTTTTTTGTGGTGTAGTTAGAAATCGTAGAATAATACAAATAACATATATTATTCTGTGTATAATGATTTTAAGAATGTTACCCACTGTGCTTTAAATGCTCTATAAAATAAGGAACACTGATAAATGTCTTTCATTTTAGAAGTAATATTTAGTAGTCCTTTAATAAATCTATTCTCAAACATAAAAAACAATTCCTTAAAAAAATCCTATTAAACTCTTTGAAATTAATTTTTTATCAGTAACACATTAAGATGAAAGCAAATAATTAATTTAAACATTAATTTCACATGAATTTTTCTATTACTAAAACATTTAAACTGAGTTCTATTGGACATAATATTATTGTCAATGAAAGACGCAAACAAAGAACAAAGCTTTGAATATTAGAAGATGTATAGTAATTACTGAATAATAAAACATTCCTTCTTTGATTACTTTTTTTGCGTCTTTTGGAATAAAAACTATTTTTTAAAGAGAAAGAGGGGGAAAGGTATTTATTCTTAGTAAATAAATCAATGTTAAGTAAAAGATTAAGTAAAAGAGACATAAAGAGTTTAATAGTATTTTTTATACCTTATGGTTCACAATAAATTCTTTTTGCTCTTTATGGAACATAATAAACAGCATACATTTAGTATTGTAATGAATATTCTAAAATGTCAGCCAGGTAAAAAGAATCTCAGAGAAGGAAGTGAAAAAAAAAATATCAAAGACATGTTATAAAAATTTTGCAGGTTTTGAACAATTGTACTCGCGTTTTCATTGTACATAGTAAATTGTAGTAGATTTATAAAAAAAGAAGATAATTCATTTTAGTTTACTGAAAATATTGAAAAATAAAACTAGTACAAAATTATAGTAAAAAAACTTCTTATTAATTTATTTGTATTTTTTTTTTCTTTTTTTCTTTTGCTACAGGACCTGATTTCTGAACTACAATTTCTTAAAAATAAAACACGTAGAATTTTATTTCTCTTTATTGTACAGTTCAAGTTAAAAAATTTTTTTTTTTTTGATAAAAAATGATGTACATATTTTTCAAAGCTAGTAAGAAAATTCCAATAAAACATACACAATAGCACATTAGTTGAGTTTCACTAAAAAACTGTCTGAATACAAGTTATTTCACTGACCGATAGATGGCGCCATGTGGGAAATCGAAAGTGACCTCTGCTCAAAGATGAATTAATAGGATGATCCAAGTCAATTCGTTATACAAACGTGAACCGATTAGCTAGTAGTAAAAACATGATAATTTAGACATTTGATTCAATTTACTAAAAAAAAGGCACTTATTAAACATAGAAAGCAATTCTTCCTTTCAGCTTTTTTGAATCCTTTTTTCTAACCCCCTTAGATCAAGTAACTATCGATCATCTAATTTGTCCTTAAGAAATTTGTCCATATTCTTAACCGGTTAATTTTAATTTAATTCATATATGAAAACCTCACCAAATAAATTATTTACTATATTGCAAATAATAAATGGAGTTGATTGTTTTATTTATACTGATATCGACGCGGCTTTATTAAATGGATACGACAGTACTAACTACAAGTTCATGGCCCCGTCAATGAAATAACTTTTTATTTGTAAGTTGTACCAATATTAAGATTTTCTTCAGATATATTGCATTAAAAAGTCTTTTGTTTAAAGTTTCAATTTTATAAACTATTCAATAATTAATTTTTTTAATAATTGACTGATATTCTACAGCAAACTATTTTCATTTTGCTTCCAATTTATGTAAATGAAATTTTCTTCGCTAACATTAAAAATTGTAACAGTAAAAAGTACATAATAATTATACTTCAATGAAATACACTATCATAATTTTATAAACAGCAATCTATACATAAAGTGCCAATTTTAGGCATCTTAACATATTAACATTAAAATTAAATAAATTAACTTTCATTAAAATTATTTTTTCTCCCTTTTATTTATCAGCTATATACAATCAAGGCTTCGGTTTATGAATAAAAACGAATCCGTACTCCACACATACTCGTTGAACTCCCAAAAGTATTGTAGCTACATTAATTAATTTTATAACATTGTTGCAATATGAATTGTAAAATGCAATGATCTTTTCATTTTGTTAATCCTTTAAAATTGGCGTCT